>CM050325.1:57418294-57609941 GCA_027475135.1 Bactrocera correcta | reverse complement strand
AAATTAATCCAAATGTTTACCGTGTGGTGAATTAACGCATATGTGTGTTGAGGGTATGCGTGGAATTTCGGTTAGTGTTGTGATGCCTTGCTTTTTATTATTATGTAGAGTATTGAAAGAAAATATAAGGAAGTAGAGAATGAAGAAAGATACAACAATAACAGCAGTAAAATTCCAATCAATGTAAGAAAACTTCAAATTGAGTGACAGGTGAGAGGTGAAATTCTGAGCAAGGGAAAACTCGCTGTCATCTCTTGATGAAATAATAAAATATGAGAGTGAAGTTCTAAGCGAAAAAAAATCGCTGTCATCTCTCGTTGAAATGGTAGATATGTTGTTGCTGTAACGGCAGAAAATATTCCTCAATTAATTTTGAGAAATGCTGACGAGTTGACGGTACTAACCGGTTAAAATTTGGGGTACGTTCTGGTTATATGGAACTGATTATCATGAGAACGTTTAAATATAATTATTGATTTAAAATATATTTAAATTGCTGAAAAATAAGTAATACATATCTTAGATCTAACGCTAAAAAACTGAGATATGTAGATTGCAAAGGTATTCGGATTAAACTCATTTTATATTAAATCATTTTATTATATATTAAATCATTTTATTATAAAATATTATATGAAGAAAAAAAAAATTAATAACATTTATGAGAGATTTCTCCACGAAATTGTAAGCATACTCGATTGTTGCTTTGAACATTACCCCTAAAATAAATATCTGCAGTGTTTTTCGATATTTTTTTAATCAAAAATCGATATATTTTGCTATTGATAGATGAAATAAAAAAAATCGAAAAATTGAAAATCGACATATTTTACTATCGATAAATTAAATAGTTTAATAAACACACAATATCAAAAATCGATATATTTTACTATCGATAGATGAAATAATCGATATATTTTACTATCCATAGATGAAATAGCTTAAAAAACACATAATATCGAAAATCGATATGTTTTACCATCGATAAATTAAATAGCTTAACAAAACACAATATCGGAAATCGATATATTTTCCAATCGATAAATGAAATTGTTTAACAAACACACAAATAAAACGGGACACAGCATTTGATAGAAAAAAAATTTAGCGAAAATCTTATGTAGCAAATAGCGTTATTGGACCGTTGAAGGACGAATGTCGGAAAAACGGAATTTGTGAAAGAAAATGCTTAGTCAAGAAATGCACAGTGTCACAAGACATGAACAATGCGAAAATCCAGAAGAGCTAATTGCTTCCGTTCCATATAGGCCAGAATTTCCTGTTCTCATCAAAATCTCAAAAGATTGCTCGCTGGGAAGAAATTTTCTTCGAATGCAGAGATGATCGCCGAAACCGAGACCTGCTTTGAAGCAAAAGAAAAATCGTGCTACAAAAATGGTATCGAAAAGTTGAAGGTCGCTATAATCGGTGTATTTAAGGAAACTATGTTAAAAAAAAAATATATAATAATAATTATGTCAAATAAATGTGTTCATATATAGTTATATTATTTTTTTGAATTTTAGATAATTTTAAACATCGTTTTTCAGAGGTGGTCCTCGAGACCGGCTATGGTATCAAGGGAATCCAAAACTTTCAAAATGAATCACCGAATTTTTTGTTAATTATAATAGTCAAAGACAAAGCAAAAATTCATGAGAACTGCCACATCATAACTTCCAAGCGCTCATTGGAGGTTTTGCACTGAATCTTCTTTTATTTTATAAATAAATATAAAAAAAAATTTTTTTTATATAAAATATATTTTTTATTTTATATAAAATATATTTTTTTGTTTTATGTAATAGATATGATTATCGAAATGTATTATCGAAAGTCGAGTTGTGAATGCGATCGATTCAGAAACACTTCCCAATTAAAAAACGCTAACGAACCTAACCTAAAATATATATGTATGTATGTATTTACTTAAAAGCTTATATCTCCAGCTTCGCAACAAAAAAAAAACGAATATACAAATATATTTATGTAAATATGTACTTATTCAACAGGTAAACATTTATTTTTATATGGTTAAGTGCAGCAATAGTTTGTTTATAAAATTTCCGCATATTTCTCTCTGAAGGTGTGCGATTTGTTTGGTCTACATACATATATACATAGGTAAATAATGTGTATATTTATATACCATATAGTACAATAGTTTTCAAAGGTGAAATTAGAAATTATAATGTATGGACGTTACTTGGGTTATTTGTGTGCGAAAAAAAAAATATTTAGGTCAGGGTCTCACAACCATTCGTTTACACAATTGCGATAAAAAATATTGAATACAATGATAGTGCGGAAGTGAGCAAAAAAGTGTGTGGTGAATAGTTGGAATGCGAAACAACGTGAAATAAAAAAGTGCAGAACTGGTTAATGAGGCGATTAATTATGATTTACAATTATCTACAGTTGAAAGTACATATATACATACATATATAAAAATCTACATAAGTAGCAAGTGGAAAAAAATACTTTATGATAACGTGAGAGAAAAAATGGCGCTTCGAAAGAAGTAAAAAAATAAAAACTGACGTTTAAACTGCAAAAACAAAACTCTAGTTTGAGAACCTGCGTTGCTGAAACGTAAACAAAAAGAGGTAGTGAAATAAAACGAAAAGCGGAGAGCAAAATATTTCGCAATTTTTTATGAAAGCAGATAAGAAACAAAGAAGAAAGATTAACAAGTAAACAAGAAAACAAAAATGTAAGAGCCGCCTTTTAAGTAACTCAAAAAAATGCAATAAAAGTGTATAGCGAATGCAGGCAGCGGCGCTCAATGCTGACATTGTAAATCGCCAGCGCAGTTAAAATTTAAAACGAAGTAAGAAAGCGAAGACACAACAACAAAAAATACTAAATAAAAGTCGAAGATCTGTGTTTAAGTAAATTAAGCTCAAAAAAGCAAGTTGTAAGGCATTTACAAAGTATGCCAAAAAAGGTAGGAATAGAAATACAAAATAAAATAATAAATTGGGTTGTAAGTAGTATAGGTCACGTGCCACAAGCGACGTTTTGAATTTCACGCATGCATTTTTGAAGAAAACCACGGATACCGGCGATCAGTCTTTAAGAAGAGATGCTTACTATGCGCACATATGTACTATATGTATATATGTAAGTATGTAGGGCAAAAAGCCGTAAAGGCATAAAACAAGAAGTTGAAGTAAGCAAATTATGGAGCTGTGTGGTAAATAAACAATGCCTATGGACCAGAGTGGCTGTTGTGGGCGCTGATACATTTATGGCGTGAAAATGTAGGTTCGTGTGTGGCGCAGACCCTTTGGAACGGGTTATTTACAGAATATTTACGTGTTTTTTATGGCTTCGTTTGTTTACGTTGTATTTTCGGGTGTAAAACGGTGATCGTAAATAACGAGTGAACGAGTTAAAAATGCATAATGTGCGTACGCTTGATTTAGTTTCTTAAAGAGAAAGAGCACGGGAGGCATATACACACATACTTATGGACATGAATGCATATGGAGTAGTTTGGTTATGGGCGAAGAATGAGGTTGAGGTTTTCGAAGATTATTTTTTTTTTCTTTTTTTAGCAGCAAAGCAGCTTTTTTATAAGACTTAACAGGAATTGAAGATCAACGTGTCAGTGACCCAATTTCGGTTCGATGTGAATGCTTTAGGGAACAATGATTGTATTAAGAGGTTATATGTAGTACATATACCGTTGCGAATCAGAAAAAGCGCGTTCGTGTGATTTTATTTTTTTTTTTTTTTCATTTAATACATTAAAATAATTTACATTTATGTACATTCGACCTTTATAAATAAATCTAAGAAGATCGTGTGAAAATTTCAAGTCAATCTGCACAGCCGTTTCGAAAAAAATTAGTTGAAACTGAGCGAAATCTATAAGCAGTGATTAGCTTTATTAAATTTTTAGTAAGACATATAGAATCTGTAATAAAAATTATGAAATTTTTCTGGGATTTTTAGGTTATGCTGCTTTTTTATTAACACGTTGACGGACACTTGCGTCTATAGCCGTCAAAGCGAAGTTCACTATGTGGCATGACGGCGATAGCCGTCTAAAACGAAACGGTCGTTTACAGACACTGACACATAGTGTCAATTTTCGAACTTTACTTGTTCCTACTGTCCGTCAATGTGTTAAGAAACACTAACGACTCACCCATTTTTATATGGAAAAGTTGATCAGAATCAGAAAAAGTTTTAGGAAACATACCTGAAACGAGAAAAATAGAGAAAATGTGTTAAATTTTAATGAAATATATTTAAATAGCTTCGAAAAAATAATATAAATATATAAATTGTTTTAACAACTTAAAAGTTCTTAAAATCTATATTTTTATCTTTACAATTAAATAACTCCATAAAATTTTAATTTTTTTAATTTTAAAATTTATAAAATTTATTTCTGCACATCAATTCTCACAAATTGTCATTTCGTAAATTTAGAAGTTCACTGCATACAACTTACAAAATACATATGTGCATACATATGTACATACATACATATGCATGTATTTCGTTAATTGCAGTGAAATACACACGCATACGCACTACGTGTTCTATGTGGCGTGCCCATTACGTTCAGCTGTCATGAAGTTGTCACTCAACACAAAATATTACGAAAAATTTTTGCGTAAGCCGCTACAAATCTACAATTATAGAAATTAAGAGTAATAAATTTTTAGAGTGGAAAAACACGAGCAGGCAGTGATGAAGAATTTTTCAAAAATAGCATTAGCACGAACGCAATAATGGTAGTGTAAATAACATACATATGTACATATCCACATAATAACATATGACTGCATGAACGCAGACAAATTAGAAAAAAGTGAAAACACTTTCCGCTAACATAGAAATAAAAATTATTTCATTTTCTCTACACACACTCACTCACATACTGGTATACTCAAGAATAATACTTATAATATCAAATTGAATGAATCCACAATTACGTTTGTGAAGCGAGCGGCTGTATACGCATACACATATTACATTCATACAGCTAATAAGTGGTTACAATGACTTTACCACACTAACCCACCATAGCAGTCGGGCATTTCAACACATTCTCGCCATAACTCTCGTACAATGTGTGACGTACGCTCGCGCTTAGCTGTCGCGTCGTCATATGCACTTAACGTGCATGCAGTCGCGGCGCGGTCCAAACGGATGACTTAAATAAAATGGATGCCGGCATAGGCGTTCGGTTGAATTGCAGCGCGAATTCCCGATTGGAAGTATGCGCAGTTTTACATCTATATATACATATATGTATACGTATGTTTATACATACATACATAAGTGAGTTTGTGTGTTTGTATGATGCAGGCGATCGTATAATGTTTTATAATTGCGCTAATTGCTTAGTGTCACAGAAAATTTCTACTTAACAATAAAAGCCTTAAATAAATTAATAAAATAAATAAGCCAACTAAATTACTACTTAATATGCGAAAATATACTGCATCTTAGTTCATTAACCCAACAAGGCGAAAATAATTAATTAACTAATAAAAAGTAAACAAATACCTTCAAAATAATTTAAAACTACTTACAAACATATGTATATACATATGTACATACATATATACATGCATACATACATAGATAAACAGCCATTCACAGCCTTTGCAAAATCATATGACGTCATACATCACACTGCCTGCAAACTATTTATAGAAATTTCAATTTTTTTGCTTGCCCGTCATTGTTGACTTTTCACATCTCGCAAATGAAAAGAAAAAAATCAACAACAAATGCATACAACCAAATAGTCACACCAGTTCAGTGGCAGCGCAGCGCACAAAAGGGCCACTGTCATCGAAAATTGCCTTGCACTTTGCACTTGTACTGCGCTCATTTCGTCTCACAACCACAACAAAATGCACTTTAGAGCGAGTGAGAGCAATAAACTAGCATAGCGCACACTACACTCATATGCAGTTTTACACGTGTGTGCATGTCGTTACGTGTACGTACTCGCATTTCACATCAGTCAACTCAAGTCAAGTGCACTGCTGTTCGCGCTGTCTTTGGCAAATTGCAGTGACGTCGGCGCTGGCGGCGCTGCTTGTCTCATTGCCAACACTGCTGAGCACTCTACAAACATAGCAGCGAAAAATCAGCTTATCTAGCGGCACTGCATATACTTGCATACACAGCTATGTAGGTATATACCTGCATGTACATATGTATAAATAGTGTTTCGTGTGCTGGCCGAACCACCGAGCCAACCGTTCATGTGCGCTTGCCGCGAACACGTTTTTATAGGTTAATGACACAAAATGAAATTAAAATAAAATAAAAATAGAAAATGGCAAAACTACTACTACAACTAATCGACGGCAGTGACGATGTCGGCTGCACCCGGCCGCTGCAATAGTATAATATCGTACGCTAATAATAGTCGCTTGGTTGTCGTAATAATAATAAAAGTGAAAGAAAATTACTTTTTCTAAATAGAAAAAGCAAAAACAAAACATATCCATACATAATAATAAAAGAAAACAAAAATACGCGATTAAGCGTCGGAAATGTATTAAGATGTGTAAAATGCAGGTTTGACAATGCAATAAATAAATACATATTGTATGCACATATGTATGTACATATTTATGTATATGCAAATTTGCATTTTCAATATGTGTAAATTATTGCATAAGCATATTCACATGTTCTTTAGTGTTCGAATAGTTATATCAATTAGTAACCGCTTTCTAGCTGTTGGGTAATAATTAAAATTAAGAGTAGTACTGACTTGAATAATTATTAATTTTTTTTTTAAATTTCCAAAGTCTAAGTCAAATTTTCAGAAATTGGAGTAAAACAACCTAATGGGACGAATTTATAATTCGCAAACTTTTTATTTTATTAGTAGCGCCAGAATAACTGAGAAAAATATGACAAAAATAAAATACAACAAAATTTCTAATGAAACAAAAATTCCATTACAAAGTAGACAAATTGTTTTCCTTCTAAGTACCCGTAATCTACATTACAATTATTTTGATGTAATCTAATGTACACGAGTAATCTCTAATTACATAAATGCGCCTGACTCTGTATACAAATACCACATACGCCAAAAGTTAAATCAAAAGTAAACAGAATTTTGTTATATTGTAGAAAAACGCTTGGGCGCTCAAAGTATTCCACCTTCAATAGTGAAGAGAGTAGCTGAAAAGTCAAATAAGTCAGAAAGTGTTCTTCCGTAAAAGCATGCAATAAGAGATAATGTCGCTGGAGAGCCCAGAAAATTACGTAAGCGCTGAGAGCGCACAAGATTTGTGCTAGGAAATACATATAGAGTTCACACTGATAAGATAATTTTTACAAATACAAATAACAAAAAAACGGCAAAATATTAAAATTAGTCTAGTACACAGTAAAATAGTATTTTCCAAAGCTCTCTTTCTTACTATAACAAACGATTAAGACTATTTCCTGAACTGAGAGCACAAACACTGCGTGTATTGTGATAGTCGCAAAATAAATAAGACGGTAACGTAAAAAGGGAACAACAATAAATCACTAATAAAAAAACAAAAATAAAAACACAACAACAAACAATGCGACTGTGCTATCGCATAGTTGTAGCGAAAATAAATACAAAAACAATTTATGATATGGTATTTATAGTTATATTGCGCGTTGTTGTTGCCATAGAATTTTTGCAAAAATGCTAGTGAAGCAACAAATACATGTGACCGACTACTAGGCACAATATTTGGACTACTGACACAATTATTTCTGCTGATTTTTGCGATTCTTTAATATTTCGCTGCTTTGCGTGTGTGTTTGTTGTCTTCTTCTTTTTTGTGGGTATATAGGTTAAAGATATGAGTTGTTGTTGCTGCTAAAATGTATGCGCATACATACATATTTATGCGTGTGTTATAGTACACAAATATTTATTTCGTAATATTTACATATAAAAATTATGTGGATTGATTGGCCGCTGAGCATGATTGATGTAGGAAGAGCGCCAGCGTAGTTTGATTTTATTGGAGTTTGAAAAATAAGCGCCAATTGTTTAATTTAAAGAATTATATGCTTAGAAATATATAAATAAGAAATTTTCTATAACCGTGTGATATAAATAAGCAAAAGATAAAAATTCTACAAATGCGCACTGTTGCTGTGTGACAACTATTTAGCGTGATTTATGTGCGATAATTTCGCCAGAATATAAATTTTAATTCTTGTTGAAATTGCTGCTTTGTAAAATTTTGATTGTTCTATTTAAATGGCAACCCACACAATTGTTTTTCGTGCAATGAACGCTTTATTGGCGAGAAAATTATGGCCACAAAGATTTGAGTGACGGTTTCTTAAACGCTACATGTACATATGTATCTATATGATACAGTATGTATGTATGTACATACTATATACAAATCTATGTCTGTATACATACAAATACATATGTGTATGCGTGTGCGTGTGTGTATATTCGTACTTAATATGCTTTATAAATCAAAGTAGAAGTGATGCACTTTCTTCTGACAGCAATTTGGAGAAAATATGCAAATAATAAAAGATGGATGTATTCGATTTTAAAATTAATAAAAAACAACAAAAATACATGCCCTTCACAAGTGCATTTTTTATAACGCAAAAGAGTGTAAAAAGATGCTTTTCTTGATTTTGAACGGTCAGTTTATATGCTAACTTTATGCTGTAATGATCCAATCTGAACAATTTATTAGAAGATTATAGCGTTGCATTAAGAAATAATCTGTACCAAATTTCGTCAGAATTTCTTGTCAAATAAAAAAGTTTTCTGTACAAAAACTGGATTTTGATCTATCAGTTTGTATGACAGCTATATGCTATAGTGGTCCAAACTGAACAAACTATTTGGAGAATGTAGCATCACCTTAGGTAATAATCTGTGCCAAATATTATGATGATATGTTGTAAAATACAAAAATTTTGTCTACAATATCTTGATTTTAATCGGGTAGTTTGTACCAGCTATATGCTATAGTAATTTTTTCTTTTATACCACTGCTTCTTTCATCGTTTTTCAAAGCGTTCTTATCTTTCATTAAGCTGCGCTTAGTTTTAGCTTGTTTACCTGACTGCAATTCACTTTCTTCCGACACAAAATCTAGTCTCAACCAGTCGTCTTTAAATTATAGCAACTGCTACACAAGCACATACGCCAATTAAAGTGTGTCTTGCAAGCGCTTCTATTGGTAAGCAAGTCAAGCCAGGTTCAAGTCCATAGCTCATGCGTTGACTTGAAGAAAACAAGTTTTCATTTTCAACTGGAGAATATGAACGCGCTTTGTATGGCGGTTTCTTGAGCAGCTCAATACTTAACACATATGATATAGCATGTATGTATGTTATTTCCAGATATGTTGGTGAGTTTGTGCTTGTGGTCACGCAGCAACGGTATGCATTTGTCTGTTTTTCCAATATACAGTTCAAGTTTAATAGTACACTGCCTCTAAATGTGTTTTGTTGTTGTTGTTTGCTGTAATGCTGTGGAAAGCAAGTTAAACGGTGAAAGTCTTGCATATTTTTATTTTTTTCTCCAGCATCACACGAGTTACTGCAACGCTTTTTGCGCTGCAGCGCACTGCATTTTGCACACGTTTCTCTTCGGCGGTTTCTTTTTGTTTTTGTTTGTTTGATTTACGGCAAATATACCATGTATTGGATTACAATGTATTGCATTCAGTTTTTGCTGTCAACCCACTCATCTTGCTTGCAATATTTTTTTATTTTTTAGCAATTTTGATGGAAATATTTTTTTTAGAGAAAAATAAACAAAAATATACTATAAAAAATAAAAAAAAAAAGTTTCAAAAAATTAAAAAAAATTACAAAAATTAAAAAAAAAAATTACAAAAAATTAAAAAAAAAATTACAAAAAATTAAAAAAAAATTAGAAAAAATTAAAAAAAAAAATTAAAAAAAAAAAAAAAAAAACAAATTAAAAAAAAAAAAAAACTTTTGAAAAAAAAATTATAAAAATTATAAAAACCTTTTCAAAAAAAAAACTTTAAAAAAATTTTTAAAATTTTTTTAAAACATCTCGATTTTTTCAGCCACTCTGAAATGCAATTTTTCATATAGCAAACTTATTTTTGAACACTGCCAATTAAAAAAAAAAAAATTACAAAATATTTTTTATAATATTTATTATTTATATTTCTTAAGCCACTCTGCGAGTGTAATTTTTCACAAAAAACTTCTTTTTTGGAAAGCGCAATTTTAATAAAAGAAAATCTAAATTTCGACTAATCCTTTGACATTATCTGTATTTATATGTGTGTAATACATTTTGTTTTTTTTTTTTTTGGATTTGAGATAATTTCCAGCACAAAACTCGTTCTTATCTTAAAAAAAAATGTTAATCCACCAAAATAGTCATCTATATTTGTCTTCTATATACATACATTGTGTATATACTACAAGCTCACTTACTTGTTTCTAGTATTTACATACATACATAAAGTAAGTATATACTTGCTTTTAGTAGGTGCTTTTCGACTTTTGCGCCAACAGACATTGTAATTAATTACAGAACATCATAAGTGAATTAAAGAAGGATATAAAAAATGAGAGATTAACAAAAAGTCAAAGTTGTATACATACATACATAGTGTTTTATGCATAACAAAATTATTTACACATACCTACATAATATGTATTTTACACATATCCACTTAGAATGTATGTAAGTATTACGCTTAATAATTGCCTGAAATTTACACAAAACAGTCAGTTACAAAAAAAAAAATAATGACAACAGGTAAGCGTTTGTTTTTTATTCTGTACTGTGTAATTATGATAAAAAAATTTAAAATAAAACAAACTAAGTGCCAACTAACTAGCAGTTCATGGAAAGAAAAAAAAAAAGATATATGAAAATAATTAATGAAAGATGCAGCATAAAAACGCAATTAACACAGCAAACAGTACAAAAATAACCTTTGCACTAGAATATTGTGTGAGAAGTTCATACTCATGCATTTTACTTGCGCTAACTGACAGTTGACAGCTGTGGAGCATCACTATGCGCTTTTTTCGTACCGCTAATGAGCTCATCACGCTATAAAATCAAAAGGAATTCGCATGACTAAAGGCAGAAAATAATGAGAAATGCGAATTGGTGAAATAAAATCTTAATTTGAAGCAAGATTAAGGAAAGCATGCAATGTAAAACTGAAATGGGAAAATTGGAACATAAAAAATAGCAATGAGTCGCTAATAATAGATGTTTTACTAAAAATTAGTCATTAGAAAAACTTTTTTTTAGCATAATCGTGTATACAAATTGTTTAAAATTTCATCTTGCTGCGTCATTAATGCGCAATTTAAGATTTTTCGCAAACACAGCCACTTTAATATTTTTGTTTTTGTTGTTGTTGTTTTTTTTATTTATTTTTGCTGTTATTATTTTTAAATTTTTTAAATTTTTATTAATTTTTTTTTTATTTTTTTTTTATTAGTTTTTATTAATTTTTTTTTTACTTTTTTTTATTGTTTTTTTTTTATTTTCATTTTTCGTATTTTAATTTTTGTATGTTTTTTTAATTTTTTTTGCCTTAATTTTTTTTTTTTAATTTTTTTACATTAATTTTTTAGTTTTTTATGTATTTGTTAAGTTTTATTTTTTGCGCTATTATTTTTTCTTATAATCATAATTTTTTATTAATTTTCTTAATTATTTCAAAAATCGTGCTTTGTGTGTATGAATCAAGTAAATTGCTGCCATCAATAAAAATGACACTTCAAGGTGTACGCTGTATGCAGCAACCCTGTGCAGCTTTTACAAAAGTCACCGCAAATACGAGTATTATAAAGCGAAAAATAGCCTTTTGTTTAGTGTGTAGGTACTTTTTTGCAAGTAAATATGCGCAATTGTGTCAAGGTTGCGGCATGAAAAGCTTTTCTTACTTGCAAACATGTACAATATATTTTTTATATAATTTTGAATTTACGGCTTTACTGGCTTTCGCAAATTTAACAATATTTTATATACAACTTGTTAGTGGTGATACACACCCACAACACAAAAAAAAAAACTAGCAGCTTACAAGCAAAATAATTGTAATGGATTTTTGCTAACAAAATTTATTTTTTTTTATATCTCTTTTATTTTTTATATTTTTCTTTTGTTAACATTTTATATTTTACAGTCTTACGGCACGTTTCTTGTCGTACAAATGCGAAATTTTATACGAAAAACAGTAAATGTCGATATGTATTGTCAGGCACACCAAAGCCAAATCCAACGCAAAGCCGAAAAATCACGTTATTTTGCGTAAAACAGCAGAGAAACACAGCTGCATGCTGCATTTTATGCGCGAGCGCACAAACTCACCTGTAAATACTTGCTTACGTGTGTGTGTGTGTCTACATTGAATTTGAAAACAAAAGTCAAAGTCGCGGCGCAACAAGTCAATGTCAAAGTTTTAAATACAGCTACTTGGGCGCATGTGACAACATAATTTTTATGTACATATATATTTATGTATATGTCTTATATAAAATATGCATAATTTGAAAAAAAAATTATCAAATAAATTTATATACGAAAAAAGCGAATTTTATTTTAAAACCGGATTCGCAGAAATACGCATAAAAATTAACAAGTAACGATTTAGCCAGATAAATGCAAATAAAAGCAACACACATACATACATACAGCATGTAAATGCGCTGAAAAGCCAATATGTCCATACATACAATATGTATGAACAAGTATAGACATGCATGCAATTGCACAGTTACCGACTTATGCACATTGCAATGATCACACGTACAAATGCACATTTTTGTACAATGTTTTTGTTGGTTTTTTTCAGTTTGCTTATTTTCTGCCACTTCTCAAGTCACCGCATTTAATTTCTACAATTTCCAAGTAATCAAACCATTGACCTCAATTTTGTCGCTTGATATTTCTGATGCACGTTTACTGAATAATATTACTACTGTCGCTGCTACTGTTGTTATTGTTATTTATACTAAACTTTTTTATTGCTTTTTATCATTGACGACAAGTCGTTGGGAGTGCGAGTAGTCATCGTGGTTCGATGTCGTCAATTCGCTAGTTGTTACTCACACGATTGATACAAACTACGTATATGAATGGGAGTGAGTGAGTTATGTGCATGTAACGGCGTTTTTGGAATTAGTTGCTGCATTGCATTTGCATGCGGGTAATTCTCTATGCAGACGACGAGTACACATTTGCTCACTCGCCGCGTGGCTGTGGAAATTTGTAATCGATTGGCGATTTTTGCAATGGACTCAAGCTAATTTTATGCACAAATAAACGTATGTACGTATGTAAGTATTTATCTATGTATGCAAGCACTTAGATATGCAATTATGTATATAAAATTGCAATATTTATTTCTTTGCAGTGAAAAGTTATTCCCGCATTTGCTTAGCTTTTCTTGCAAAAAGATTAGTCAACAAACTGCACTGCATACAAATTAAGTGATTATATCCACTTGCAAGGCATAAAAAAGCATTTTTTTTAGTGATTTTTAATTCAGGTGTTTGATAAGCGTAAGAAATCAAAATTGTACTTAAATAAGCATGGTAAAATTAACGGCTGCTTGCAACGAAAACGGTTAACTTTAATTTTACCGCTTCACGCACGCCACATGCGCAAAGTGAGGTTATAAAAACTTTTTTATAACACGACATATGGAAGCTGTACATGAGGCAACAGCGCCAAGCTGCACACCTTTTAAAATACATACCTACATATATTACAGCCCAAAAATTGGACAAAAAACCAGCGACGACCATTAAATGCCATATCTTAAATCATATTTTGCAACGACTATTTAAGCAGATGATTGATTTGACAACACCACGAGCAGTGGCACATATTAAGCAGAATACAAAAGAAATCGACTTAATAATAAAAAGCGACTGCAAGCACACACGCAAGAGGCGGGTAACCGTTATGTACAAAACCTTGACGAAATGCCAGCGAGTGACGCCCATATGACAGGCATAAATGGCAAGATGGATGACTGAGCGGCAGGCGCGCAAAATGCGATTGCAAAAAAGCACGAAAAGCCAAGAAACAACGCTGTTAAGGCGAGGAGTTGAACGAAAAGAGAATGGGGGAAGAGTGAGTTCATCAAAAGAAAACGAAAAAGCGCGATGCAGTTTCAATTAAATAAAAGGAAAAGACGAAAAAAATTAACTTCGGCATGCAGCGAAGTTATCATACCCTGCACAGTTGCATTTCTTGTAGTATAAAAGGATATAATGTACATAGAGTACATTAAATTTTGCTTGATTTTGAGCCGGCAGATATATGCAATGGTAGTTCGATTGGAACATTATGTTCAAGAAATGCAGAATTATCTTGGACAATAATCTGTGCTGAATTTCGTGACGACATTTTGTCAAATAAAAAAGTTTTCCATACAAGGACTTGATTTTTATCGTTCAAATTGTATGGCAACTATATGCTATAGTGATTCGATCTGAAAAATTTCGTCAATTATTATAGCGTTGTCTTTGGAAATTATCCCTACCAAATTTCGTAAAGATATCTTGTCAAATAAAAAAGTTTTCCATACAAGGACTTGATTTTAATCTCTTAATTTGCATGGCAGTTATACACAATGGGGATCTGTTATCGGCAGTTCCATGAATTGAACAGCTTCTTTGGGTCAAATCGATATCTTCAAACTTTGTGGACTTTTGTTGCGGGTATAAAAAATTTAAAGAGGTCGAACAGCACTATCAACTACAAAGGAAAAGCTGCTACGTCTCCAGCAAACACATACTAACATGTACATATGTACTATATTCATAATTCACCCTTTCATTCCGTTGAGCGAACGCATCGTGTCGATTAAATGCAAAACTTCTTGAGGTAGGACCGAGCGATCAAAATGAACTGACTACTACGGTGCAGCACCAAGTGAATGCTGCAGCAACAAGCAAGTGTGGAAAAAAATCAAAAACAAATACAAAAAACTCAACGTAGCGTTAAATTGACAAGCAGTCGCATAAACAATGGCAAACAAGCGCACATGAAATACCAACTCACATGAGCCGTTATGTGCATGAGTGATATGTATGTGAGCAACGCGCGATGCAAAATGCATTCGAGCGAAGCCGTAGCCATGCCGAAGTGCAATTAGGCGCATGCAAGCCCTGCAGCATACATACATACATAGTTGTTGTTGCGCACATCACAAGGAGGGAATGTCATTGCTCGTGCATGGCAAACAGAAATTAAAAATAAACTGGTGTAAAGAGTCAGTGCAAGCGAAAAAAACCAAACAAACATAAAATGCAGAAAATTAAAAAGGTAGCAAAAACAACAAAAACAATGCGAAGAAGTGCAAGAAGAATGCAGTTGCGTGCTGCAAACATTTGGACGGTGGTCGGTCGGTCACCCCTTTTAGTCACAACAACAACATCAATATTCAACGTGTGCAACAAGCAAATATGCAAACATACGTTGCCAACGAAGAAATGTGTGCAACAACAAAGGACGGCCAAGCAACCAACGACAATGTGCCGAAGAAGGCTGCAATAATAATACACACATACGAGTATTACAACGGCGAGGCAATAAAAAAAGCATGAGCTTACGAACCGAATGCAAAAATATAAAGTGAAAAGCAAGAGCGAAAAGAAGAGAAATTAATTTTTGAGCACTTGCGACCAGGCAGCGAATTACACGTTGTCCTTCATGCTTGCGCAAACGCATACAGCAACACAGCTGGAGACCCTGCCACTGCCGTTGACCGACTGCCATTTACGACGCCGTTCGGCCGTAAGGTGACAATGACATTTGCGCTTTATTGGCACACACAAATTGCATCACTGCATGCACCGTTATGTGTAGGGTTGCAAGCACCGCTATGCCAGTAGTCACGCAGCCGTGCGTACACTGGAACGATCACTGCCGATTCGTTGTCGTACGCACGCACATACCCACACACACTTATCGCTGCTTGCTTATATGCATATGAGCGGAGAAAACTCGAAAACAGTCGAAAAAGGCAACACAAGCAATATTGTTTACGCCCAAACTGCAAGTTAGCTTGCACTTCGTTGCGCTTTATTGCAGTCAGCCGAGCTGCGTTCGTTGATTTTGTGCGCTGCTATTGTTCCTTCGCCGTTGCGAAAATCTTCATTCATTCATACATATTGCAATCGTTAGCTGAATTCGTGCGCTCGTGCATATGCGGGTTCGTTGCATTAACATTGAACTGGAATTGGGTTACTGGCGCAATGTACGAAAATTTTGCTCCTTTTGTACACCCTTGTTGTATGTGGCATTGTTTTCTCGGTGTTTTGGTTTTTGATGTTTCATACACTTACATACATATGTATGTACATATATGTACATGTGTTGTGGCCTAAATTTTGAGGGCAGCTGATGTTGCTGGTGACCTGAATTTGTGCGGACGAGCATCTGAATGTGATCTTGACCTTTTGAAGGTGAATTATATTGTAGGGGGTGCTGTTTTCGACTATTGCATATTGCTTTTGTTGCAAAAGTATGCAGCATAGGGTAAGTGTATTTTCAGGGTTGTAAATAATTGTTATTTAGAATTAATATGTAATTTTAATTTTAAATTAAGTTTTTTATTAATTAATTATTTTAAAAATTTAATTAATTAAAATAAATTTGTATTAAAAAAGTTAAAATAACATAATAATTTTAATTAATTAATTTTAATTAATTAACATGTAATAAATTCATTAATTAATTAAAATTAATTAATTTTAATTAAAATGTAAACGCATTAATTAATTATAAATAAGTTTTTTTTCATTTTAATTATTTTTTTGTTTTAATTTTAATGAATTATTATTTTTAATTTTATATTAAATTTTAATAATTTGTTTGTAATCTCGAAAATCTTAATAAAAAATAATGTTCCAATTTCTAAATACAAATACCGTCACTGAAAAATTCAAAATAAGTTTTTAATACCAAAATTGTATTTAAAAACATTCGTTTTTATTTTGTATTTTTTAATTAGTTTTATTTTTAATTAAGAAAAAATTTTTAATTAAATAATAAAATTAAAATATCATAATTTTATTTGATTAATTATTTATAATTAAGTTTTTTTATTTAAATTAATTTTTTTTCTATTTTAATTAATTTTTGTTTTAATTTTAATGAATTATTATTTTTAATTAATGCATTAATTTTTTTTAATTTAACTTTTTTTTGTTTTTTTTTTACTTTTAATTAATTATTTACTTTTAAATTTTATATTATATTTTAAAATTTTTTTTTTTGTAATCTCGAGAAGCTTTCTAAAAGCAATACCGTAATAAAAAAATTAAAAAATAAGTTTTCAACCCCAAAAGTCGTTTTTAAAATAAAAAAATTAAAGCCAAACGAAAAAATGCCAAGTTTAGGATTAAAGATTTAACATCTTCGAAGGATCACGGGATAAAGAAAATCCAAAATTTCTCAAAATAAATCGCAAGCTATTAAAGTAAATTAAATTCGTTATTCTTTATTTTTTAAAATTTTTTTAATTTAAAAAACCAAAAATCCCCTTAGTTTTCCATACTGAGGCATTTATGTTCATCAATACACATCTAACCATAATTAGCAGAATTCACCATAGCTCACATACTAAGTGGTAATATCGAAGCTTAAACCCATAAAATGCAAAACTCGCTTTGGGCACTTGCTTACTTTGAGCGTACTGTAAGCGCATTAGAGCTATTTGTAGGCAGATAGATAGCAGCAGGCAAAAAAGCTTGCGGCAAATTTGCATAATTTCTCGATTTGCATGTATGCCATTAAGCTGTGTGAAATTGATGTGAAATGTGGGTAATTTAATTTTTTTGCGCTTAAATTTGGTCGACACTTTTCACGCTCCAATTCACAAAATTTGCAAATGGCCAAAAGAACGAAAAAAATAGTATTAATTACCACCGTAGAGCAAACACATGCATATATGTGTATGTATATATGTACATATATTTTTTATAATGTTGCGCCCAGCATTGAGGGTGAAATGCCGAAAAAAGCCGCGTCACAAAAGCCTAAAGCCAAAAGCACAAAAACTGCAGCAATTTGCAAGTGACCCTGAAATTTTGTACAACAAAATGGCAGCGCCGCTGTTGAGCGCAATTCGTGTGGTTGGTGCTGCTCCTGACCTTGCCCTAGTTTGTGAACGTCAAACAAAAACTAATAGCAGCCAGAAGTGGCACACTTCTTATTTACATATCAATGCTGATAAATAAATATGTCACTATATGTAGTATATAAGCATGCGGCTATATAAATAGTAACTGTAAAAACTTTCCATATGTGCACATAGAGTCTTTTCACCTCGTCCTTAGCGAAAGTAGTGCACTAGAGCACAGGCGGTCAAGGGCAAATGACTGCATGGCGGTATATATAATATATATTTGTAGTATGAAATTGTGTATATGCATATACATATATAGTGAGTGTAGCCTGGCTGCACTGCAGCTAAAATGCGCTCATGAACTCTAAGCATAATTCACTTATGTGCATACTAAGAGCATGTACTACTGATTATTTTGTATATAAATATTATATGTGTATATATGTATATACATCTATGTCCTTGTATGTAAGCATATGCCACTAAGTGCAGCTGTTGCATTATACAGCAGGGTCACTGACGTAGCGAAGACGCTGTCAAATCTACAAATCTAAACACTGAATACATGCCAAGCAGAGAAGTACATATGTATGTATGTAGCCTCGACCTCAAAATCACCGCTAATCCTGCAGCACAGCGGGTGTGCTGCATGTACATTATGGCCGCACAGCAGAGTTGCATTTGCAAGTGACAAACGCAGCAACACAGATTGCGTTCAGTCGTTAGAGATTCATTAAAAATGTATATTTGTTTAGTAACAGCCAGTTTTTGTTACAAAAAAATAAATTTCTAATTTTATTTTCGAAAATTTTTTAGGTTAGAATTTTTTTTAACCAAAAATTATTTTTATACTGAATGAATTATTATCTGAAATTTTGCACACGTACTTTACTATGCAAGAATCTGCTCATTAGTCAATCGCTGACATCGGCTCAATACAAAACATAGCTGCCATATGAACCGATTGTCAAAAACAATTCCTTGTATGGAAAACTTTTTTAGTTGATAAGATATCATCACGAAATTCGACAGAGATTAATACCAAGGGAAAGGCTACTATCTCCGAACGGGTTGTTAAGATCGGAACACTATAGCATATAGCTGTCATATAAACTGTTCGGTCAAAAATTCAGTTCTTGTATGGAAAACTTTTTTATTTGACGAGATATCTTCACGAAATTTGGCAAGACTTATTATCTGAGACATTGGTACAACATACGAAGAAATTGTTCCAATCGAAACATTATATCTTATAGCAGCCATACAAACTTACAGATCAAAATCAAGTTCTTGTATGGAAAACTATTTTATTTTACAATATATCAACACGAAATTTATAACAGATGACAGCTCAAAGTAACGTTATAATTTTCCGAATAAATTTTTCTGATCGAAGCAATATAACATATAGCTGCCATACAAACTGACCAATCCAAATCAAGCTCTTATATGGAGAACTGGTTTATTTTACGAGATATCTTAACCAAATTTGTCACAGACCATTTTCCAAGGTCGCGCTACAATAACCCCAGAAATTATTCAGATCGGTGCACTATAGCCTATAGCTGCCATACAAACTACTCGATCAAAATCAAGTTCGTGTATTAAAAACTTTCTTATTTGAAGAGATATCAACACGAAGTTTGGCATGAATTAATGTTTGAGGCAACGCTACAACATCTGCAGAAATTTTCCAGATCGGACTACTATAGCATATAGCTGCCATACAAACTAACCTATCAAAATTAATCTCTGATATTTTTATACCCTCTTAAGCTATAAAAAGCACAGCTGTGTAGCTTATTATAGCTACGGTAACGTTTTTTTTTCTTGTTTTACATTGAATTTTGCAAACATTTTACAGGTTAGCATTTCGATAATTAAAAATTTCTTCTTTTTTTGTCCAAAAATACATTTGTCTTAGCTTAAACCACAACCTTTTCGTCACTTACCTGACGATATTGAATTCGCCGAATCGCTACGCGGCGTATGCTGTTGCATGTTGAGTCCATTATGTTGCATGCCAGCATTCGCACCCAACACACTACCCATCAAACCATTAATTAGACCCTGATTTAATGTTGCATGCAACATATTTGTGTTGTTGTTGTTATTCATATTCAAATTGTTATTATTGTTATTATTCTGTGCATTTTGTTGATTGCCAAGATGCCCGTGGCTCAGCTGATTGCCATGGCCCATTACACCGCCGCCGCCGCCACCAGCGCCACCATTACCATGACCAAAATTCGCGCCATTTGTGTTGTTGCCAGCGCCATTGACATTCATATTGTTTATGCCACCACCCAAAGGTGGTAACGGTATTATTGTGGTTTGTGGCGGCAGCAGTGCAGCGCAACCATGTGCCGAGGTGATCACGCTATGACCACCGTGTCCATTGAATGCGGCATCATACCACAGATCTTGTTCGCCATAGACCGGTGAGTCGAGTGGTGAGGACGATAATGCCGTGCTGAGCACAAGCCCGTTGGAGGATGAGCTCACTTCGGTGGAGGATTCTTCCAGCATGCGAAAGGCGAAACCGCCGTTATTCGACCAACGTCGCTTCATCATTGTTGTTCGGCCAGTCAAGTTGGTGAAGTTTGGTTGGGTTGTATATGTGTGTGTGTGTGGGTGTATTTGGTAGACACGTTGTTCACTTTAGCGTAGTTTGCGCTGCACAGCAGACTTGTAGAACTACTTTTTTAAACACTTTTTTTTGAAAATTTTTATTGTATGTATAAATTTTGCTTTTTTGAGAATTTTTATTTTTTAATGATAATATTTCACTGTTTGTTTTCTAGTTTCATTACTTTTTGCGTACTAATTTGTGCACGAAATACATGCTTGCGTTTTATAATTTTGCACTTGAATATTTGCTTGTTAAATTGCATGCACTTAGTTCAAATCTAAAATCAATAATGAAAAATATATATTTTTAAATTTAAATGAAAGCTCAAAACTCGTCGTTTTACTTCTGAAATATTCGTAAAATTTTAATATTCGCAAAAATTCTGTGACTTGTGTGTGTGTGTGTGTGTTTGTGCGTATAATTCGACCTCAAAAAAATTATTTGTATAGCTGTTTCTGCGTTAGCTTCAAACAAGCTCATTTGTTTGCTTGTATTTAAAATGCGCGCTTTGTCACTGAAATGAGACACAAAAAGAGAAAGAGATGGGAGAGATGTAGGCATAAGATAGAGAAATCCAATCAAGTTTTAAACTGCTTTCTTTGCATTTTTTTGTACATACTTTTTCTTGTTTAAAAGCACTTGAACTGGTTGAACATTATTTTTGAATTATTTCGAATTATTTTTTACTAACTCTCCTTGTATATTTTTTTTTTCAAAATTTATATTAAATTTTACTTAGTATTTTGCGCATGTTATTGGTACTTTTTTGGTACATTTCAAGTATGGAATGGAAACACTGCTTAAAAAAATAAAATAAATACTGAGTTTTATCATAAAAATTATTTTTTAATTTTCTTAAATTGAAAAAAAAAAACTTAAAGAATTTTCAATTTTTGTCTTTTGATATTTTCTAAATTTTACTTGATATTTTTAAGTTTTTTTTTAAATTTTTTCCCACGTTTTTATTTTTTTATTAAAATATTTATTTTTGTCTTAATTCTTAAAATTATTTAATTTTTTAGTTGGTTTTATTGACACTTTGTTGGTGCACTTCAAATAGGCAATGTTAATACTGTTTTGAAAAAAAAATCGACTGGGTTATATAATAAAAATTATTATTATTTTTTTTTAATTTTCTTAAATTGACAAAAAAATTAAATTAATTTTTAGATTTTGTTTGACATTTTGTAAATTTTATTTTGCATTTTTTATTTTTTTAATTAAATCTACTGAGTTTTATAGTAAAAATTATTTTTATTTTTTTAATTTCTTACATTGACAAAAAAAATTAAATTAATTTTTATATTTTGTTTGACATTCTGCAAATTTTATTTTGTATTTTTATATCTTTTTAATTGTTTGTTTAATTTGTTTATATTTTTTCATTTGTTTTTATTTTATTTCATTTTTTTATTGTTTTAATTTTTTTTTATTTTTCGCTTTGTATTATTGGTATTTTGTTGATACATTTCAAATATGGAGTGGAAATATTGTTTTGAAAAATACAGATTTTTAAAATAAAAATTATTTCTTTAATTTTCTTATATTTACAAAAAAATGTATTAATTTTTTAATTAATTAATAATAAAAAACCATCAAAATACAAAATAAAACTTACAAAATATCAAAAAAAATTATATTAATAATTAAAATAAAAAAATTATAAAAATTAATTAATTATTATTTAATTTATAATTTTATTTATTTATTATTTTATGTAACTATTTTTTTAATTTTATTTATTATAATTTTAAACAAATTTTAATTATTTTTTCAAATTAAACTTTAATTAATTTTAACTAATTTTTAATTGAATTTTATTTTGTATTTTAAGTTTCATTTGTTTAATTTTCTTAATTTTTTGATTTGTTTTTATTTATTCATTATTATTTTTTTTTTTGAAAAAAAAAACATTTTTTAAATTTTGTTTTTAACTTTTTTTTATAATTTTTTATTTTATTTATATTATAATTATTTTATTTTTTTTTATAAGTTTTTGTAATTTTTTTAATTTTTTTGTTGTATATTTTATTTTTATCATTTTACTATAATTAAATAAAAAGAATCCGGAAAGCCTATTAAATAATATTTTTTATAATTTAATTTTTTAGTTATTTAGTCGAAATGTCAACCAAATATTTTTCATTATTGATTTTTCAATTTTCACAATATATTTTTCTATCAATCTACATAAATATTCAAATCATATTTGCTTTCTTTAAAGCTTGCTTACCCAACAAACCTACCCAAAAGAGTTGCATGCAAGGTAGCTTTTGGTTAATAACCATTTTTAAGTTAAATACATACATATGTACATATAGGCAAACGACCTGAACTAAGCTAAGCACAAATTAATTCAACTATTTGACTAAAAACCTTCGCCTCACTAACGGAAAATAATAACCAGCCTAAGATTTCGTTGAGAATACAACCAGCACAGCTGTTGAGCCAAGGCAACCGGCTTAATTCTAATACATATGCAAGTATTTGTCATATGCGCATTAATTAAAATTAAAACCAATCACAAATAAAAAAAAACAATTCGAAGAGTAGGCCAAGTACGAGGCCATTATATGTGTGCTTTAGAATACTAGTGGCTGTTGGGAAAAAATGAAAAATGCTTCAGCAGGCTGTAGAGCACAAAATTGATACTGTTGTCATATACTCTATTAAATCGTTTCACAAGTTCAGATTTTGTGTTTTGAAGTTAGCCAATATGTGAGCATTGAAAATTCATCCCAGATATAGTAATTCATTCACCGACTCGTAAAGCTGCTTGCGAAAAAAATGCATTGCAAGTTTTGGCAGCCGATTACGCTAAGTTAAAAAATCCTTATAAACAAGCGCATACCTCCGAAACTATTTGCCGGATCAATTTTAAATTTTCGGAGAATATACTCAACTGTATATAAATAGTATATTCGATACACAATTCAAAAAAAATTGTTTTTTGAAATTAATGAGAGCAAATAACCTCTTAAAATAATCCATTAGCAATTTTCTAATCAGTGGCAAGTATAATTTCACAACACCTTCTTGTTTAGAATGAAATAAAAAATTACATAAAATTGCAAATAAAACTAAAATACGCCCCTGAAAGTTCAACCAACTTGTTGATTGGCAATTCCCAAAAAAAAAAATGCAAAAAGTCGCTGAATTAAAATTAGTAACGCACTCGACAAATGTCTCTTCTAGCTGACACATCACAGAAATGTGCGAAAATACAAATTTCGCGTATTTAAAAATACAGCGTTTAGAAGAAGACAGCAAAATAAAAACGATTCTAAAAATGTGTCGGCAAAATCACCGAAATATAATTAAGGAACTGCTGCTACGCCACATAAAAGCACGCCGTTGTCTAACGCCAAATCGGATTGGCTGCCATTTTATTGCTGCACTGCAAGTGTCATTCGCGCACTCGTTCACGAAAATACACGAAATTTTAAGTACATACGTGCATATGCTAACTGAGTGCATAAAGGTGTGTGTGTGGATATTAGTGTGTTTTTTTTTTGGACAGGCGATATATATGTATATATATTAATTCGTCTATTTGATACCGAGTAGCAGCACAAATGCGTTCGTTGCTTGCATTACTCGTACAAGTAGCTGCATATGTAGTATATGTTAAACATACATTTGTTGATATGCAATGAAAGGTGTGTGATTTTATTTTGTGTGTTATTAAACGCGTTCAAGGTTAAAACGAACGCTGACGCATTAATTAGAATGAAATTGCACTCGCCGTTTGCGAAGACGTTGAACTTTTCGTTGACGAAATGTAAAAATATTTGAAGTAAATGAAAAAAATTATAAAATAATGAAAATGGGGAAAATAGAATATATAAAATAAATAAAAATATTAAAAATAATTTGGGAAAAAATTAAAATAAAAAATATATAAAAAATAATTTCAAAAATATTAAAAAAAAAAAATCAAAATAAATTAAGAAAAGTAATAATAATTTTAAAATATGTAAATGAAATAATAAAACTAAAATTTATATAAATTATTTAAGAAAAAAAGTTTAATAAAAAATTAAATAACAAATGTTTAAATAAAAAAACAAAATATAAAAAATGGAATAAATTGAATTAAATTAAAATAAGTTAAAAAAAAAATTGAAAAATTTAAAATAATTAAAAAAAAAAAATAAAAAAAAAATTTCAAAAAAAATAAAATTAATGTAAATAATTTAAAAAAAGTTAAAGAAAAAATTTAATTAAAGAAATAATAAATCACAAAAGTTTAAATAAAAAAATTAAGGAGCAGAACGAATAGGGTAACAAAAATAAGTAAAAAAAAATTATATTTATTTTACATTATTTTAAGCTTGTACATTTTAGCATTTCATTATACTGAGTATCATTTACTTTTCTAAGTACATACATACATACATACATAAGTACATACATATATATATAGTATATAATTGTTGCTACCAAAATTGTCAACTGCTGTGTATGATTAAGTTCTTTTTTATGGCAAATTAAATCTAATTACACTGTAATTTTTGCTGACTAAATGCTGTTGTTTTATATTATTAAGTGATGACACATAGCAAAAATTTTGGCTACATATAATTTGCTAAATTTTCGTATCACGTTGTTGAGTTCAACACTCAAGTGGTTGTTATGTTAGAAATGTCTTGTTGATCTAACGATCTAGCACATAGTCATTCACCTTGTGCGCTCTAGTGTATTTCACATTTTTGCGCAAGTGTGACGTGGTTGTTAATGTGCATATATGTATGTAGGTATACATATATAAGTATGTATGTACATATATCATATATGGATATGTGTCTACTTAATTAATTATCATATCATTTTATATATTTACGTTTTTAAAAAAGTGAAGTTTTGATATCACAAGTGCTTATGCTTGACTGCAGTAAATTTGTATTTTAAGAAATAAAACAAAAATAACAAAAAACGTTAACTTCGGCTTTATCGAAGCTATGTTATCTTTTACAAGTGCATTTTTAAGCACAAAAGTATATGAAAAGTACTTTATCTTGATTTTTATAGGTCAATTTGTATGGCAGCTATATGGTCTAGTTACCTAATCTACGCCATATATTATCAGATAGAATTATTTTTAAAAAAAATTATGTTAAATTTCTGAAGATATCATGTTAAATAAAAAGTTTTCCATATAAGAACTTGCTTTTGAAAGATCAGTTTGTATGACAGGTATATGCTACAGTCGTTCGATCGGGATAAATGTTTGGAAATTATGGCAGCTTTTATAAAAATAATTCATCCAAATTTTGTGACGATATCTTGTCAAATAAAAAAATTTTTCATACAAGGGATTGATTTTGTTTGAACAATTTGTATGACAGCTTATGTATAGTAGGCGATTTCGACAAATTAGCAGCTTTTTGGGAAGAAAAACTGATAGACTTACAATATGTCTCACAAAAGAACACACCCGGCTAAAAAATTCAAAAAAATACACCTTAGAGTAAACTGATCAAGGTTATTAGCGCATAGATCAATCATGCACGCAGCCGGTGTATTTTAAAGGCGCGACGATGCACTCGAAAGGCGTCGCAGTAACAGACAATTTACCCAACTTGTAACTTATCATTGCCAAGGCGCCATTAAATACATATAAGCTTATGTAAGCGGTGATATGTTACGCTCGAAGCGGATATGTTTATGGCACATAACACAAATGAGCGCACAACACCTACTTTATTATATACATATGTACATGTTGAGAATTTACGCGCTTAAAGTAAATTTTGAACATCTATACATACATACATATGTACATACATACAAAGATACATGTGTATCTTTGTAGTCGGCGCGTTCTCCAAGCGTAAACAAGCAAATTGTAAAAACAAATATGAAGTAGTGGAAAAGTGACAAGTAAATAAGTCAAAGTGCGTATATATTACAGGGTGTATGGTGTATGGCAGGAAAAGTCAACAGACTTATCAAAACAATGGACGCTGGTAGAGCAAGAGCGTGCAAGTGTAGATACGGCTAAGCAAACATTACAAAAAGCTTACAAAGTCTATTTAGTGTATGGATGAATGAAGCTAATGCGCTGTAACAACATTTAGTTTTTAAGCGAAACTAAGGTTTTTATTTATTTTTCTATATTTATCTTTAGTGTCTAGTATATACATACATAGTATGTATGTATGTACATTACATTTAGCATTACATACTGCTTGGTTCAAAAAATTTTTGCTTGCCGAAGCTCTGACACACGCCACAAAATGCGTGGAAGTCGAATTTTTCCGCATATTTATGAATATACAGATTTTTCAAGTCTTTCTTAATGACAAACTGACTGCTAAAATGCCTAGAAGCTGATTTTACTAGTACTTTGTTTCATTTTTGAGTTTTTATGCCTAAATATATGACGATAAAGGTACTGTTTTTGTTTTTTTTGTATGTTTATATGTAAATCGAATTTTTACGATAAGTTTTATGAACTTAAACGCTATAAAAACAAATATTTTCATGGCTATAGAGTAAATGATTATTAACAGAAATACATATAAGTACATATGTATATGTACATACTTTAAATATAGATATGTGTTTATGGCATTTAATATAGATAAAAAGAATATAAACTGTACTCAGCACGGGAGAGCCACAGTAGTTTTCAAATTTAAAAATTAATCAATTAATAAAAAATAATAATTAAATTTAAAATTAGTTATTAAAATATAATTTAAAAAATTAATTAATTAATATAAATTAATATAAATTAATACAATTTAAAAAATTAATAAAAATTATTTAATTAAATATTATATGTATGTATGTATTTAAAAAAATAAAATTTTTTAATTAAGATATTTTCTTAATTTTAAAATTAATTAATTAAATATTAAATATACATATTTATTTTTAAATTTAAATATTTTATACTTTTATACTTTTTTTTAATTAATTTTTATTAATAAAAAAATAAAATTTTTTAATTAAAATATTTTCTTAATTTAAAAATTAATTAATTATATATTAACTTTATTTATTTTTAAATTTAAATATTTTATACTTTTTTAAATTAATTTTTATTAATCAAATACATTTTTTTATTACTTTTTTAATTACTAATTTAAAATTTTATTATTATTTTTTATTAATTGATTATTATTTTAAATTTTATTATTTTTTATTAATCAATTATTTTTTTTAAATTATTTTTTTTTTTAATATTTTTAATTATTTTTTAGTCCAATTTGAGGAGATCAATGTTCAATTTCTAATTTTATTAATTAAAACACATTATTTTTTGGTCACAGCAGAAAATTTGCAACCCTGTACTTCATAATGGTATAACTTTATATTTAATATTATTGGTTAATTAATTTTATTTATTTTTTAATAACGCATTTAAAATTTAACTATAATATTATTTTTCATTAATTGATTATTTTTTTTTTTATTTTTATAATTTTTTTTAATTTGTATTAATTAATTATATTTTTTAATTATTACATTTTATTAATATTAAATATTTTTTATTAATTTCATTAATTAATTTTTTTTATATTTTAATATTTTAAGTTAATTTCTAACCAATTTGCTAAGATCAATGACAAATTTTTAATTTTATTATTTAAACCACAATTAATTAATAACAATAAAAAATTCGCAACCCCGTATTTCACATTTGTATAACTTTATACTTTCTGTTAGCATTAATAATAATGCATGGCCGGCTTTCTTTTTACGATTTGCTCCTTCTCTCACAAATCTACATGTATCTTAAATCGCAATGTGTCTACTGAAGGTTAATAATTTGCTCCAACTCAACTCCACCCACCTAACTAATTGTCAAGCAGGCCTAATCGCCAGTGTTACAGAATGACAATATTAAATGCAACAATTAAAGGACCACCCATACTGTAAAAAAACAAATAACAACAAAAAATTCTTGTAAATATTTTAATTGCACTGGTTATTTGCAATTCGCGTGCAAAAGCTTGCAAATAAATATTTCATACAAGAATATCTGTGCTATAATTACAGCTAATGAGATTTTTACACTCATCAGCCCAGCTGTTGCCGCGATAGTGGTCATTATCAGTGGCGTCTCTCACGTATTGTGTTTGACGCTCAGATTACAGTTGTGCATGTAATGCTGATATTAATATGATTTTATTGTTGTTGCTGTTGTTATTGTTGCAGAACATGAGTAGGCTTTACAGTAGACTTATAATATATAAGTTTTCCTTTAGCATATTTAATAAATTAATTACATATACAATTTTTTATTATTATTGTTGTTGGATTTTTTTTTCTTTTGTGCTTGCCAATGACGAGTGCAATGACAAGATAGCGTTAATTGCAGGCACGCCGGCCCACACACAGCCCAAGCGAGCAATCACATATAATAATTTCCAACTAACAGAACGCTACAACAACGCCAAAGCAGCACACAGCGAGAACTAGTCATTTGGGGTGCGTCTACAGTAGATAAAGTTGCTGCAGCGGGCGCTGCGTCCAATGATTTGATTGTTGGTGCAGCAGTGAACAGCTGTTCGGCTGTAAAATGCATATACATACATATATATTTTACATATATACTATTTATGTATATAATATATGCCGAGCATCACTATATGCGAGCACTTGCATTTGTTGCTGCGCTTCGCGTCACTGTAACTGCAGCGCCGCGCACGTTTCTCTTCTCACCGAGGAGAGTGTATGTATAGTATATGCACTTACATATATACAATATACAGCGTTTGTATGCGCCCAATTGTCGGTTGAGAAATGAGGTTAAGGTTAATGTGCGCATTTCTCACAACTGACACTGTCTCGTTTGTTTATTTGTATTGTACATACTATTATTAAATACTTTAATTAATTGTAAGTGGCTAATGCAATATTTTCTCTAGCTATTAAGTGAGCAATTTGCATAATATTGCAGTAGCAGCGACGCAACGCTCTCGCACGCGCATCGCCAGTGTGCATTAACCTTTCGGCAATTGTTTTGCCATTGCAAAGTGCAAAGTAAATGCGTGTTTATGAGTTTAATTACATTGGAATTTTTACTATTCAGAAGTGAAGCGGTGCGCGAATATGAATATTAATAGGAATATGCAAAAATTACGAAAAGTTGTGAGAGAAATATAGTTTTTAAAATGAAAATATAAAAAATGGAAACTCTTTTTTTATTATTATTTATCTGAACAATTTGCTGGAGATTGAAGCATTTAACTAATTTATGCCGAATTTCGTTCAGCATCTTTTTAAATAAAAAAGTTTGCCACATAAGATCTGATTTTGGTCGACCAATTTGTATGGCAGCTATATGTTATAGTAGTCCAATCTGAAAACAATTTTCGGAGATTGTAGCGTCGTCTTGGATAATAGTCCACGCCGAATTTCGTGAGGATATCTCATAAAATAAAAAAGTTTGCTATATAACATATGATTTTGACCTACCAATTTGTATGGCAGCTATATGCTATAGAGATCGGATCTGAACGATTTCTTTGGAGAATATGCAGTTGTCTTAAAAAATAATCTCTACCAAATTTCATGAAAATAACTCATGAAATAAAAACATTTTCAATAGAAGAACTTGATTTTGACCGGTCAGTTTGTATGACAGCTATATGCTACAGAGGACCAATCTGAATGATTTCTTTGGAGATGGTGTAATTTTACTAAACAATAATCTCTGCCAAGTTTTATGAAAATACCTCATCAAATAAAAAAGTTTTCCATATAAGATGTTAATTTTGACCGATCAGTTTGTATGACAGCTATATGTTATAGTGAAGCAATATCGGCGGTTCCGCCAAATGAGCATTTTCTTGAAAAGAAAGAACGTGTACAAAACTTGAAATGAAATCTACTAGAAAAAACTAACAGTATGTGAGGAGGCCAGAAAGAGGCGAAAAACTACTGACTGAGAGAAAAAAGCCTCTAACCAACAATGAGTTAGTAGGTGGTCAGCATAAGCACTTTACAAGGAAGCAGCTTGATTTGTCCTTCAAACGACGGAAACTGTCTTCCTACAACTTGAAGGACATAAAGCAAAAATATACAGCAGTAGACTAGTAAAGCTGCTAATGGAAAGTGCTGAACGCAGCTTGAGTCTACTAAAACAAAAATAATTTGAAGAAAAACTCAAGTGGATTAAGAAGAATATGTATATAGAAACAAATCTACACGTATGTATATATGTAAGTATGTGCTGCCGACAAGGATTTATAATAACACATGGTTAATTATAAGGAAGAGTGCGCATATGTCGTCAAGCAAGCAGTGATGCTATGACGAAAGCTGAAGAATAAAATAATCTAAAAAGGGAACTCTGAACGCAGAAAACAATAAAAACAAAAACAAAAGCAAGTAGTCTAAAACAGCACAATAACAGTGGGTGGCAAATGGCTGCGAAGCGGTTAAGTGCAGGCCGCCAATGAGCATGGTCACTTCTCTCAGCGCGCCAAAAGGGAAATGGCGAAATACTTAAGAATAATTTTGATTGCTTTGCACAAACAACTGACTGGCCGCCAGCTTAATTGACTTTGTTGTTCACTGTGTGTGGCGTGGTCTCAAAGTGGAGCAGTTGGAAAGTTACCGAGGTGACATAATTTTCGCATAAAAGGAAAATGTGAAAAATATGTCAAAGCCACACGGACACTGGGCAGTGGTAAAAGCTTTTAATTAATAGAGCTGCTGCTGGGTCTTCAAGTACGTAGATTTTTTTTTTTTTTTTTTTTTATTGAAGTGGAAATGGCTACGGAGTGGAGTGCAAAGCGATGATGAAGGCTAATTAAGATTGCCAGCACCGAGCCACACAAAACAGCCAATACTGGGCGAGTATGTTTTTTACTATGGCAAAACCTAAGATCGCTGGTGCGTTAACGCGTTTCGTACAAAAACAAAACACAAAAAAGTCATATGAAGTTAAAAATCTGGAGACACAAAGTGCGCGTAATAAAAAACACTCGTAAAACTTATGAGCAAATGGAAGGCAATAAGGCGATGTATGTAAGGTAAACAGTTGATAAAACAAGAAAAAACGTTAACTTCGGTTGCACCGAAGCTAAATACCCTTCACAGGTGCATTTATGTTTGTAACTACATATGTGTCCAGTTTGTATAGAAGCTATATGCTATAGTTAACCGATCTGAACAATTTCTTCGGAGATTACATTGTTGCTTTGGAAAATAATATATACCAAATTTCGTGAATATATCTTGTCAAATGTGAAAGTTTTCCATACAAGAACTTGATTCCGATCATTCAGTTTGGATGGCAGCCATATGCTTTAGTTAACCGATCTGAACAATTTCTCCGGAGATTACATTGTTGCCTTAGAAAATAATATATACCAAATTTCGTGAATATATCTTGTCAAATGTGAAAGTTGTCCATACAAGAACTTGATTCCGATCGTTCAGTTTGTATGGCAGCTATATGTTATAGTTAACCGATCTGAACAATTTCTTCGGAGATTACATTGTTGCTTTGGAAAATAACATATACCAAATTTCGTGAATATATCTTGTCAAATGTGAAAGTTGTCCATACAAGAACTTGATTCCGATCGTTCAGTTTGTATGGCAGCTATATGTTATAGTTAACCGATCTAAACAATTTTCTCGGATATTACATTTTTTTCCTACAAAATAATTCATACCAAATTTGGTGATGATACATTGTCAAATGCGAAAGTTTTCCATATGAGAACTTGATTCCGATCGTTCAGTTTATATGGCAGCTATATGCTATAGTGGTCCGATATCGGCCGTTCCGACAAATGAGCAGCTTCTTGAAGAGAAAATGACGTTTGCAAAATTTCTAAAGGATATCTTAAAAACTGAGGGACTAGTTCGTATATATACAGACAGACGGACAGACAGACGGACATGGCTAAATCGACTCAGCTCAACATCCTGATCATTTATATATATACTTTATAGGGTCTCCGACGCTTCCTTCTGGGTGTTACAAACATCGTGACAAAGTTAATATACCCTGTTCAGGGAATAAAAAGTGTTGTAAATGTAAGAATAAAAGAATAAGAATAAAAAATGTAAAAAAAGAAAAAAAAAAACATTAACTTCGATTGCGCTGAAGCTTTAATACCCTACACAGCTGTATTTCTTCTTCTAAAACGGTTTATAATAAATTCAGCTTGATATTAGTCGTTCAGATTGTATGACAGCTATATGTTAAAGTGGTCCGATCTGAACAATTTTTTCTGATATTGTAACCTTGTTTTTGACAATAATTCGTGAGAAATTTCATGAAGATATCTTATCAAATAAAAAAGTTTTCCATAGTAATGCTTAGTTTTGATCGCTCAGTTTGTATGGCAACTGTATGCAATTGTGACCCGATCTGAACAATATGCACGAAGATTGTAGCCTTGACTTAGGCAATAATAAATACCAAATTTCATAGAATTATCTTGTCAAATCTGCCACCAGATTGCAGAACACTGCAATAGCGTCTCCAATACTGCAACTACACAGAAAATTCTACAACTATACACACACATATGTATAAAACTAAACTTTCATTTTAAGCCGACATTAATGATGATCATCAAGCTCACGATCACTCAACGCAGCTGAGAGTGTTTATAAAAGCTAGAAATAATAATAAAAACCAGCGAATATGGTAAACCACACAACTTCGTTGGACTTCTGAAGATCAGCGCCGAACAAATAGCATTCTTTTACACTTTTTATACCTTGTACATACATGCGTTGTATATGTATGTATGTCTTTTGTGCGATTTGCGCTTTGTGGGTTTCTCCGCTAGCCACCTTGAATGTTCGGCCATAATGAACAAACCAGTCTTGCTTTCAGTTTTTTTCGTGACTTTTTTTACCCACCGTGTATATAGTTTTTTGAGGAACAGGTTGGTTTTGCTTGTAAAAAGTATGCAGCACATACCTATATACACATAGGCATACATATTTATATCAGCGACGAACATCAAGTACACGATCGAGATTGCGACAGGTAGCCGTAGCAGTCTAAATTACCCCCCTTTCATGGCATGACATGGTATTTATGTTTTGGTTTATGGCTTACGCACGCGTTCTTGCCAACTAACTAAAGCCGCTTTACTTTTGATTTTGTTTGCCAAAGTGATCGACTGTTAACGAGGTCTTCTATTGATGGACTCGTAAACTTGGTACGAGAAAGTTGCTAATTGAGTTGTGCTATGAAGTGAGAGAGTGTGTAGAATAGACTTAGTGGAGGATTAAAAGATGGGTATAATTGCTATAATAATTTTTTGTGTGCTCAGAAAATGAGATTTTTAATTATAAAAAAATATTAGTAACACGAATTATAATTATAATAATTAAATATATAAAAAAAATTATAATTAAAAATAAAATAAATTCAAAACGTTTCGATAGATGCTTAATTTGAGGGTGCACTTGCGTCGAAGCTTTTTCATAGCCACAGTGATCTGTTTTGGCTCCACTCTTTAAAAAAAAAAAGGCGAAAGCAACAACAAAAACTTACTAAGTCGAATTTTATTAAGGAGTGTATTTGTATAACTCACATTGCAGTGCTATAACCCCGTTATATGCTATTTAAATTTTTTTATACCAGTTTCAGTTACTTATACTAGTATTAGTGATTTACACCTTTTGTACAAGAGATAATTTGATAACTAATTAAATTTTCCTAATCTCTTTCCATTGTATCAACTTTCGATTATACCAGTTTAAGCAAGTTAGACCACTTCAATTGATTTATATATTTTATATAGGAGAGTATTTTTTAACTAATAGAATTTCTATAAGCTTTTTCTATTCTATTTTCATATGTTTATATCAATTCAAGTGATTTATGTATACCAGTTGAAGTGAGATAAAAATTTTATACAAGAATGTTTTTAATTCATTAAAGAGCTTTAACCGTTTTCTATTGTGTTGGTTTTTTGATTATACGAGTTTTAGCTATTTATACCAGTTTAAGTGTTTATACCATTTATACAAAAAAAATATTTTTTAACTCATTGAAGTGCTAAAAACTCTTTCTATTTTATCAAAATTACTTTATACTAGTTTCAGTGATTTATACCAGTTGAATTGAAATATAACTTTTATACAAGTGAGTGTTTTGAACCCATTAAAATGTTATAACAGCTTTCTATATTATCAGTATTGATTATACCAGTTTAAAAGATTTATACCAGTTTATGTGTTTATACCTTTTATAGACGAAATTATTTTTTAACTGATTAAAGTGCTGTAAACTCTTTCTATTCTATCTGCATTTATTTATACTAGTTTTCGTGATTTATACCAGTTGAAGTGAAATAAAACTTTTATACAAAAGCGTATGTTTTTAGCTCATTGAAGTAATTTAACCTTTTTCTATGCTGTCTGCATTTGTTTATAACAATTTGAATGATATATACCAGTTGTTTGTTCGATTGACCACTCTCCAAGTTCATGATTGATATAAAATAAAGCTTTCAATAATCATCCGCTAGGTTAAATTTGTATACTACATATTCTTCTATTGTACATACATATGTATGTATATGTGTATTGTATACAATATAACGATCTGCTTATGTCGCTCTTCCACCTTTAAGACCTCAATTAATGACCGTGTGACACTCAGGTGCAAAAACGTAGGAAAAAAAGTTAATGCTTTGTTAAAGAAATATAACATAAAGAAACAAATTAAGCTATTAAAGTATATACATTCATATAAATGACTCTCACAGAGTCCAAAAAATATGATGCGGTTGATATCAACGAACTTAGCGTTCTTTGCTAATAAAAATAAAAATATTTTTTACATAATTTTTATAAATATACAATATATGATTTCTTATACAAGACAACTTCTTAAGGTTCTTAAGGCTTTAGTAATGAATATCATTTGAAAACTCTAAGTAATAACAGTCATAATAGACCATTAAACGAAATGTCAAAATGTCAACCTGTGATGCTAAACTGAAGCGCTTGCTATCAAAACAATTTTTTTGAGTTTTTTGATCCTAAGCTTTTTCAGAACTTTTTCTCAGCGCTTTGGCATTACAATTAAGATATCCTATACAATTAGTCGAACCTCATCGCCGTCATATCAATATGGGATACTGTACTCAAGCGTTTGAAACTCTGCAATCGAAAAACTCTTACTTAGCTTTTTTCATCCTGAGAATTTTTCAGAGCTTTTTGTCAGTGCTTTTGCATTACCTATCCCCGAGCGGAACTTGTGAAATTTTCTTTTTTTCTTGGGTTTGGAATACGAACTCATGGCATATCAAATATCACCCAACTCAACTCAAGTCGGATCGTCAAATGTGGCGGTATAATTACAGAATATTTTATAATTTTTTGGAACTATATAAACACACACAAAATACTAGTTTATAGCAAAGGTGCGTCAGAGCTCAAATTTTTATGGCACTTTTAACTACATTCACTACAAATTTAATGCGTACACACATATGTATATACAAACATATATAAAAATTATATACATATTGTATGTATGTATATAATAGGCATATATGTATATTTCCTTTCCATTCGCTGTAAGTTAGTAAGAAATGCGCCACAAATTACTTGACAACAACGAAATGAAAGGTAGAAACCATTATAATAAAAAAATTGCTACAGCAACAATATTATTATAACTTGTTTACAAACACATATTTAATTATAATAAGGCGTTTACTAATTTGTTAAGGTATATGTGTGCATGTACATATGTATATATACATGACTGCGAATAATGGTTGAATGACCACACACAATTTTAATGTTTTTTTTTTTCGTTTTTTGCAGAATAATAATTAAGTTGTTAAAAATAATATGTGGAATTATATCATTTCTCAAAATACTATTAAATATACTATATGAAAAAAGTGACTATAAAAACTGTCTAAATTTTATGAACACGCTGAGAATTAGTTACAAAAACGTTGAGCGCACGAAATTACTTGAGTAAGTTAGAATATTTCGTGAAATGGTGAGATCATTGAGCTAGAAATCAATATTGAACTCAAAAAAATCGTTTGGAGAGCATTCTGAGAAGTTCGAAATAAATTCAGCATCTCTATATTCAATATAAATACATACCCTCCGAGGGCATATTTCTAGATATGTTGAGGTACCTCGAAAAGTTCTTTGTGATTATATAAAACCTATAGTTTCCTACCTAAAACTGTCTCTTATGCGATTCTTTGTACAAATACTCTCACGTGTTTCTTAGTATTTTTAGCTTTACTGAGAGAAAACTGTTGTGATTTTTTATTTAGAGTACGGACTAGGTCAAAATATTATGATCTAACCTCGAAAAGTTGATTTGCTTCATATTTCTGTACCAATTATTCTATCTTAAACTGTCTCTTAAGTGATTGTTTTTGGCAACTAGTCATGAAACAAAAGTAGGTAATGTTAAAAGAGTCGCCTCGTTTCGAGAGTTTTTCGCTTAGCTGAGAGAAAATTGTTGTTATATTTATTTAAACTACATACTAGATCAAAATATTATTATCTAACCTCGAAAAGTTGATTTCCTTTATATTTTTGTACCAATTATTCTATCTTAAACTGTATCTTAGGGGATTTTTTCGATAACTAGTCATGAAACAAAAGTCGGGAATATTGAGAGTGTTCCATGGTTTCTAGTGTTTTTTGCTTTACTATGAGAAAATTCCATTCGAGCTCGGATTTCTAAGCACGTTATAGTGATTTTTATTTAAAGTAAGAATATAAAGCTTATACTAAGCTCTAACCTCCTTCAAATGATCTTAGTGGAACGCGTTCTAGCTCGACTCGTCCAGATAAAACTGAAAAATTTGCTTCCCTTTATATTTCTAAGCCGATTTTTCTACTTAAAACTATCTCTTATGGAATTTTTTTGAAATTATTCATGACACAAAAGGCAGGAACATTGAGAAAATCATGAGCTTTCGGGTTCTTACCTTTTATTTAGAGAAAATTTAAGTTTCGCCCAGTTGTTCGAAAATGAAAAGAACAGACCTCTATTTTTGACACTTTAAGGATCCATACACATATATATTTTTATTGAAAATACTCTTCTGAGATCAATATATTATGTAAACTTTACTTTCAAAAATGTTCTTATTTCCCAATCCCCACATATATTTGGAACAAATCTAAAATTTTACACACAGCTGCATTCGATTGGCATATGACACCGTTATTTGTGGTTATTTTTAGAAATGTAAATTTAAAGTGGAATTACTACAAAAGAAAAAACAAAACAAAAAGAACAAAAACATAAAAAAAAAAACAAAAAATAAGAAAAAAAAAATAAAAAACTGAAAATAAAAATAAAAAAAGACAGAAAAAATAATAATAAAAAAAGAAAGAAGTATAATAAAGAGAAATCGAAATCGCAGGCAAAAATTAAGCAACAAAAAATAAAAAACAGAAAAAAGCGGACTAAATTAAAAGCAAATATTGATATATCTGCGTGTGTAAGAAAGACCGATGCAGAGGTTTATTGAAATATTTTTGAAACTGCATCCCAAAGGAATGCCTACAAAAGCTCAAGAAGTAACAAGAATGAGCACTTGAATCAGAAATGACAAAAAGAAACGAAATCGCGTACAAATTAAACAGCGGCGCACAAGTAGAAGATGAAGCGGCGAGAAGACGCCAAAACAGAAAGGCGAACAACCACCGTCTTATGTATGTATGTATATAATAAATATTTAGTATATATGTATGTATGCTTATATATAACATATAATACAACAACTCCGCATAAACAACAATTTTTTGTAGGTCAGTCGGGCTGTGTGTGTACCTTTCCAATTTTGACCCTCTGACCAGCAAAGCAACAAAAGAAAACAACTCCAAGCTGTGATTCATGGAAGGCAAAGAACACGAAAAAACCAACAGCCGCCGCAGCAGCAACAACAGCTGAGCAAAGACGATCTGCAGCTTGTAGATTCAGCGGAATTCTTGTACACACACACATATATCCATATATACATGTATATGAGTTCAAAGTAACGAAATCCAACTCTTTCACTCTGCAACTTGGTAAACAAACAGATTTCAAAAAGCAATGGGAAAAATCTAAGCAAAAGGTAAAAACGTACTGAATCACTGAACCACCTTTTTGGTATGGAAGACTGTCGAAAGAAGTCACAGAATGATTACAAAAACAATAAGGCGTTGAGGTAAAATGTATGAAATAGAGAATCAAACGCAGGGAAGAAACACGCAGCAAACAACAGATGTGTTGGAGCCATGCCGGTATTGAAAATAACAACAAAAACAATAACGACAAATTACAACAACAAAAAGTACAACAACAACAAAAAAACAACGACAACAATGAAAACAAAAACATCAAAAAACAAGCTACAAAAACAACAACAATAAAACAAAAGAAAAAACAACAACAAAAGCTTCAAGTTATTGCAGTAACTTGCAGTGAAAATGCCGCTTTGCAGTTAAGCTGCCGCGCTGAAACATTGCTTAGAAAAGAAGCAAGAAATAAAGTCTAAAACACAAAAAATAAGTTCAAAGAAGATTTGGCAAAAACGATCTAACCTACAAACTAGCCAAAACAAAAAAGAAAGTGGTTTCATGAGAAAGCCGGTAATGAGCTGCACAAGCGCGGCGACGCATGTGGCTGAGAGAAAGTGAAATCGCTGACATGAAAATTGAGCGCTAATTGAGCGCTTATTGGACATGTACATAACGTTGTCTTCGGCCAGCTTCGGTAATACGCATCAAAGATGCTTGGCTTATGGTATCGAAGGTATAAAAGACTTTTTTTTTGATTTTGAACGGTCAGTTTGTATGGCAGCTATGTATATGCTATAGTGGTCCGTTCTGAATAATTTGCAAGAAGATTGTAGAACAGTCTTAGAAAAGAATCTTTAGCAGATTTCCTGAAGATATCTTCTTAAATAAAAAAGTTTTCACATAAGAGCTGAATTTTGAACGGTTAGTTTGTATGACAGCTATGTACTATATATGCTATAGAGTCCCAACAACGGCGCTTCCGACATTTGAGCAGTTCCTTGTGTAGAAACAGAAGTGTGCAAAATTTCACAACTCAACAATACCAAAAGAACACACAAGTTGATGAGCTATTGAACGAAATTCGAAGTACACACGAACAGTGTGTGCGAAAAAGATTTGCAAAAGCGCAGTGGAAAATATTTTCACACATGCATGTAAATGCATGCATAAACAAGTTGTTGCATTGCAAAAAGAGAAATTTTACTTGCAACCGTATAAAAAAATACTGTAATTATAATGGGAAATTGCTGCAGGCATAATAATGTGAGCGGAAAATTAGCGAAAATAATTGACGAAGAAAAAGTAAATTTCCAATCGCAGCTATTAGGCCAGCCATGCGATAAAACAACAACATAGAAGCTGCAGCTGGTGTTGCAGTTGCAAGCGCACTTGAGTGTGGTGCGAGCGCTAAACAAGACGACTTTGATATGCATAATTCATGAGGTAGTGCGAAATGCAGCTGCACAACAACAACAATTATGTATACAAGTAAGCAAAAACAATGAAGTAAAGGTGTTAAAAAATTTATTAAAAATATGGAATAAAAAAGAGAAGAGAAATTTACATTTTTTTTAAGAATAACACTAGGGTGGCACGTTGATAATATGGAAAAATGTGTTTGCATTAAAAAAATATATGTAATGAAAAAATTTAAATTCGAAAAAATATATAAAAGTAAATTTGCAAAAAAAATATATTTGCAATAAAAAATTATTAATAAAAATTTTATTTAAATTAGAAAAATTATGTAAAATTCATTAGCAGTAAAAAAAAAACTAAATAAATAATAAAAATATTTTATTTGAATTAGCAAAAATATATAAAAAATATACTTGCAATACAAAATTATTTATAAAAAAATTTTATTAATTTAAGGTAATTAAGTAAAAATATATTTGCATTAAAAAATTAATAATAAAAAAATTTTGGGAAAAGCCATTTTGGGAAAATTTTTTTTAATTTTATTGAAATTACAAAAGTTGTGTAAAAATATGTTTACAGTAAAAAAATAAAAAAAAAATTATTGACATTAGAAAAATTATATAAAAAATATTTTCAATAAAAAATAATGAATTAATAACAAAAATATTTTATTTGAACTAAAAAAAAATATATAAAAATTTTTTCCAATAAAAAATAACAAATTAATAATGAAAATATTTTATTTTAACTAAAAAAATATATTTTCGTAAAAAAATAAAGACACAAAATCGGTAGTTAATTTCCATAGTACCACCCTAATATACATAAATATATGCATTTATTTACAAGAAAGTGGCAATGAGTTCACTTATTTGCAACCACAGCCACCACAAGCCACAGATGAATGCACAAAATGGCATACAACAACAAAAAGCAGTTGCGTTACACACTAAACAACAAACAATATACATATATACATACATATATACACATAATATATATGTACACACATATGTATGTATGTGTATAAAACTCTAGCTCCCGCTGTATGCGTGCTTTTACCGCAACAACTTTCCATAAATCGCTTGCAACAACACAACAACTCTGTATAGCTCACATTACGCTACGCCACTGAACTTGTACGCCATTCGATTTTCTTTTTTCGCTTGCTTTGCTAATTCCTCTTTCGCTTTCTTATACTACATGTATAACTGGCTGGAAAAAAGGAAAATTTTGCATCATTTCCACGCGTGCAACGGCACTGCTGAAATACATATTTGCCATAAGCAGTCAAGCAAGTTGCGCGCGCATTTCGATTTCGATGAGCGTTTTTCCAGTTGTTTTGTTGTTGTGCTGGTTTTTCGTGCCGCAAGCTTTTATTGACTTTCTAGGTTAAGTTTAGTATGTCGAGTGGTATTTATGAGATGGCAGAGACATAAGAAAAAGAAAAAAACAATAATAATAATAAAAAAAAAAAATTGTGTACGAAAAATATGAAGAGAAAATATAAAAACGAAAACTTAAAAAATTCCAGTAATGTTTATTTTTATTTTTTTTTGTTTTATTATAATGCTATATTTCACTTACACAATGCAATAAAAACAAAAAACTTAAAAAAAAATTATAAAAATTAAAAAAGTAATAATATTAAAAAAAAATTAACCAAATTTTTTCTATTATTTTTTTTTTTTACAATCCTAAAATAAACAAAGGTAATCAAAAAAATCTACATATGTATATGAAATATATATAATTAAATATAATAAAAAAAGTTTCAGTTGAATTTATAACTTTTTTTATTTATTATATTCCTATAAATATTAATATTAAAATAAAAACAAAAACTAAAAAAAAATCTTCAAAAACAAACTTATTATACCCTGCTCAGGTTATAATTATAGTAATTAATAAAAATATAAAACCGATTTTTTCTATTATTTTGTTTTAGAATATTAAAACAAAAATTATATAAAAACTTAAAAACAAAAGCATATGCTTTTAGTATTTATTATATTCCGACTTCTCACCAAAATTAATTTTTTCTATTTTTTTTATACAATCCCAAAACAAATATGGACAATGTAAAAATATGAAACATACATATATAATTAAAATAAAAAATAAAACTAAAAAACGATCCAATTATGTTTATTTTTAGTTTTTTATATAAATTTTTTTTTTTAAATATATAATAAAAAAAAAATTTTAAATATTAAAAATATATTATTAATAATTATAAAATAAATGTAATTGGAATTAAAAATATACAAAACTCAAACCAAAAAATTTGAAAAAAAATCCAATTATGTTCATTTTTAATTTCTTTATATCTCTCTTCCACACAGCAAGTACATGCATTTTTCCCAACAACACTTTTTCATTTTATTAAAATTGTTATTGCATGAGCATATATACTATATAACTCCCATTTGCAAAAAAAAAACAATATTCCCTTGCCTACAATGCCGAAGATTAATAGCCTCTGTGCTGCAATTTGCCACACAATCAAAAACGGGAAACTGGATTATTAGGCTCACAAAGCTAGCCACTAGAGCCTGTTTTTTTCCTATGTGGCGCGGCTATCAAATCGTGTTGAAGCACAAAGATTTTTTTCTTTTTACAATCTTCTTATTATGCCTTAGCTTTGCCAGGCTCCAACAAGCTCAACAAACACGCCACCACCCTGCAGTCACTTGGCTGGCTTGCCACATAATTTGTCTGCTGTCCAAGTATTTATTGTGTGGCGACTGCAAAGCAAAATATATATATACATACATATGTGCACGCTTTATGTATGTATATGTAAATATGTGCGCATGAGTGTGTGTATCAAATTTTTTTCGTGCCAAATTTCCATTCTTTGCGAACCGCCTTTAGCTGCCAGCAACTGCCTTTGGCAACAACAAAGTAACAGCTAAGCAACAAAGTTGAGAAATACACAATAACGCATTACAATAACAACAAAAGCGAATGTATCAAATGCATTCCATGCCGACGTCACAACTGACATTGACAACGCCAAATGAGTTTATCCGGCGCCTTTGCAACACAATAAACCCACTGTATGCCGAGGCTGGCTGCGAGCTGCATGCATTTGCATATAAAAGAGACAAAAATATAAAAAACCTCTGAATTTCTGCAACATTTTGAGCATAGCGTATGCTATTGGCACATATACAAACAATATGTATTTCGTTGTGAACTCCTTTCGTCTAGTTTTTCCATTAAAATTTTTTTAACCAAAATGCAGCAAAATCTGAATGATTACAAAATGCATTAATTTAGCAAACATTCTTAATTTAGCGCTTTTGAGCTCATTAGATGTCTAGATTTTTTTTACATAATTTAAATTTTGTGTAAAAACTAACATTTTTATTTCAAAACTGATTTTCGAAAATTTTCGAAACTTAAATATGTTACTTAAGTACTTAAATTATAGCTTATTAGCTCATTAAACAAAAAACAAAAAACTAATTTTACAAAAACTATTTTTTTTTTTTTTTCAAAAATAATTTTGGAAAATTTTTACAAATTAAATATAATCCTACAAAAGTTAAAAATGTATTCTAAATTATCAAAAATTAAATATAATCCTTCAAAAGTTTAAAATATATTCTAAATTCATTATAAAAAGAGAAACTTAATTAAATTTTACCAAAAAAAATAATATTTTCGATTTCGAAAATGATTTTAGAAAATTTTAAAAACTTAAATACCATACTTCAATTATAGTCTTTTAGCTCTAAACACTTATGCCTTAATATTTTAAGATAATTTTATAAAAAAAATAATAATATTTTTATATCAAAAATAATTTTCGAAATTTCCAACAAATCAGTATATTTATTTCAAAAACTGCAAAGTTAATACATTTATTTGGAAATCATAAACATATCACTACAAAATATTACTTTTATGTTAATATTTTAAAAAATAATTTTTTATTTAAAAAATGAATTTCGAAATTTTTCGAAATTAAATTCCATTCTGAAATTTGAGCTTTAAAGCTCATTATAAATATATTTCAAAGTTTTTAAAGAAAATTTTGTAAAAATAATAGTTTTATTTCAAAAATGATTTTCAAAAATATTCGGAAATTATATTTAATTATTCAAAAGCTGTAAACATATTCTAAATTCATTAAAAAATGTGAAATTTAATGTAAATGCTGTAAGAAACTCGCGTTTTTATTTCAAAAATGATTTTCGAAAATTTACAAAAATTAATTATAAATATTCAAAAGTTATAAATTTACACAAAATTCATTAAAAATGCTTTAAAAGCATATGCTGACATTTAAAAATACTCCCATTTCTGCTTTTTTCGCCAATCAAAGTCATCGAAATTAGCAAACCTAATTGCCCCACTTCATTAAAATGCTGACCCAAAACTGCCAAAAATCATAAAAAGTTTAAATAATAATAATAAAAACATTTTTCATCTGCTTGTTTGCTAACATAATTAGAAAACTTTTTTTTTTTACTTTTATGTTCCCAAAAATCACACCATGAACTAATTGCAGTGTAGGCTTATTTTTTGCGAAAACCAATTTCATGGCCTTTAATTAAAAATCTTACATCCATATACATATATAAATTTTAAAGCATTTTCCAATAAACAGCTTAACACTTTTGAGAACGCTTTTCAAACGCATATGAAAATTTTCATTTTAATGGACCATTAAAAAGTTTTCATTTGACGCACAGCGGCACTACCAGTGTCTGGCACATTTATCGTACCCGGAATCGCCAACACGTTCTGAAAAATTATTTAATAGATTTATTGCTCCAAATAATATTGCGCTTGTATTGTTAATAGCAGCGGCTTTTTGTTGTTGGCGTACATTTAATTGATTTTGAAACACGAGAACCGTGATAGGCATCAGCCTCTTTTGTGTCTATTGTTGTTGGCGATTTGTTCAATGGCGCTAAGCTGCGCGTGAAGTGCTCGCCTGTTTCTAAACTTCGGCTATTTGGTTAACAGTAACATTGAGGGTGTTTTTGGCAATTAATAAATGATTGAAGTTGTAATTAAATATGCAGCAAACGAAGTGGAAAGAGAGTGACGAACATGAAGGGCGCATATTATATATTTAAATACTAAATACGTGCGCGGTACTTAGGTATTTCGTGAAAATTTATATTAGTTATACAAAATACTTGATTTGAATCTTAACATGCAATATTTAATTCGGAACATTGGATATTAAAATAGTTAATTTTTCTCAGTGTAACGCGCTGTGTCGATTTAGACGCGTCCATTCGTCTGTATATCCGGGTACTAGTCGCTCAGTTTTTAACATATCGTGCAAAAATTTCGGAAACATTGTTTTCTTTCCAAAACGCAGCTCATTTGTCAAAAACGCCGATAGCGGACCACTATAGCATTTAGCTGTCATACAAACTGACCGAACGGAATCAACTTCTTGTATGGAAAACTCTTTTATTTGACAAGATATCTAAACAAAATTTTGCATACTTTATTTGACAAAGCACCGCTATAATATTTGAAGAAATTTTCAAGATCGGACTACTATAGCATATAGCTGCCATACAAACTGACCGAACAAAATCAAGTTCTTGTATGGAAAACTTTTTTATTTCACAAGATATCTAAACAAAATTTTGCATACTTTATTTGACAAAGCACCGCTATAATATTTGAAGAAATTTTCCTGATCGGACTACTATAGAATATAGCTGCCATACAAACTGACCGATCGAAACCAACTTCTTGTATGGAAAACTTTTTTATTTGACAAGATATCTAAACAATATTTTGCATACTTTATTTGACGAAGCACCGCTATAATATTTGAAGAAATTTTGCAGATCGAACAACTATAGCATATAGCTGCCATACAAACTGACCGATCAAAATCACAAACTTGTATGAAATTTTTTTATTTGCTGGGCGTATCATAACTTCAGTGCCGCCACAGCTAACATTTTTTCATGTCTTTCATTTAATTTAACTGCCTACTCATATTTCTTATACAGAAATTCGTTATTAGTTGATAAAAATTACAACTCCACTACAACTTATTTGCTTTTGGAGGCCTTGAAGTCTATCAATGTGCAGCTAAATCAACAATATTTATTAATCAAACCATAAAACCGTTGACTAACTGCTTAGTAAGGTTAACCAACGGCTTACGCGCATATCAAATAACCAAAACAGACATGTGAAAAAACAAAATCCCAAAGGTCATTACCACAAGTTGTCTTAACGAAAACAAGAGAGCTTGAATCAATAAGAAACAAGCAATAATAATGCTAAAAAATAACCAATACAAGCAATAAAAAATACTAAGTTATATGTATTTATGTAGGATATGCATATGTACGTAGATATGCTTATATATAATAATAATATATATGTATATAGCAATAAAATATTCAAAACACACAATTTGTGTGCCGAAGCATTGCAATAAACCGCACTTATGAAAATAAATATAAAAAAATAGAAAGAAATAAAAAATTACATAAAAAAACGAAAAAAATATAAAAAAAAATTTTAAAACATTATAAAAAAATATATTAAATTACCATGCAGTGAAAATTTATATAAAAAGTCTAAATACTATATGTTAAATAAATAAAAATAAACCTTAAAATTGCAATAAGCTTAAATTTCAAATGTGTTTCCCACACGCGCTCTGGTGACGCGTCGCCTTTTTTGGACAGGAAACTGGCAAAAGTGAGCCATTGCACACCACGACACAGCACAGAGCAGCGCTAAGGCGCAAAACCGAAATGCAACGTTGCGCTGTCAACCGCCGCGCTGCTTGCTAACTGCACGCGCGCGTTTTGGCGGCCAACAGCTTGCAGATAATGTTGTTTTCATTTCTTTTTCATTTGAATTTTTTATTTTTAATTTTTTTATTTCAATTTCTGTTTTTTTTTTAACTGAAGGCTTTTTGTTTTTTTTTGTTTTGCGCTGCCATTGAAGACACGATTGTGCCTTTAAGATACCAGTTTTTGGCATGCCAACGGCGCAACAACACAACTTTTTCGCTTTATTTGATCAAGTGATTAATTTGGAGTTTTGGCAATGTGTTAGCGTTTCCAGGCTTGTTTGCTAAATTTGCTTTATTGCCGATTGTGTTTGCGAAATATACATATGCACACACGTGCGACACGCTGTGAGCAAACAAATTTTATCGCAATTTTTTGGTATTTTATCAAATTTAACGGATGTCAGGAGGTGCGGTGCCTTAGGCTTAAGCAAAAAATTATTTACTTGCAGAAAAAGCAACTGATAGCATAGACATTATCAAAGCTTCCTTTAAGCTTACAAATTATGAAAGCTCCAAAAGCTTCCGGAGGTGAGCAGGAGTTGCAGTAAATTAAAAAAGCTTCAAGAGCGCTTCGTAAAAAGCAGTGGTATGTACATGGTGTGCTATGAAAGCTTCGTTTAAAGTTGTGAGCTTTTTAAGAAATTGTGAAAGGTTTTTGAAAACTTTTGAAAGTAATTTGGAGAATATTCTGCCGAAGTGCACATTATAAACGTTCATTTTAAGCAAATTTGTGAAAGCTCCTTGCACACTTTTAACATAAATGTCAGCTGTTTGCAAAAACAGAAAGTACCATTAGACTTTATGTTATAAAAGTTCAATAGTTTAACTTGCTCCTAATGAGCTTTCATTAAACTTTAAGGAGCTTGCAAAACCGTTAAACCGTTTGTATGAAATAATCACCTTTTTTAGAGCTTTCATCAGAACTTTCTATTTTAACTTTCTGCTAATGAGCTTTTATTAAAGATTAATTCGCTTGCAACAACTTTTAAGCCGTTTATATAAAAACATACGGTTTCTCAGAGCTTCCATCAGAACTTTTACAAAGTTTACACCAGCTTTTAAACAAAAACTCGAAACTAGGAGCTATTTAAAGAAAAAATATATTTACAGATTTATTAGTTATCAGAAAGCCAATAAGGGGGAAAAGCGCTAGATCTTGCTTAGCTTTCACTTGTGAATAAAATCGAAATTAAAAGCTACTTTCAAATTATATCAGCATTAGTTATTGTTCAGTACCTCTAAAAATGTATCTCCAAAGTGACGATTCGCCACTTAAAACCTCTCCGATGAATAATCCAAAAAAATCACGAATTTTGAGTCTGCATACTCGAATGATCCATACACAAGAATTATGCGATAAAACCAATTTGAGCATTTACCTCATTTCCTTTTCCGGTACGAATGACCAGTTGAGAAATGAGTGTGCACGTAAAATAAATAATAAAAATAAAAACATAAAAATTCGAAAATACATAAATGTCAATAAACGCAGGCGGAGTTAATTCAAACATCAAATCAAATGAGGATGTCGCGACGACAAAGAAGTTCAAGACACCGCCATTGCAATGAAAATAACAGCATATAAAATAATTTGAAGAAAGAAAAAAATGGAGATAATAAATTCGCATAAAAAATGCCGGCGCGAGTTAAAAAGAAAACAGTTAAAAATATATATTTACGATGTGCATAAAATATGATTGAAGCTCAATGAAATTTGAAGCAGCGGTAACACGATTTTCGATAAAATAAATCACGACTGGTGACTGCTGAGCGCTTGGAATGAATAAAAAATCTGAGTAATTGGTTGTTTGTGAGATATATGTTATAGTTGTGCGATTTTTTTTATTATTGTTGTGATTTTTTTAAATTATTAGAAGTACTGCTCTCTACAATAATAGCTACTCAATCAAAGAGAGTAAACCGAAAAATAAAAATAATCTAAATAATCGCTTGTATGGGAGATATAAGCATAGTTATGATATCTGTTAAATTCCGAAAAATAATCAGAATAAAGCCGAAATACAACTTTGTATAAAATTTTATGTGAATATCTCAGAAATTGTCGAGGAAATCTTTGTAATTCCTAAAGATTAACTTCGTCTGGAAAATTCTTAAAAATTGCTGCTCAAAACCGGTTTTAGACCCATAGTTTCTTAGGCAAAATTGTAGAGAATATTCCGCAGAAACGGCGTATGAAATTTCATGCGGATATCTCAGAAATTGTCGAAGAAATCTTTGCAATATCTAAAGTCCAAATTTTGTAAGGAAAATTCTTAAAAATCGCTACTCGAAACTGGTTTTAAACCTATAGTTTCCTATGCAAAGTTGTTCAGAACGTTGCTTAGAAAATGTCTATTAAATTTCATGCGCATTTCTCAAAATTTTTCAAAAGAATTTTGTAATTGCTGAAGCTTAAACTTCGTCTTAATAATTTTTAAAAATCTCTGCTCGAATCCAGTTTTGGACCCATAGTTCCATAGGCAAAGTCGCAGAGAATGTTCCGTATAACATTTGGGATTCATAGGCGCGATTCTTTTGTATCTTTGTGGGCCCTTAAAAATCGATCCATTCTAATATAAGGAGACTAAAAAAGTTTTCCCTCAAAAGTCAATGGTTAAAGCAATGTTGTGCAGGGATTTTGAAAATACATACATAAAATTGAAATTTGAATTAGTAAATCAAAGCAAAACAACAACAACAGCAAAGCTTTTTGCTAAGCTCAGCTTTAATGCAAATGAAATACGAAAACTCGTAGGAAAACAATTTGAGCGGCCGATTCCGCGAAACACAGCGCGGTTGAATGACATTTGAGCAAAACGCACACAAAATATAAATAGAAAAAATACAAAAAATAAATAAAAAAATAAATACAAAAACAAATAAATATTAAAAAAATACCAAAAAAAAAAAAATAAATAAAAAAAAAATTCAAAAAAAAAAATTAATACAAAAATACAAAAAAATAAATAATAAAAAAAAATACAAAAATACCAAAAAAATTTAAAAAAAAGTAAATTTAAATGAAATTAAAAAAAAAAATGTTTTTACGCGCTTTTATTTCATGTTTTTTTTTTATTTTTTTCAACGCATTTGCATAAGACTTACGCGCATTTTGTTTCTGCTTTTTTAATATATTGCGTTGTTTTAATATATTAATTTATGTGAATTTTTCCATGTATCACACATAAATAGTTTTGTTAAAACTATTAAGCATCTTGTGTCTCTTTTTGTTTTTGAAATTCTGTTAAATTTTTTTTTTTTGTTTCAAATCAATTTCCAGTTTTTATTTGTAGAACAGCGCATACTTAAACGAGTTTTTGGTTTTTTATGTAAACCACTGACCGACCTTGATTCGTAAAAGGTTTAATTTAGATTAGACGCACCGCGGAATGCACTGACCGAACGCTTAGATAAAGCTTAGTGCTTCATTAGTGTTGTTTCTAAGCTGATATAGTAGATAACATATGTCAAAAACAGGTTACAATTTCATATAAATAAATATAAATTTTAGAAATAGCTTTGCTCGGCATATTTTTTGGGTAGCTTTCTGAGTGAGTAGAAAAATTCAGAGCTCGCTTAGGAGACATTATTACCCAGTTAAAAGTATTGTTGTTTCTAAGAAGCATTGAAGCTAAGATAACATTGAAATAAACGTGATTTAAGAGAAAAGTGTTGGAATTTGAGAAGAAGGCGAGAAATCGAACGACAGTGCCTCGATAATTGACAGTTCTGTCAACAAAAAGTTTTTAAAGTTTAATTTCCCCCAATTCGACGCTTTTTTGGCCCGCGAACGAAAAAAGTTGAAACCTTGTAACACTAAGTCTAAATTAACGGTAAATGAAAAGTGACTCAGAGAGTAAAATTTTGACCTTTAACAGAAAAGCTGCCGAAAAGAAATTGTTTAAGAGTACCTATAAGAAATAGGCGAACTTTAAAAGCTTTTTTCTTGATGAAAGCTTCGATTTTCTAGAAAAGATGATTTAAGCGCACAAATGTTAGAGGTTTAGCAGAAAAATCACTCAACAACAAATAACCGACCTTTCTTAAGCTCGAAAGCTACTTTTGGTGAAAACTTCTAGATAATCAAAGTTCGCTTAAGCACAAAAATGTTGGAGAAAAAATTTTTTTTAGAAAATCTATAACAAATAGTCGAGCTTTTTTAGACTTTAACGCTATTTTTGATGAAAGTTTTTCTAAACATGAAGTCGGTTTAAGGCATAAAATGTTGAACGCTTAGCAGAAAAATTGCGGAGGGGAAATTGGTTCAGAAAAATAGATTCCAAAGTTCGTTGTGATGAAAGCTCTTCGGAAATCGAAAAATAATAAAAGGTTTTGCAAAGAAATCAACAAGAATAAATTTCTTAAAAATATTTATAGCAAATAGCCTAGCTTTCGCAAGCTCAAAAGCTCTTTCTGATGAAAGCTTCTCAAAAATCAAAGTTTAAGAAGTAAAATTAAGCAGAGTCACCGATAAGAAGTTGACTAAAAAACCTATAGCAAATAGCCGAGCTTTCACAGAAGCGAAAGTTCGTTTTGATGAAAGCTCTTCGAAAATCGTAAAAGAATAAGAGCAGGAAAATTACTGAGATTAACCGTGCGATTCTGTAACGTGAGACAGTATCAAGTCTCTAAATTTGAGATTTTGAGTTAGAGACAATTTTTGAGACTTGAGACGATTTTGCTATTCTGTAAATGACAGTCTCAAAATCTATTACATTTCATTATTCAGAGATGTTTTTACACTTGAATGATAATAAATATGTCGGTAACAAATATTAACTTTTCTATAACATAGTCAGAAAACATAATTATCAATAAAAATAAAAATATATGTTTACTTTGTTTCATAATATTTACGAAATTTATGTAAAATTTATTTATTTTTAACCTTTTCGTGTTTGAATTGCTTACAAAATGTAACAAAAACGACAATCGATTAATATCTATGATGATCTCTATTCATTACATTGAAAATGGCAGCAAGAGTTCTTTTTAGTTTTGTGACCAGCTAACTACCAGGTCTCAATATTTTGAGACTAACGCTAGAGATTGTTTAGTGAATAGTAACTAGTATCAAATTGATACTTTGTCTCAAAATGTCTCAAATAGAGACTAGAGACTGGTTACAGAATCCCGCTATAAATTGATTAAAAAAATGTATAGCAAATAGCTGAGCTTTGTCAGTCTCAAAAGCTCTCGTTGCTGATTTTTTTTTTTTTTTTTTTTTTTGGAAAATTTAAATTTAAAAATTCGTAACTCTCAACATAACTATATTAAAAAAATTTAAGTCAAAATTTTTATTCAACATTTTCATTCTAAAATTATATTAAATTAATTATATAATTATATAAAATTATAAATATATGCGATTTTCACCTTTTTGAAGCATATTTGGTGACCACATATACATTTTTTATATAAAAAATAAATGCATATACACACATAGTAGCATATACAAGAAACCATGTCTCTACAGAATTGCTTCCTGCATTCTTTTATATTTGAAAATATTATATGTATATGTTTTTGTTGTTGTTGTGCATACACGTCTTCCGCTGCTTTTTAAAACGGCAGCTACTTGTTATTCAATTCGTTTTGTCAGACGAACGAGAAGCGACAAAAAATTGTCATACTTCACTTGCATGATGTAGCTATTTGGGTGAGCACGCAAACACACACACACCCCCTAAACACTAACACACACACGCACCGAACCTGCAGATATGCTGTCTTCAAGCATATACTCGAATGTTTAAGCAACATAGTGTTGTTCTTGTTGCCGTTGCGCATAGATTTGGAAATGGAAATTTTATTTTTAGTTTGACACCATTTAGAATGAATGCGCTTGCTTGGCTGCCTGCCGGTCGCTCGTAGTGTTGCTAGTTTTTTCGCCACAGTGTGTCTCCAAACATTAATGCATGCGTGTGTGTGTGTGTGTGTTGAATTTCGTTGACTTTAATTTGCTATGAAGTTACACAAACACATACATACATATATGTAAGTAAATACTTTCCATTTGTTGCTGGCAGCCTGCATTTTTGGTCTGGCTCGAGTGTTTTTCCCCTGAAATTTCTTGCTATTTTTAGTTAATTATTTTTTGTGTGTCAATTTTTGAGTTTTCATAAAAAGAAATGTGTTCTATATTAGCTGAGCTCTACCGCAACATATTTCGAGTTGTGCTAGCTGCAAGACGTTTAAGTAGAAGGTTGGCGGAGTCTTGCGGATATTTGGGAAAAAGTGACACTGAGGTTTCTGTTATTACTCGCACAAATGCGTAACGGTAAAATTTTTGTACAGTTTTTTAAATAATTTGAAGCAGCTTAGTGAAGACCTCTTCAGTTTATATCAAGACAGCTTACTTGAACCGAGTTTAAGCATCGAAATTTGTGAATTATTTATATTATCAACATTTGAGCGAGTTTTTTTGCGCATTTTTCACAGCTTGCTCTTTTTTGCAGAGCGAAAAGCGCTTTTGAGCTTTCGAAAGCCTAACTATTTGTTATAATTTTCTTAACCAATTTCCTTTCGGTGACTTTTCTTAAGAAGGTCCACCATTTATTTGCTTCAACCAACTTCGATTTTCGTAGAGCTTTCATCAGAAAAAAGCTTTTGAGCCTGTGAAAGCGCAACTATTTGTTATAATTTTCTTAATAAATTTCCGCCCGGTCATTTTTTTTGTTTTGTTTGCTAAACGTCCAACATCTTATTACTTAAACCAACTTCAATTTTTGTAGAGCTTTCATCAGAAAAGAGCTTTTGTGCCTGTGAAAGCCCGTCTATTTGTTATAATTTTCTTAATAAATTTCCTCTCTGTGATTTTTCATTAAAACTTCCACCATTTTATGCCTTAAACTAACTTCGATTTTCGAAGAGCTTTTACCGAAAAGAACTTTTGAGCCTGTCAAAACTCGGCTATTTGTTCTAGATTTTTTTATCAATTTTTTTATTCTCGTTGATCTTTTTTCTAGACCTCTTATAGTTTTTCGATTTCCTAAGAGCTTTCATCAAAATGAACTTTTGAAGCTGTGAAAGCTAGACTATTTACAACAGATTTTCTTAACCAATTTAATACACCTTTTACCGAAACGAGCTTTCCAGCCTATGAAAGCCCTGATATTTGCTACATATTTTTTTGATTAGAAAATTCGCAAGACTTTTTTAATTAATTGTTAGGATTTAGTTATTTTTTTTCAAAAATTTATTGGAAATTAGTTTTTTGAGAATTTGGGATTAGAAAAATTTTTTAATTATTGTTACATAGAATTTTCGTGATTCCAAAAAAAAAAAAATTAATTAAATATTTTAATATAAAATTCAATTATGTTTTAATGCAAGTAATTTTAAGCCGGTATTGAAGATTAAAATTTTGAATTTTAATTTTTCAACCGATTTTTAATCCTAAAAATATATATATATTTTTTTCAAACCAGAATTTGGGAATAGAAATATAAAAATAATATTCTAATTAAGATTTTCGGGATTCCAAAATAAAAAAAAAAAAATAAATTTAATTTTTAATCCTCCTGTGTTTTTAATTCACTATTTTCAACTTATTTATTATCGCTTTTCACTACAATGGTAGCATAGCTATAAATCGATTTAAAGATGTAGTTAAAAATTTATCACATAAATTTTCGAAAACAGCTTAATTAGCTGCTTAAGTATACAAACAAACATAAGCAAATAGCACACTTTATATCTCGCACTAATTACTTACATATTTCAATTATTTATTGGCAGCAAAAATTATGAAACGCTTCATTCAATTTGTGAGCAGTCAATAAATTCTCATTACAACAATTTAGGCTGCCACCAACAATAAACCCTAACAATTTGCTACACAATGCGGAGGTACGAATTTTCAATTTCCCAAAAAGCAATAAGGCAGCCATACAACAAAGAAAACACACAACAACACTTCGAGGTTAACACCACAAGCAGCCGCCAGCCGTCAGCCAGTGAAACCGCCCAGACACTGCGCAGCAATGCCAGTCAAATTAAGGCAAATTATATTGAAGTAAGAGAATTTATATCAAAGTGCAATATGAATGTCAGCTGAGCTAAGCATTTGAAGGGCAGCAAGCGAATCGAACGCCGGTGGTTGGAAGCGACTCCAGCTTAGCAAATGCGCGCATGTATGTATGTGTATATGTGTGTGTTTGTATCACAACGAGCGAGCAGACAATGCTGCAGCAAATGGAAGCGTGTTGTGCCTTCGCGTGTTTACTGACAGTTTGTCGCGCTACAAGTAGCTGATTGCATGAGAATCCATATATGACTAACGCGCATAGGTGCAAACATATTTATATATTGTATATACATATGTATTGTATGCTATTGTGTGCATGTGCGTTGCGCTTGCGACGTTAATTGCACGTTAATCAAAATGAAATGCAACAAGACTCTGTGAAGAAAATAAGTAAAGACTGACAGTCGAGTGTGGAGGACGGACAGATAGTAAAAGCGCACGCTGAGGGTAATGTAAGAGAATCACGTGACGCCGAAAACATGAAAGGAATCGCGTTAAGCAACTTAAAGCGAGAATTCGAGAAATAACAAAAATTAAAATATTATAAAAAATATTTATATTTATAGTTTGGAGAATTTATGTATATTTATTGTTCTGCCGTATTATAAAGTAAAATAAATAAAAAAATTTAGAACAGAAAAAAATTAAATTCCGAGAAAATACAATTAAAAATTATTTAGAAAAAATAAATACAAAAATACTAAATAAATAAAAAATATAAAATAAATATTAAACAAAATATAAATACTAAAACTGAAACTGAAACTGAAATGCAGAGCAAAGGCAATTAAACAATTTGCAAAAAATATTAAAAAAAAATTAAAAATAAAAAATAAATACAAAAAGAATGTCAAAACTAACGAAACCTGTCTTTGATTTGCCAAAATTCAAAGGGAATAGTGAATCGAACAAGTAAGTGGCATAAAAGAGATAAACTGACGTAATCCAATAATCTGGTATAAATCAAATCAACTTGTATAAATCAAATAAACTGGTATAAATAAAATAAACTGGTATAAGTTAAATAAACTGGTATAAATAAAAATAACTGGTATAAATTAAATAATCTGACATTGATCAAATAAACTGGTATAAATCAAATAAACCCGCATAAATGAAATAGACCTCATGTATCAAGCAATAATGCAACTGGTAGACTTTGTTGTTTGGCGAATCGAACACGCAACTGGCATAAATGAATCTACTAAACTGGTATAAATCAAAAAACTAGTCAGATCGTTTATGAAGCAACATTGCAACTGGTAAACTTTGTTGCTTCAATATGTAAATATTTTACCAGAGAGCAGCTTTCAAACATGGCAAGCAGTAAGGAATTGAATCACAGACAGCGCCATTCTAATCATATATTTTACATCTCCAAATTCACTATAAACGAAAAAATAGTAAAATGTACATAAATACATATGCACATATCTATGTATAATACTTTATATATAATATAATGACCACGACTTAAAAGGGTCATTGCATTTGTACACCGTGTCTCTAGAGACTGACAGTGAAGGGATTTTATATTTTGAGAAACAAAAAAAAGTACACAAATAAAAACGAAATCCTTTGCCAGCACAAAATTCTGCAAATAAATACCTTTAAGGTAATAAGCAGACATTTAAAGGTAAATAAGACGCTGTATTACTAATATAATGTAAGTTGGGACCGTCTGTCGTTGATTTTAGTCAGTGATTCCGGCACAGAAGGAAAAAAAGAAAATGCAGTGAGTAGTGTTTCACACCTTTTAGAAGAAAAACTAGTCTAAAACTAATTTAGTAATAGAAATTTTTTTATTTCTACTCCTATTCAGTCTCTGGTTCGCACACAAAACAACGAGTGAAGCAATATCAAACTAGTCAGAAAAAAACTAGTCGCGAACTAGTTGAGCAGCAGAAATATTTAATTAATACTCTTAATCAGCCAGTGATTATTTTAATCAGTTATTTGCGCACAAAAATAAAAATTGTATATTCAGTAAGTAGCGTTATATCAAACTAGTCCGAAAAAAACTAGACAAAAACTAGTTCTGAAGTAGTGAAATTTTTAATTCATATTGATCAACTTAGAAAAATACTAGTTTATAACTAGGTTTATCGAACTAAAAATGTAGTTTTTTGTGGAAAAGCACGATATTTGACTGACTAGTTGCGTCTTATGTCAGTTGTAAGTTGTTTAAAACTAGTGCATTTCAATACTGTGACTTAGGACTCAACTTTTATATGTAATTACATACATATATTTGAATAGTACTAAGTACTATATAAATACTACTATACTACTATATATGTAAATACGTAGACACAAAGGACCGCTAACGCCTTTATTTGTGTGTGTGTATTTCACCGTAGTGCAAGTTAAGCTACTTAGCGGAAAAATTGACAATGAAATACGAGGCGAAATAGGAAAGCTAAATTGACAGCTACTGTCAGAGTCGGTAGATTATAAAGCGAATATTTTTGTGCAGCGCGCTTGCTGGTTTATACTTATATAAATCAAATTTCTTGCATACACATATGTATATAAATTATACATACATATATATATACAACTCTACAATTACACATTGTTTGCTAATTGATAATGAAATGCAGTCAAATAGTCAAGCAAATCAGCTACAAATTCACTTTTCTGGGCATACAATGCCCAGTTAGAGCTAAAGAAATCAACGATTGCTACAATAAAGAGCGCAGACAGGCGGCGTAGTCGGCATATTGTTTGCATTCGAGCGAGATATACAAACCGCGCCATTTGAGGGCTGTTGAGCATATGAAAATCACAGATGGTAGTGTTGTTGTTGGTGTATTTGCAGTCGTAAATCTATGTTAGCAGCAGAAAAATATCAAAGTACACCAGAAGAAATCACAACAACAACAAAATAGTTTCAAATAATCTTCATGTGGATTGTAAGGTTGTAAGGCGAGAACCGTACACAAGCGGCTTTGGCAGGTAGCAAGCAAGCAGCGTAGAACAGGCTGCATTTTGTGCAACATGCCACGGCAACGACAACAACAGATTGGAAACATATGTGACGAATGGCTGGCAGGTAGTGAAGATAGCGTTAAAGGAAGGCAGAAAATATTTGAAAACGAGTAGAGCAACGGCAGATTTTGCCATGCGTCAATGCAGATGAGGGTTTAAAGTATGTATTTGGCTTCAAATAAATGTGTACTGTGTTTTTAGAAATAGTTGTTTGATTTTTTTCAAACTTCATAAGGATACCATATTTTTGTGACGTCAGTATGGCTACCTGCTAATTTCATTATCTGGCGGCCGTCAAGTCAACTACGTGGTTTTGCACAGTCGACAAGGCTTATAGGAAAGTAGGAGCAAGCAAAGTAGTACAGAGCTGCGCAGCAAATAACTGGAAAAGTGATACGGTAATAAGAAAAACAAAATAAGAGGCAATCAGCAGAATATTGCAAGGTAAGCTGACACTTATTGAGTGATAGGCGTTGTTATTAACCGGAGTGAGGAAATAAATGTAGGAGATTGGAATTCAATTCAAGATAGATGAATTCAATATAGCCGCAAAGAATATATTATGTCCCAGCGAGTAGAAAATATTATAAAACAAAAGCAACTTCAGAATTTATTAGAATAAAGTTGAAAATTGTTCATATTTCTTCTAAATTTGTTTAATTTTTAATTTATTATTATTTTTAATTATTTATTTTATTTTTATTTTTTTCAGTTAATATTTTTTTTAGTTTTTGTAAATTACTACATTTTTTAATTTTTGTTTTATTATTATTTTTTATTTTATTATTATTTTTTATTTTATTATTATTTTTTATTTTATTATTATTTTTTATTTAATTAAAATTTTTTTCATTATTTTAATTTGTTAAATTTTATTTTAAACTTTTAAAATTGTTTAATTTTTTTTAATTAGTTTGTTAATTATTTAAATTTTTTTATTTTAAATGTTTTCCATTCATTTTTTATATTTTTTTTAATTTAAAATTTTATTTTATTTAATTATTTTTTCGTATTTTTACTTCTACATATTTTAGTTTCAATTAATTCCTTTAAAATTTTAATTAGTGTTTTCATATTTTTATACACATACATTCTCATTTTCCAAAAATTTTAAAATTTGTTAATTATGTAAATTTCTTTTAAATTTGGGAACATTTTTTTAATGTTTTTGTTTAATTGAATTTAACGTTTTAATTTTATTTTTTATTGATTTTAACATTTTGTTAATTTTTTGTCATAATTTTTTTAATTATTTCGAATTTTTAATTTAATTTTTTTATTTAATTTTTTACATAAATGTATTTTAATTTTCGTCTATAGTCAGTTTAATTTTAATTTTTTAAATATTTTTGTTTAATGAATTTAACGTTTTAATTTTATTTTTTATTGATTTTAACATTTTGTTAATTTTTTGTCAAAATTCTTTTAATTATTTCGAATTTTTTGTTAAGTTTTTTATAATTTTTTTTAATTTTTTATTTAATTTTTTAAATGTATTTTAATTTCTTATTTAATTTTTTAAATGTATTATATTTTAATTCTTTATTTTTCGTCTATAGTCATATATTTTAAATTTTTAAATTGAAAAAATCGTTAATTTATCCCCCACCCATGCTACAGAAACACAAAAATAAACTTCCAACGCAGCTCACCTTAAGCTAACAGCAAAACTTTTACACAAAGTTGCAATAAGCCGCATGTGAGAATTCTATGGCAACCTACTCATAATTTTGCGCTTTTCTGCTGGAGAAAATAATTTCCAATTTAGAAAATTCAAAACATATTTTTATGGCTTACGGCAGTGCAGTGCTCCAAAGCGTCTTTGAAGCTGTTAAATTGAAAATAAATTTGCGCCATCATCACTATATGTGGCTGGATGTATGTATGTTTGTATATTTAGAAATGAGAAAAGCACTAGAAGTCCGCATTTGCTTTCAATGACAATGGCGTCACGAAATGGAGAAAAATATTTATGTGCACCAAAGTAATAGTTCATTTGGCTGGGAAATTGAATGGTTTTCCAATTTTAATGGCATATTTGTATATGATTATTTATTTATTTTCTTGTATAATGCCTTTTGGTTACCCGAAATAGCGGGTGGTGACATATGCGCCAGAAAGGCGAATGGAAGTAATTGCTCAAGTACAGCAGAAATGCTTCGAAAGATAGAAAATCAAAAAGAAAATTTATGTACAGTGTGTCGGAAAACTAAATAACATGGATGTGAGCGTGATGCAGTAATTGAACTCAATATATAAAATTATGGAAATATTAGGAATACAATTTTTGGAAATTTACAAATAAAAATTATAAATAACATTATAGCAAAATGAAAATTATGGCAACAGTAGAAATAAAAATTCTGAGAAAAGTGTGAAAAAAATTATAACAAGAAAATAAATCAAAGTTATGGCAAAATTAGAAATTAAAATTATGGCAAAAAGACAAAAATTATGGCAAAAGTAAAAAATTAAAATAGAAACAAAATTGTTATGAAAGTTAAACAAAATTTAAAATACAAATTATGACAAAATTATAAATGAAAATTATGGCAAAATTAGAATAAAAACTAAAGTATTGTTATAAATGAAAATTATATCAAAATTTTAAATAAAAACTACCGGAAATTGAAACTAAAAATTATGGTAAGATTATAAATAAAAATTATGGCAAAAACACAATGAAAAGTTATATATTAATTAGATATAAAAATTATGTCAAAACTAGATAGTATATAAATTATGGAAAAATTTTAAATCAAAAGTATGACACTTATAACAAATAAAAAATATAGCGAAATTAGGAAAAAATTATGGCAAAAATAGAAACACAAATTATGGAAAATTAGAAATAAAAATTATGGAAAAACATACATAATATGTAAATTATGGTAAAATTAAAAATTATAGCAAATTTTTAAATGAAAAGTATGGCAGAATTAAATATAAAAACTTTAGCGAAATTGGAAGCAAAAATATGTCAAAAGTAGAAATGAAAATTATGGCAAAATTATAGATAAAATTATGGCAAAAACAGAAACGAAAATTATAACATACTTCATATCACAATTATTTAACTAATTTTTTTTTTTTATTTTATGCCAATCTATTTTATATATACAAGTTATTTATTGATTCGCCACAACTTTGGTAAACCGAAGTAAATTCATACAATATACATTGAAAACACATTCTTCAAGCATTAAATATTTAAAATTTACTCTTCACAAATTATCAATTTTCTACAATATTTAGTTCTGATTATGGCAAATGAATTTTGTAACCAATTATAGAATTTACTATTTGTAAACCCTTTCAATATTGTCATATGAGCGCCTAGCTTACAGAGCGCCATATTCCTCAACAATTCAGAGAACACTCTACGCAATATTTTATTCTAATGAATTCTAAAGAAATTCGTTTAATTTACATAGTGTGCCCTGACAACTTCAACTCAGCTATTTTTCGCAATTCAAATCAATATCTTTTATAATAGAGGAATATATTTATATACAAATGTGTGTATAATACATACATATATATTTCTATTAGTATCACATGAAAACGTATGTAAATAAACCATTTTACACAGCTGTCATAGTGACAGTGGCAAATATGCAAATTTTTCCTGACAATTTATGGACACACAAAAACAAGAAGCCATTGACAGAAAGTTTAGAAAATCTAGAAGAAGCACGTAAAAGTAGAAATATTTGCGTATATATGCGCATATGGAAATGGAAAAAGTAAATAAAAAAAACTTTCAGACACGCTGGGCTTAAATTTATGCTTTGTAGCTGGCAGCAAGCTATGGAAATTGTAGGGGTTTTGGGTGTTACTTTGTTGCGGCATAGTTTATGGCATTTTTGGCAGAGATTTATGCAAAGATTGCGCTATAAAACTTGATATGTTAGACGTCGGTGCAAATATGTATATAAATTGGATAAATTGGGTAGTAAAAGTGGGTAGTGGTATGGCTTTTGAATGGAAAAAAGGCTTTCAATCTTGGACACTTTTTCTCACTAAATACTCTATGGTGAATTAATAGTAAACTAACTAACGTATAAAGAAGTATTTTATAACTATAACTAGCAATTTGCAGTAATTATTGTCATATTGTCTACCAAGAAGTTTATCAGCTCCTATACCCCACCACTAATGATTTATCACTAACAAATCACGATAATATGCCACAATCAACAGTAGAGTTGTTGGCGCAAACTTTCGCGCTCATAAAAAATTATGACAAAAAACTTTTGAGACATATGAACGGCAGCAGTTCATTAATTTTACAGCGATTAAATGTTGTTGTTGTTATTTTAGTTAAAAAGTAATTTAATGATATTACAACGCTATTGATGATGGCATAAAGAGCGAAGGCTAGTAAAAAAGCGGAAAGAAAGCAAGTCGTAGCGCATAAAACTTCAAGTAAAACAACGCGCCTCCACACCACCCCCCTGGTAGATATGACTATGGCGTTCTAAAAGCAATAAAAATGACTGCTTGCGCACAAAAAAAGAGTGTCATTAACAGCGCCAGTCAACGGAGGTTGGGATGAAGTGATAAACGGCGCTGAAGTAGGGGCGCGGTGGCGCTATTAGCAGCGGCAGGCAAATGAGCAGCCACTAGAGAGTACAACAACAAGTAAACAACACGCAAAACAAGCAACAAGGAAGCGTAACTTTAAGAGTGAGCAAGGAGCAGCAACTTGGTAGACGCCGTTGCCGCTACACGGCGTATAAGCAACCATTTTTTATACACAGCCACACACACATACATATACATAGTACATACAAATACTTAGCTTTTACACGAAAAGTTTACACGATAGCGCGCTGCGAGTTGTTGGCTTGTAAATCAAGGCGTATTATATGCCACAAAAGCCGAAACACGAAGAGCAAACGCCAAACGGTCGTTAGTGGTTAGGCGATTAGATGGACTAATACAGCAACAAACGAACGAAAAACAACAACAAGCCTAGTACTGTGAAATGTGTCGCATCCGAAAGGCAGCACCGACACCAACAATCACTCACCCAACCTCCTTGGCGACGCAACAAATTCATTAATTATAATTAAAATGTAGCGACGGCAAAGCCGAAGTAAAGAACGAAAGTCAAGCAGCAGCAAGTAAAGCGTACGAGCAATAAAAATAATGATTAAAGTAAATAAAAGGAAAAACAAAAAAACACGTTAACCACGACTGCGCCGAAACTACTTTACTTTACACAAAAAAAATTTCCCATACAGCCACTGGAGTTTGACCGTTCAGTTTGTATGGTAGCTATATGCTATAGTGAACCGATTTAAACAATTTGCGCAGATATTGTAGCATTGCATTGAATAAGAAGTCATGCCAAATTTCGTGAAGATATCTTGTTAAATAAAAAGGTTTTTCCATACAAAGACTTGAGTTTGATGTTCTGTTTGTATGGTAGCTATATGCTATAGTGAACCGATTTAAACGATTTCTTCGGAGATTATACCGCTGCCTTGGGTAATAATCCGTGCCAAATTTCGTGTAGATATCATGCCAAATAAAAAAGTTTTCCTTACCAAAAGTGATTCTGATAATACAGTTTGTATGGCAGCTATATGCTATAGTGGCGCGATATCGGTGTTAACGACAAATAAGCAGCTTTTTGAGCAAAAACGAATATGTTCAAAATTTGAGAGCGATATCTCTAAAATTGAGGCATTAATACGCGGATATGACTAAATCGACGCAGCTGCTCACGCAGGTCATTTATATATTGGATACATAAATACTTTATATAGCCACCGATATTTTCTTCTGGGTGTTAAAAACTTCGTGGCAAACTTAATTTACCCTGTTCAGCGCTTACAAATAAATAAATTAGACGCAATAAAGATCGCCGACATTTAAGCATTTCGCTTGTCCTGCTGCGGCGTCGACAGCTACGCCAACGTTAAGGGTAGGAATTCCCGTGTGTTTCATGGCATATTCCCAAAATCATTAGTTGGGCTTAAGTAGAGAAATAAAGAAAAATTTTCTTAAAGCGCCGAATTCAAGAAGTTTTGAAGGTAAAATTGGCAAACACGGCGTATGAGTAACACTTGAAGCGAGCTGCTTGTACTCATAAGCTCCCCATACACGACACGAGCAAAGAACGCGGTGTGCAAGGAAATTAAAGGAAGAAAAGGAAGATCACATATTTAAACCACATGAAATTGTCGAAAGCGACGAGGAGTTGCTGAAATATTGCAAGTAATTAAAATGTGTCTGCGTGGCGGCGGTAATTGATGTCGGCATTTTGTAATAAGTAACAAAGCCACAGCAGTAAGGAGGGGAGTTCACACCAGAGAAGCAGCAGGATTAAGTAAAATAATGCAAAAATTAATGAAAGTTAAGGTTAAGAGAAGAGCCGAAAAAATCTGCGGTTTCACATACAAACATATAAAACATAAATACATATAAACAACCTACTGTATCTCTCTCTCTCTCTGCCGTCTAATAACCGCTTGAAAGCACTCTTCTACGATATTGAATTTTTTTTGCGTTGCCTGAAAGCCACTTATTACTGCTGCTCGTATTTCACAGGCCGAAAATCGACCAGCAAATATACGAAATAGAAAGAAAAACCCCACAATTTAGTGACATAAAATCAACCAACGGTGAATGCAAACAACAAAAATATATTAAATGCTCCAACAAATATGCACAAACAAATATTTAGTGGAATTATTTGGGTAAAGGGGGTATGAATAAATGGCAGGCACGAAGAAATGCAAGAAAAGGCACGAGAATAAAATTGTGCTAGGCGAGTATGCAGTGGAAAATATAGCTAAATGTTGTAAGAAAAAAAGCTATACAAATTTACTCGCTTGAAATATATGCAACAAAAACAATAAATAAAGCGAGACGAAATAACATTTGAATTAAAAGCAAGAAAGAAGAGTTGGAGTTATGTATTTTGCTTGGTCCAACCAAGGCAGTAAATGACCGTGTGGGTAGTTTATTTGAAGGAAAATCAGTTAGTTGGTCAACAATGTTGCAAGTAAGAAGTGTGTACTGATACGAAGGCAAATACTAGATTCGGGGGAAAAAATAAAAAATATGCTATTGCTGGTTTTCACTCTCGAGAAATATTTTGCAGTCTAAAACACAAAAACAAACATAATAACGGTATAACCTTTATAAGAACTATTTTTAGGTATATAAATTCAATCGTGAATTCTGAAAACTTTTTCCGACAAATTCGTGTCTTTCGTCGAATAGACGAATTTTTCGAGTGAATGATTGTTGAAAACACTTTTGACGTCGAAAAGACGAAATTCCGAAAACGAAAAACTGTTTATAACTATTTCGATGTTTTTTCAAAAAGACAAATTCTGCCTAGGTTTTGTAACAGTTTCGTGTTTTTGAAAGAATGTTTTCAATAATTGCGTTGAACAAACGAATTCTGCTAATTAAATTTATAAAAACTGGAATGCAAAAGTTTCGATGTTTCTAAAATTTTTCTAAAAATATATTGTTTTCAACAGTTTTGATAATTTTCGAATTTTTCGAAATTGTTGAAAACACTTTTGACTTCGAAAAGACGAGACGAAAACGAAAAACTTTTTATATCTTTTGTAACCGTTTCGTGTTTTTGAAAGAATGTTTTTAATAATTGCGTTGAACAGACGAATTCTTCTAATTAAATTTATAAAAACTGGAATGCAAAAGTTTCGATGTTTCTAACATTTTTCCAAAAATAATTTGTTTTCAACAGTTTTTCGAATTTTTCTAATAAAAAAATTTTTTCAACAATTTCGATGTTTTTCATCGAAAAGTCGAATTCTGAAAACGAAAAGCATTTTGTAGCTATTTCGAAATTTTTGTCAAAGGAAAGATTCTCCAGTTTTTAGAATTTTCTAATGGAATGTAACAATTTCGATGTTTTTTGAATTAAAAAAAATTCTATGTTTTTCGAATTAAAAAAAAATCGACTTTTTAACAATTTCGATGTCTTTCCTGGAAAAGTCCAATTCTGAAAACGAAAAGCTTTTTGTAGCTATTTCGAAATTTTTTCCAAAGAAAAAATTCTCCAGTTTTAGAATTTTCTAAAGGGATGTAACAATTTCGATATTTTTCGAATTTTTCAAATAATTTTTTTTTCCAAAAATTTCGATGTTTTTCGAATTGGTAAAAAAAAAACAATTTCGATTTTTTTTAACAATTTCGATGTTTTCCCTAGAAAAGTCCAATTCTGAAAACGAAAAACTTTTTGTAACTATTTCCAAAGTTTTTGCAATAGTTTCGTGTCTTTCGTCGAGTAGACGAATTTTTCTAATGAAAGATTGTTTCAACAATTTCGTGTTTTTCTTCGAAAAACTGAACTTCTGCGAATGGAATTTCGTGTTTTTTCGTATAAAAGACGAATATTTTCGATGTTTTTCGTGCTTTTCACCGAAAAGAAAGAAGAAGTCAGCTAATGGAAAAGATTTTAAAAAATTTCGTATTTTTCGTCTAAGAGATTAATAGTTTTTGCAATAACTTCATTTCATCAAAAAGGCGAATTACATCTTCAAAACAATAGATGATTGATTTGCTTATTTCAGAAAACTGTTGAAATACGATTTCAAATTAAGAATTGTGAAGTAATAAACTCTTTTTTTAAATGAGAAAGTAACCAATAACACAAATTATGAAAATACAAGGAGAAAATGTAAAATTTAAAGTAAAAACTAATAATGCGCTCAATACTGCAGAAAAATATACCAAAATAACAAGAAAAAATATTTAGAAATGTCAACCAATTAAAGTGCTAATAAAAAAACAAAGAAATCGTATGACAAAACGATACAAATGAAGGCAGAAAATTATAATAAAACAATATAGATTAAAATATAGATATAATTGAATATAAGGCCAAATATTTTGAGAAAAACAAACGAAATGCACATTATTGCTTAAAATTGGAAATCTATGATTTTTTCGAAATATTTTGAACTTCAGAATTTAGGTACAAATTGAAGTTTCATCGATATAATTTTTACGATTATGCTCGATTAAAAGGCAAAACACTCGAAAACTAATATCTAGATATATCGTATCGCAATCATTGAAATTTCATATGATCAAAAATGAACCGGACTGACAACAAACCAGATGTTCGGATTACTGACAAAAATCAGATGCTATGTTCCAATATTTTATCAAAAATAATATTTTACGCAGTAATAATGTTACGCTTATCTAAATTGCTTGATATATAAGCTGATCAAATTTGAACCGGACAGACGAAAATGAGCAGATATAACCGAATATTATTCCGAAATTAATTAACACAATAACACAACAGCAGTGTCAACGCACTGCTTGCGTATTAAATTTCAATAAATTTTCGTTGCGGAAAATACCAAATCTTGCTTTAGCTGCCAAGCAGAAAATCAATTAACTACTCAACACAATGCCTTTAATTTACAAGCATTCAGTTAATGTTTTCAAACAATTTTAAGTGCATTTCATTTGTATTTTCCACAATTTCTTCAACTTTTGTCTAGGAATTTTCATTAATTTTGCACAAACTTTACTTTCATTGCATTAAAAATGCAATAAACATCTTTGTTTTCCAAAAAAAACAACCAAAACTTTCACAAAAAAACAATATAGTAAGTATTTATGTGTGCATATTCACCTCGATCACTGTAGAAATCGAAACTGCGCTCCAAACCGATGCAATCAACAAAATTTGTCGCTGTTGTTGTTGTTGTCGTTACCGATGAACTATCACTATTACTATGATGGTTATAATGATTACTACTGTTATTGTTGTTGCTAGTATTATTATTGTTGGCAACGCCATTCGTATAAATGTTATTGAAGTACGCGTTAGTGTTGTTGACGATGCCGCCGATGCCACCAACACCGTTGCTGCCGTTTTGCAGTTGATGCGGTCCAACGGGATAATCCATGAGTGAGGCAGGTGGCGTTGGCTGATAACAATATAAATCCATTTAGGTTGTGTATGTTGCCTTTATGTGGCGTAGGTAGTTGGTTGGTTGTTGTTATTGTAGTTGTTTCTACTTCAAGTGCTCTTGTTGGGTGAGGTGGCGCGTTGGTTTACTTGGTTGCCTTTGTACGGCATAAATTAAAATTGCAAATTTTTTTTGGAAAATAAATGCGTTTCAAGAATTGATTTTAAGGCCATTTTTTGTAATGTTGTTGTTGTCGTGTACAGGTAGTTTACTTTAAGAAATTTTGAAGCGCGCCGGTTTTTTTTTCAATTTTTCATTAAATTTTTTAATTTTTCTTTACGTTTTTTTAATTCTTCATTAAATTTTTTAATTTTGTTTTAATTTTTCTTTATGTTTTTTTAATTTTGCTTTAATTTTTTTATTTTTGCTTTACTTTTTTTTAATTTTGCTTTTATTATATTTTCCTTTATTTTTTTATTTTACTTTGTTTTTTTCCTTTAATTTTTTTTTAATTATTAAATTTTTTCTTTATTTTGTTGTTTAATTTCTTTTGATTTTGCTTTAATTTTCTTTAAATTCTTTGAATTATCTTTAATTTTTCCTTAATTTTCCTTTAATTTTTTTCCATTTGCTTTTTAGCATTTCATTCATTTCATTGTGATTTTCCACTTCCAAAGCGACTTTTTTCTATACTCTTTTAAATCTTGTCTGCTCCAGCAGATTTTTTTAAAGCTGCCACCAAATCGTGCTCCGCCTAAGCGCCTTAATGCGGCAAATACTTTTATTTAGTTGTGTTTTTTGTTTTTGCCATGCGAAATACTTGATTTTTTATTACAACTTTTATTGTTTTTGCTATTGTTGTATGTCTGCCGCAGTTGCGTATACGCATACCAATGAGTCCGTGGGGAGACGCAGTTAAGCGTGCATCAGCAGACGCAATCGAGCACAAGAACTATTTCTTTATGCTGTTTTTCTTCACCAGCGCAGCTTTTCTGCGCACTGACTGTGTGTGATTTTGTTATTTGTTGCTGTTGACTTTCTTCCTAACTCACTCGGCGCATTACTGTGCCAGACAGCCGCCAACTCGCATTTCAGCTAAGCAGCACAGCTCAATTCTGCTCAGCTGCTGACTTTTTATTTGTTGCGTTCTTCTGACGTTTCGTTTTTATTATTATCTGCTTTTTTATAATCTTGTTGTGGTACAGACCTTGAGCAGACAGTTACACGCAGCAGTTATGTCGTACAGAATGTAACAAGAAAAAAAATGCGAATAGAATTTGATAAAATGCCAGACGCACCTTCGGGATAGCGACGTGTGGCACGTGTGGGTGTTTGTTGCTGCCGTATCTATCTAGTGTTTGCTGCTATCAGATAACTGACGCCGCTGGCGTTAGAGTCACAGTAGAAGCTGAGTAAGAATTTCAGCACTGTGTAACATTTGCAATAGAATTTATTGGTGGGGCGCTTGCTAGACTCCAATGATAGCTTTTTCGCAGCAGAAACATTTAGTCAGCCAGTTGCTACGTGCTGCGCGCTGTTCCTTTACTGTTCGAAAAGGCGAAAAGTCAAAGCAAATACGTGTTACGCCTGCTTAAAAGCGTTCTTTTGTTGTTATTATTGTTTTACTGCACTGACTCTTTGCTTTCTTGCCCTTTCTTTGAGCATTTGGTCACTACTTTAACGCTGCTGCTTCTCTATTTTGCAGCGCCTACTTTCTCCACACATTCGGTTCTCAGCTAGCTGCTTGCTTTTGTTGTTATTATTTTGTTAATTTGAATTCTTGTTGTTAATTTGCACTTTTTAGCAAAATTTGTAGTCGCCTTTCACTCAAAGTAAAACGTTTCTGCTGTTTTATGGCAAATTTCTGCCTTTCGCTTCACACTTTTTTACGCCTTTTTAACGTTGTAGTTGTTCGTGCGCACTTTGTTTGCAGTTACGTAGTATTTATGTTGTTGGCGTATTTTTAAACACATGAGCACACATGTTTAGCGACACAGCGATTTTGGTCAGCGAAATTTTGTATTGTGCGGAGAAAATTAGAATTTTTGAATTTAATATTTTTTTTTTGATTTTGTAGAAAAATGTATTTTAATTTTTATTACGAATTTTTTTTTTTAATTTTATTTGATTTTTTTTAATTTTGTACGAAATTTTTTTTGATTTTTCCAAAAAAGGTTTAAAACCTTTTTTTCGAATTTTTTATTTTAAATTTTTTTGAAATTGGTTTTTAAGTGTAAATACTTTTATACATATATATTTTTTTTTTGAACTTACACTAAATTATTAATTATTTGTTACTCTTGCGCCTTCTAAAATACATTATTTATTAATTCTGCGCCTTCTGCAATATTAATTATTTAGCCTTCTTTTTTACTATTTTATTATTATTTTTGTTACTTTTTACTATTTTTTCATTATTATTTCGTTACTTTATTTACGCCAAGCAACTTTTTCATTTTCTGAATTTTAACACAACAATTTATAATAAATATTTATTTTGTGAAACCCTCTTTTTACATATTCTATAGCTTTCTAAACACCATTCAAATCAGCAAAACTGCACTTTTCCCACGCCCTAAGCGCTTGCTTGCGCATCAGCTACTTGCATTTGCTTATTAGACATATTAGACACACACATTTCCCGCTGTGTACACACACACGCACAAACCACTGAATTTTTTTTTTTGCCTGGAAGTTGCACTTTTGTGTTAAAAATTTTCAAAAATAATAAAACCACGAACAGCACTAAACTGCTGTTGTTGTTGCTAAAATTGCACTTGTGTTTGCCTTACGATTTTCGCATTCACTGGTTAACACGTTTTACTTGTTGTTGTAACTATTATATTGTTTTAATTGTTGTTGTTGTTACAGCATGCACTTTCAATGCACGCACGATCACGTTCAATTTTGCGCGTCCCGGCAGCAACTAACGTCAACGTCGCAGCGAAACTACCGAAAAACGCCAAATATTTACAATCAACACGACGACCGGCCGCTAACGAACACGCGTTTTAACAATTACTAGTTGCACTTTTGTATTTTCAGCACTCGTTTATGCTGCCAGTTAGAATATATTTATATATTATTTATAAATATAATATATTTTATTAAGTTGTAGGTACTTTGTAATTTCAATACAATATTTTTTCAGCTACTTCTTCACAGGTTTACGTATGCAAAAATATATATGAATTTTTGCTTGCTCTCCGCTTTCATAAAACACTATAAAATACAGCAAGCCACTATTTGATGTTTTCTTTCACTTGTTTCTAACTTGTATTATATACACATGTATGCATCTACGCATGTATTTATATGTAGTGTCATAGCACTGAGGCGACGAGTAAGAAGTGTTTCTTGCTATGTTTTTTTGCGCTATTGCGTTGAAAAGCGTACTCGCCTCTGCCTCTACACGCTGCCGTTAGTAGTATATGTTCGTATAACAACCGATTTGTACACCGTCAGCGTTGAAGTCCAAACAAATACTGAAATCAATGAAAGCGATTCCGAGCAGACAACAGCAGACGGCACACAAACGATACAGAAAGGCAAAACAGCGCAAATGCTGTGCCAGCGTACAAGTATTCACCACAGTAACTGGCGCTCAGCCGAACACGCCAATCTATACATACAAATGTATATATATGCGCACACAAATGTACTTACATGCACACCAACACATATATACACAAATTTGTACGTATGTATGCATGTTTAAACGCACACCCTTGACTTCTTATGCGCTCAGTTGTGTCGTTTCGTGTTGCTCTGCCGTCAGCTCCATTTGTTTGTTTTCTTTGCAGCGCCAATGCGACTTTTTCACTACCACCAGCACACCACTACCAACACTTTCTTGTCATATACACATTGCAGTTTGCATGCGCTTTACCACTTGCTAGCCGATTTTGCTTTGCTTACTGGCTCTGCCATGAGCTGCTAGTGTATGGTGTGTCGCTCATTGTTGATTGCACCTTTTCGTCGTGTTGCCAATTCTCTCTTTCGTCGCTCATTTAACGTTTGTGCTCGCATTCTACACGTTTTCTTTAACTTACACCGCTACTTTTGGCAAGTGTGACAGTCGCTCAAAGTAGTGTTATGGATTTCACCACAATGTAGTGCATGCTTAATGTGTGTTGAATAACTGCGCGCGGTAGAGAGCATCAGTTACCGAGATATGATGTTACCTAAATATGATGTTGTTCGTGGTATCACTGCGATAGACGATACAAAGGGTGCCGCCTTAGTGGCATAGACGCCTGATGTGATCAGCTGACTTTGTTATGAAAAATGTCGTAAGAAAAAAATAAATTGACATCACAGCTTGAAGACAAATGATTCTAATTTCAAATCATAAATTACTCCAAAAACTTGGTTCCTATCAATTTTTACATAAATTTTCAGGTTATGTGCGCTAGCTGTCGTTGCAAAAGTTGTAGATCCTTTCATTATCTACATATAACGCTGTTATAAAACCTTTTTCCATATCACCCGTAGTTTTGTCGAGAAAACCGTGTGAAACCGTTAAAAATTGAAACACCCCTCTACTCTTTATCTATAGGACACACACTTTGCATACTTCACTTTAGACCATTTTATCTTCAAAGTCATGTGCATTGATCTATAATATACTAATTATAAGTTATGACCTATCGCACTTTTAGTATAACATCACATGATATTAACATCACGTTACATCATATCACAGCATTAAAGGAAAATTTTTAATTTACCATATATTACACATCGTAAAAATTCAACATAGCAAAATATCATAGGATGACTACAAATAGTGAGTTTAAACATCAAATACCGCACGCACATCACATCATGGCAATAATATCACTCACTAAATTAAATAAGTAATTACAACAGTTCTTTACATTTTAAGTCACATTATATACATACATGTAAATAAAATTATAATAATAAACAAAATTCTCCGCATATCACATGATCTCCCAATTCATCACATAATGGCAAGCAAATGATTTTTTAATTTTAATTTTAATTTTTTTTTTTAATTTTGAAACTAAAATAAGATGTTTAGTAGTACATATAATGATCATATCACGCTAAATTAATAAACTAATTAGATCAGATATTTACTTCAAGTCAAATCACTACATTTTATAACGCATCACATCAATTAATGTTAATATAAAAACCGCACTCTCCAAATATCACAGCAGTTAAGCTTAATACTTCTTATTAATGACATTGGATCTCCCAATTCATGCTTGTATGATATCAAATGATATGCCAACAAATAGTTAGAGTTCAGATCAAAGGTCTCACGCACATCATATCATAGCAAAAAAATTATTTTAAAAAATTTTAAATCAAAATTAGTTGTGTAATGATAAATCATAGTATTTTTAGAACACATCACATCATCAATATCGCACCATTAACATGAGATCATCCATATGAAATCATACCATGTAAAAATTTTTTAACTTAAATAAAAAATAAAATGTTTCTTCTTTCTTCTTTTGAGAACACATCACATTGTCAACTTCAATCACATCATTAATATCACATGACATCATATCAAGTAAAAAAACATTTTTAAACTAAAATAAAATGTTTATTAATGAAATTGATTGCATTTTTGTTTTTAGAACAAATCACATCACCACAATATGACATCACATCATATCAAGAAATACTTTTTTTACCTAAAATAAAATTTGTTTAGTAAAATTTATTGCCACCTTGCTATTATTATATAAAGCATATTAAATAAGCTATCTAAACATATAATAATAACATTTGTATATCACTACCCATTGAACTAGAGCCAAATAAACGACAGCTGATTGTTCAGTATTATCAAATATAATAAAAATTATTAAATAGTACATATGTATGTACAATACTACTCCAGACAACTAAACATCACATTAACTCTACTACAAATTACCACGACATAATGTCCAAAATCATCACAACTGCCTAGATCACATCATGTACACATCACATGACTTTATGCCCTTAAAACATCAAATCAACTACATATCACCCCTGCTTGCTCAACCCCTCGCATAGAAACATAACAAATGAGCGCTCTCTTTCACCTCAGCAATGCTCTCTGCTTTGTTTACTGCTTGTCGTGCGCTCTCATTCACACACACACTCATACGCATACACATGCATATTTTCTCATTTCGCAGGTTTACATATCTCAAACTTGAACTCGACCGCAACTTGCTTATGCCGCCGGGCGATGAATGAAAAATGCCGATGCAGTCAGCTACACTACTACACAGACACGAAAATTCAACATCGTTGCACGCATACTGCAATAGGCAGCGCTACAGACACACTTACATATGTATATGTGCACATAAATGAGTGTTTGCCTACATCTGTATATGTACATATGTATATATGTGTGGCTACCTTCAATTTATAGGTGTGCAGTGAGAGTGGTGAGTGCGCTTCTATTTACTTCTACTTTTTCCAACACCCTCACCACACCAACTCACCCTTTACACAAAAGGCACACCACACACACACCTCACACTCCGTTTTCGCCAACAACTCATGTAGATATCTTTCGATTTTGTGCCGGTGCATATATTTATATACATATACACACACATGCATACATATAAAATGCTAATAAGTATGTGTGTGTGACATCTATAGAATTTCTTTGCTGTTGGTGCGCCGTCAAACTGACTCGCAGCGGTTTCTGCTGTTGCTTTTTTTGACTAGCATGCAAGTGTGTGTGCGTGTGTGTGTGCACAAGTGCAAAGGCGGCATTGCAATAATAATAAAAGGCAGCCAAGTTGGAAATCAAAAGAGGAATACAATTAGACACACACACATACACCCATACATATATTAGTGAACTATGTGGAATTAAGCATTTTTATATTTGTACGTATGTATGTATATACATATGCATGTATTTTAGTAAGCGAGTGGGCATATGACTGAAAGTTATCTGTGTTTCTATGTTTGTATGCCTATGTGCCTCTAATATTTTGCTGGCGGGGTACAGTGTAGCAATTTATTGGAATATTTGTGCGATGCATTGAACTCATTCACCTGACGCAGATACGTGTGATTAGAAAAAACAACAACAACAATAACATAAACAAAACAAACAATTAAACTTTTACTTTTTTCTAGAACATTGAACGGTAAAAAATATTTGAATGTATGTATGTATATTAGTTTGTATGCCGATGTCTTGGATAATATTTCGTGAAGAGACTTTAGTTTGATCGGTCAGTTGTATGGCAGCTATAATCTATAGTGGTCCGATCTAAACAATTTCATCAGAGATTCTAGCCATAATAATCTATGGCAAATTTCATGAAGATACCTTGACCAATACAATAGTTTTCCACACAAGGACTTGAGTTCAATCTGTCAGTTTATATGCCGTCTATATGATAAAGTGGTACAATCTAAAAAATTTCCGTTTATATGGCAGCTATATACTATAGCGGCCATTTCCCACAAATGAGCAGCTTCTTAGAGGGTAGAACACGTGTACAAAATTTCTGTTCGATAACTCATAAACTTTACTGAATAGCTCGCTTACGAGTATATAAAGATAGGCGGTAAAACAGTCAAACAAACCGGTAAGACTTAATCGACTCAGCTCCTGATGCTGATAATTTCTATATACATACATACAATATACTTCATAGAATCCCCGACGTTTCCTTTTGTGTGTTTCAAACTGCCTGACAAACTTAATATATCCTGTTCAAGCTATAAAATATTAGAAGTGGATGGAAGTAGAAGAGTGGAAACTTGCAATTTCTTTTTAAATATTAAATTAGACTAAGTAATATATAGTTCCAGTAGCTGTTTATGATTATGAAAAGAAATGCTGTTATTGCCTTGGAAATCATCGACTTTATGCAGTTGATCTATGAGCGTGGTGATTTCCATTCTCAGAAAATTTGGTACTCAGCGCTAAGGTAAGGAGTTAAGGTTGAGCTTATTTGGGTTTCTCTTTGTTTCTTGCTTGTAGTTATTGCATATTATCTGCTTTTTCCGGCTAATAATTAAATTAGCAGTAAGCTTTGTATTAACCGAACACAATATAGAGAGTTTTATGAGGAACTCGATTACAAGAGGGAAGTAGATTTGTGCCATTTAAAAATGTCGCAATATTTGTAAATAAGAATGTAAAAAATTCACAGTTAAAATATAACACTTCAATATTAAAATGAAGCAGGAGGAAATATCATTCATATTTATTTTCAAATTTCTGAGTCTTTTTCTATAGTCTATAGCTCGGTATGTCTCTTAATGGTATATAGTAAGTGGCAGATACACGGATGAGCGGGTTATTTGGATGAGAATTATCCGCGCCTGTAGAGGCCCTATTGAAGTGAAAGTGATTCCCAAATTGCTCCAGAAACGCACATTTTGCTCAAGGGGCTACATAGGTTTCCTTGGGTAAAAAGCAACCTTTTTCAACAATTTTTTTCTCATATAAAAAATTAAATATTTTATTTGAATTTTTTATTAAATTAAATATTTTATTTGAATTTTTTATTAAATTAAATATTTTATTTAAATTTTTTGTTAAATTAAATATTTTATTTGAATTTTTTATAGTTACAAACGCACACTATTAACAAAGAAATTCTGAAATTTTTGAAAAAAAACTTTAAACTCGGGCATTGCGACACCAGTGCTGGTAACCCCTCGGAAAAATGATACGCTCGCGCGTTGGCAAGATAATTTCTTACAGAATCATTTAAAGTGAAAAAATATGTGTTTTAGTTAAAACTTTAACCTGGAACTTGGACGAAGGAAAAAAACTGAGAATTGGATTTCTGGCAGACATTTAGTTCTATAGTTGTTGTAGAATTTAATAAGACAATAAAAACATCAATTTTTTTAAACCCATAAGACCATGTAACCCCTTAAATACAAAATGGCAAGATACAAACTTTTTTTTGGTATGTGTACTGTAGCCCTTTTACTAAAGTCTGTCCGAAAAATAAATATATTTTTTCCTAACTCCCGGAATAAATTATAAAAGTTTGACTTTTTTAAGGATTTTTTCTTCAAATAATTCTATATTATACTGACAGTACTCACAGCTCTCAACAGATTTCCGATTATATATCATTATAATAAATCCAATGCTGCCACTTGTTAGTAATAATTTTCTAACTTGCGCATCTCTGTTAGATCCTTCATAATTGTTATGCTCGCAAAAAGCACCCTTTAAAATTACTCTCACCCTCAGGCTATGTAACTCTCACCTCTCCATTTACTTAAATCGTAAAAAATCTATTTGACTATTCGCTCTCAAACTCTACGCTCTCAAAGTAGATATGCTCATGTTGACTACCGGCTTTTCTATGCGCCCCTTCGCTGTGAAAAACATTGATTTTTGCTTGCTGAGCACATGTACACCGCTTTGACACACATATGTAAGTATGCTTGTATGAGTGTGTGTCTTTATGCAGCAGTTACTCTATTCCACTTGCATTATTAATCCTTCATTGCATACACTTGAACTTGTCGAAATATAGCGGTACACAAAGAGTTCAGCGTGCTCTATAGTTGGCTGCCACATTTTTGGGTGCTGCTGCAACACAATTTTACTTTGTTGGTCTCTGCTCAGGTGCGACGCTTATGCATACATACATATTACGTATTTATGGACGTATTACCCACGCTTAGTCATGTGACCCGTGCTCATCAGTGTTGCCTGCCTAATCTGTTCATCGAACTACTTTTAATTCCGGTCCATCCGCCTGCTGTTACTTCCCTCTTTCCTTACATGAACAACAAATGTGCAGCCGAAGTTCACAGCATGTCTTGCACATACATAGTATGTGCAGTTAGTACATATATATGTACATATATACAACTAGTAATTATAAATGTTCACTGATATCTACATATATCATGGATATGTGCTGTGTATGCACACCCTATAGGAAATAATACCAAGGCATTTGTATGACAGGTATTATATGCTATAGAGGTACGATATCAGCAGTTCCACCAATGGCGCAGCTTCTAGTGGTGAAAAGAACGTGAACTCTGAGCCAAAAGGCTTCTGCAACTCTACAAGTGCTGGTTGCTGACGAACGCTTGCTGAGCTCGCGCGAGGCCCACGGCATTAAGAGTTTGAATGCACGAAGACGTGTGAACCACTGCTCGTTCCTATCGTGGTAAAATCTTGGGTGCCTTTTCTTGCGAGCTCATAGGTGTTACAATTTCTGATGACTCCGCTGTGACCAGGCACCCAGGCAGGTTTAATATGGAAGCAGCTTGATGCTTACTGCTAGAGAGTTCAGGCACTCTTTGACTAGCTTTGAGCTCACTGTCAGCGAGCTCAGGACCTGTATAGCATCCGAGTGGATGCATACTTCCCTAAAAGAAGGCGCATGTTGCTACCTTGAAAGACTCCACAGTGATCTGGTAGTCTGAAACAAGGGTAGAATTGAGAGCTCGATCGAAATAGCTGATGCTCTTATAAATATTTAGATATAAGAAAGCGCTCTTCGCTATGCCAGTTGCCATTTCAAAGATTTACCTTGTCACGTATAGTTGAAAACGATAATAAAATTACATAAATCGGGCTGCGTATCACCGTAGTCTCAGAATCTAAACTCCAGATCTCAAGATATTACTTGTTTGAAAGAAATTTACACACTAACTTGAAATAAAAATCGCGTTAGAGAGTTATAAGTGTAGATTTATAGTACATCGCTATTATTTTTGACTTATCAGGTTTCTAAGCACACTGACTACTTTTCCCAGCAAGTGCAAAGATTTCGCCAATCTGCAGTTGCATGAATAAAGTCGTTCGGGCTAGCTGACGCTCTAAAGATATGTTATGAAGGACTTAGACAGATTGATTATAAATATTTGGATATTAGGAAGCGCTCTGCTCCACTGAAATTGACATTGACGAGAGATTCATCTTGTCACAAAGCAATGAAAACCTTGCGGGAATCGAACCTCGACCTACTCTTGCATTCAGCGTAGTCTCATAGATAGATAGATGAGGATTGCACCGCGATCTTAGGCCATAATAGATCCCTTAGTCTCATGATCTAGTCCCTAGTCTCCTGATCTAGCCTCCAAATCTCAGGCAAATACTTATTTAAAAGAAATTTAGGCACAAGCTTGAAGTAAACGCCGCGAAAGAGACCTATTTTGAAGATGCATTGTAACATCGCTATTATTTTTGAGCTCTCATGTTCTCTAAGCACATTGACTACCTTTCCCCACCCCTCTAATGATTTCACCAATCTGCAGTTACATGGTTCTGTAACGTTTTCCCTACAGGCACATGTGCGAGTTAAGTATCAATACTCACATGGGCGGGTATATGGTGCAATTTCTACAAACGTACACCCCGCAAAGTGTCTACAATGTTTGCTTAAAAGTGCAATTAATTTTATTGTTGTTGATTTTCCTACATGCAAGCAGACTTCTGCACATTTCGCACACTTTTGCAAAGCTTATATACACATATATATTTCTACGCTGTGGACGCTCTTGTCGGTGTTGGAGCAAAAAATTACATCGTATTACGTCTTAGATAATTTCATTCAGACTTTTTCATTTTCCAGCATAGTGCCCAAAAGTAAAATGAGTGTGAGTAATAAGCGGAAAATATACATAATTATTTTCGGTTCTTAGATTTTGTTAGAACTGACAAGATTTTTGTAAACTAATAGAGTACATACATATGTATGTACGTATCGTATATCACTTTATATACGATGTAAAAGCGGAATTGACTGAAACCGAATCTAAATTTGTTAACCTTAGAACCGGTTGAGAATTGCGTTTACTGAAATTCTAAAACCAAAAAAACACACTAAAGAGGATCGCCGAAGAACTTATAAGAAGAAGAGCATAGATGAAATGAGATCACATAGAGGAAGGAGAGGCCAAGGAGGTTGGAGAGACTGAAAAAGATATGAACCACTAACAAAAAGAACAATCAGAGAGGCTGCCGAAACATCTGTGGGTACATAAGTACCTATTGCTGAGACCAATGGATCTTCTACCAATGAGATATTATACCAGATACAAAAGATTCCAGAACAGATTTGTGTCTTCCAGTATAAAAGCCCCGTTTTGAAAGCACACAAGATTGAGAGACTACCATATCTAATCATTGTATTATCTCCTCAGTGAAAAGTTTTGACCTATTACACAAAAACAACGTTAAAGAATCGAGAACAAACCGTAAAATCTACTAAAATTTGCCCTCAAGAATTTTAAAATCCACAATAATCGCTTCTAAATCAATAGGTTATAGTTATGGTCATTCTGAAAACTGATAAAACTAACAAAGGAACCCGACTTCGTTCTGAAATTTATTTTTATTTAACAGACGGACGCCTATGTTCCAATAATCTTTACTTTCGAAAGCTTCTCCTCTATCTAACATAGACGAAATAAACAAGATATACAAAAACAAAGGAACCCTGAGTAAACCCATGGTCTAGGTAGGTAGGTAGGAGTGCAGCCCTATCGGGCTCAATTAGCACTGATGTGCCATTTTGATACACTATTCGTAGAACCTCCTGTATCTGCTGTTACGTTCCACCCTCTCTTTCAAACCATTTTGAGGTTTCGATGAAACTACTTATGTCCGATATGCTTTTGGTGGAAATCCATTCAAGGTTTGGTGCTTGGTGGATTCCGAGTGTTTTGTGTCGTATCTGTGCCAGAGCCGGGCATTCGCAGAGAAAGTGGAGGATTGTTTCCTTGTTCCCTGCTACTCCGCAGCTTCGGCAGATGTCGTTGTAGGGCATACCCATTTTGGACGCATGTACCCCAAATGGCCAGTGCCCTGTTGTAGTAGCTGTTATTCTGTAAATACTTTTTCTTGACCTATTTAATAGGTCATTGGTTCTTTTCCTGTCGTATGTTAGCCATAATTGTTTAGTTATGACGCATTTTGTATTGTTTTTCCACCTGTTGTTTGCAATTTGTTGAAATTGTTTATTGATCACTCTTTTGATCGATCCTAGCGGGCTCGGTATGAGCTCCGCCTCGGATTCATTGAGGAAAGCTCCTGCCTTTGCCAACTCATCTGCTTTTTCGTTACCGAAAATGTTCCTGTGGCCGGGAACCCAGATCAAGTTTAGCTGGAGCTTGTCTTTTATTGTGCTTAGTGCTCTCTTGCAGTTGTGAACTATACTGGAATTTGTCATGGGTGAAGACAATGCCAGGAGGGCCGCCTGGCTATCCGTAAATATAGTTGCATTGCGTATATTCCCGTGATTTTCTAATAGAACTTCGCAGGCTTTTTCTATGCCTAGTACTTCTGCTTGGAAGATGCTAGCCGAGTTCGGTAGACGTATAGAGAGAGATATGCCCAGATCAGCGGAGAATACCCCCGTGCCCACTCCGCAGTCCATTTTGGACCCGTCGGTATAGACTGAGGTGGTACCCTCCTCTGCAACTGAGCCTCTTCTCCATTCTCGTCTAGATGGTATCCTCACCTGGAAGTGTCTATTGAAATCCAGCTTTGGGAGAATGTAGTCTGATTTATTAATAGTGAGCTTATTCAGGATTACACTATGTCCGTAGTTCTGCTGATTCCAGCCTCCCAATTCTTTTATTCTTATCGCCGCAATAGCTGCTGTTTTTTGAATAAAAATGTCCATTGGTAGTTGATGCAGGATCACATTGAGCGCATCAGTCGGACATGACCTGATTGCGCCCGTAACACCCGCACATGCTGCTCTTTGTATTCCATTTAATTTTCTAATGTTGTACTGTTTATTTAGCGCTGGCCACCATACCAGAGCTCCATATGTGAGTATGGGTCTTATGACCGCCGTGTACATCCACATGATTATACTTGGTTTGAGGCCCCAATTCCTGTTGACGATTTTCTTACAAGTATAGTAGGCCATGTAAGCTTTGTTTAATCTTTTTTCTATATTTATTTTCCAGGACAGTTTGGCGTCAATCTCCACCCCCAAATACTTAGCTGTTGGGGATAACCCATGGTCTACATATCTCTAAAAATTGTGAGTGGGCTACTATTGAAATGAACCAACGGCATCCGTGCTGTCAAGTTGAGAATTTTACCAGACACCAGCTGCAGAAGTTGTATGGAATAAAATGAGATGGAATCACGTCAGCATTTTCTTCTTGATAGTCCTTGTCTATGATTTTTAATAGACTTTGTCTGGCACAAGAGTCTAGTCGTTTTCTTTCATCAGGCTATTTCTTCAGTTCACACAAAAATTTTTTCTAAAACTATTGGAAGAATGTTTCAACCTGCTACAACCACAAGGTACTAGAGAGACAATCATAAATTGTTGACCGAAAGCAAACTACGCCACTACAGGCTTAAAGACACCACCAACTAGTAGTCGGTATACCATATAAAGGGTGTATAAACCACTGGCTGATAACGAGGACAAAAGTAGAGCAGTGTCTCCAGTAAGGCAGCAGGTGGATGCTGGGTATGAAGGACGCCACCAAACGGCGCAAACATCAATAAACGAAATCGATAAAACCCGAAAAGAAATTGTAAACACAACAAACCCTCATAAAACAGACAACAACAGCAAAAAGCAAACACAAGAGGCTGTGTGACAATGTCGTTGAGCTTGAAAATTTATGCGAAGACATAGAAATCCAATGAATCAACGACAAACAACCGAAGTGGAGCACTCGGACTGGCGACAGGGGGTTGCTATGAAAGGGCGAGGCGAGGCAGCAAAGAACAACAGCAAGTCGAGAGCAGATTCTAAGTACAACATGGAGCAACAATAGACTAAAAAAAATATAACAAGCGTTGAAATAACAACAACAACTGGCATAAAGAGCGCTTGCAATAAAAAGTGGAATAAAATCAACAGACAAAAATGACAAAAGTGCAAATATACACACATATACAAAAGTAGATGAAGATTTGCGTATGTGGCATGCAGCATGGCACAATAGCAATTTTTGCCTGCCCTGCGTCAGTAGCAACAATAATACTTATGGTAATCGACAAAAACAAATTGTAGCAATATGTGAATGCAGTCAAAAAACAATCAACAACAGCCGGTCGCAATCGCTATATGGATCTATATATATATATATATACATACATATATATGTATGCATGTCTGTATATAATTTTTTATGTCTGAGTAGTCTGGCAACTATCAGCAGCGCCTAGGCAGTAGCAGAGCGGCGCGGTGTTGAATGCGAACGGAGAATGTCGCAGCTTGCGAACGGCATGGTGCAGACATTTGGCGAAAACTGGAATAATCTAACGAGCATATGCACATCATACACATCATAAATGACAATAATAAACAAATAACATGTGCATACACTTTCTTTGCATAATACATACATTAGGGTGTTCCAAGGTATGAGGCAAAAAAATCTTTTCCTCGAAAATTTCTATATTTTTTTCGACTTGTGACTATTAACATCTATAAAGTATAATGAAGAGCTATGAACTTAGCGCGGGCAAAGGCAGGTAAATATCTTCAGATACATAAGGCCTGTTTGTTTTCTTGGGTATACTCTACTTATAAGCGCATATCCATGGAAGTTCCAAGTGCTATATGACAAAAGAAAATATATAAAATCTCTATTTAAAAAAAATCAATGAGCAGATATTTACCCCAGCTATAAACTATTTTTTAAATGCTAAATTCATTAATCGAATATTATTGAGCGTTCGATTCGCCACTTTCCTACTCGCTAAGTTTGAGCTTTGCTCTCTTGGCAAACTTTTAACATGTAAAAACCATTAAATGGTAGTTTTGAGATAGAAAAGATTTCAAAAAAAATTTTTTTTTTTCAAGTGAAATTTCAAAACAGGTGGCAACGCTATTTTGCTAACATTATTTGTTTAGGCATTTTCGGAACAATATTCCATTTTTTATAATTTTACTTTGTGATGAAAAATATTTATAAATTACTTCGTGTGAAACTTCAAATCAGTTGGCAACACCATTTTGTGAACAATATTTGTTTAGACATTTTTGAAACAATATTTTATTTTTATTTTGTGATGAAAATGTTTCCAAATTACTTGGTGTGAAACTTCAAATTAGGTGGCAACACAATTTTCAAATCCCTCAAGTTCCCGGGCTCTGATAGCATCATACCGACGCAACAGCAGCGGACGGTCAAGGTTTCATGGCTGGCCACTCATCTACGCGAACTGTGTTAGGATTAGGTATTGTTCCGAAGACATGGAGACTGGTTAAAATTGTGTTTATATCGAATACCGGAAAGAACCAAGGACGAAAGGCGCATTAGCCTACCCTCGTCTCTATTGAAAACATTATAGATACTCATGGATCGGTACATTAGGAGAATACCGAGGGGTAAATTGTTAATGGTCCAGTATGACTATATTAAAGGCAGGTCGGTCGAGACTGCTTTGCACAATGTGGAAACCCTGAAATTTGCTGTAAGCACCTTTCTCTATGCGGCCGGAAGCTGTAGTTAAATCCCTCGAAAAGTTTGAAGTGGAATTGAAGCTCAAGCACCTCATATATAATCCTCTCTGCGACAGAACGGTCGTAGGGAGTAGAGTAGTACAAAGCCTTCCACAAAATTTAATAGGAGCACCCCGTAGGCTGGAGTACTTTCCTCACTGCTTGGATCGTGGTGGTCAATCAAGAACTCGAGAAACTCGAGGCTGCCCAGTAATAACCTATGCCGACGACGTTGTTTTTATGGTTAAAGGAATGTTTCTAAATATCGCGGAGCTCTCTAACTGTGCGCTCAAAGCTAGTCAAGGAGTCTCTGTTCTTACTAAAAATAGCATCAAGCTACTTCATCATTAGACTCATTTTGGGCTTGAGTAGAAAGCAGGAGATCTATTGACCCATTTGACCCATTTGCCCTTACAAAGTTAGCTTGCTACAATCGTAGGAGTTCTTATTAAACATTGTCAAATAGGCATGGATGGGGTAGGGGTAAAAATCTTGTCAAACGCTAATTAATAAAGCTGTTTGGAGCTGTTTGGAGGAAGCATCCAGGCTTTCTCCTCCATTAGCGCTTTCTCCTGAGGCTGAAAAACCTCGGTAATCTTAACATCGGCAAACCAGAAGACATAGCCGTTACTGACGATCAGCCAATTTGTGATACGATTCAAACGCTCTGTCGATTTATAAAGATCTTGTGAACATGGAGCAGAAAACTCCAGAACACCTGATTCTGGATTGCTCAGCAATTTGTAGAAGCAAGCTCAAGGCTCTAGGATTCATCCACGTGGACAGGGATCACATCACCTCAGTCGCGACAGCAAGCTCCTGGAATTATGCAGAGTGCTGGACGTTTAAGAATATACATATACAGGAGTTTCATGTTTCACAACTGACCAGCGTCGTAAGTTGTTCGCGTAAGATGTTCGCGTAAGATCACTGTTAGGATCGATCTCTTAACCTAACCTTACTTAACCTAAGTTGTTTTAGAACCGCATTATATTATGTCAAGCAACTTATTGCTACATACTAGGATAGCTCCCTAATCTCCGGTCCTACAGCGATATGATAAAAAGAGTACTCGGTAAATGTGAGCGCGGACAACTGAAAATATAGAAAAAAAAGAAGACTAGGTAAAAGAGTCCAAAGGAAAATATGGACCGATTTCCGCCATAGTTATAAAAACATAATTTCCACATATCGGGACGTTTGTTTATCGAAAATTTCTTTCGTTCATGCCGAACTATGAGAAATAGGCGGCATTGTGGTACGATTTTCGTAACTGTGATACATTTACATCCGAAAAATACACAAGTGACTGATGAGGATAAGAATATAGAAGAAAAATAAGCAAGAATATGCCTTGATATTGTGGCAACAACAATGGAACACCAACAACTACTGGGTGGAAACAAACCAAGCGAAGCAACTCGCTCACCATACGTTAAAAAAAGGGTACAACAACTTCTGGTAAACAACATCACAACAACAATAATAATAACAACAACAACAACGAGTGCGGCTGAGTGGTAAAAGACATGTGTGCAACAAAAGAAAACCAACAAACAAACACTGAACCAGCTCAATCGAGGCGGCATCCAGCAATGTCATGAGCACTGACAAAAAACAAATAAATAGGGAATTCGCAAAAACATGGCAACAACACAAGTAAAACGAGCGAACAACAAGACTGCAAAATGCCAAACAGCCATTAGACGCCGACATCAACACCACCAACACCGCCGGCACCAGCAACAACAGTGGAGCCACAGCAGACATAATATCACATCAGGTTAAAGGGGCAGCAGTAACACAGCAAAGAAGAATGGCATAAACAACAACAACAACAACCGAACATCAACTACAATAATAGCACTAACATGCGGGGCACAAACAAATAAGGCAGTGGCATGCAACATCGCAGATACCTAAAATTATTTCCATATAAATATACACTCGTACACTATATTTGTCTATACTTATGCATATATAACACATATGTTTGTTTGTATGTGTGTGTGTTCGTGCGATTTTGCATTTTTCACTCTGTGTGTCAGTGTGAAAAATGTGTGGCAAAGTCAGGTTTAATGTCAGCGGCATGGAAAAATGGAAAAAAATTGCAAAGAAAAATCTCTATTTCTGCTAAGGCAACAACAACTGTGTGGCAAATCACGCCATGACAGCGGTAGCAAGCATTAATGTTGCGTCAATGCATCAGCAAATTGCTTGCCACAATTGCTTTCTGTTGTTGTTTTCGTAGTATTTGTTGTTGTTGTTCTTGTACATGTGATTGTTTTTGTTTTTATAGTTGGTGTTGCAATCGTTGTATGTGTTATTGCTTTTAAACTTGTTGTTGTAATTGATTTGCTGTTGTTCTTGTTGTTGTTTATCCATTTTTGTTGTTGTTCTAGTAGTTGCTTACTATTTATTGCTGTTTTTTATATTTATTGTTGTTTTATGGTTGTTGTTGTAATCGTTTTATTTGTTGTTGTTGTTGTTGTTGTTGTTGTTGTTGTTGTTGTTGTTGTTGTTGTGTTTTTTCTTGTTTTTGTTGCTCGGCTCCTCACTACTGTTTCATGCACTGCTACTGTGTTATTGTGGCATGACTTTCCATACACGTTCGCTTTGTTGTTTTTGTTTTTATTAGTGCCACTTGAAATGCGTGCGGCACGTTGTAATGAAATTGAAAATGCCCGACGATCTGCCGTGGAAAGCAAATTATAAACAAATAAATGGAGATTAATATTGTGTTGTATACATGCCCAGGCTGGAGAGTGTCTATATACATATGTATTTACATATATAGTATATTCTGAAAGTCTATATACACCTAAGTCCACCAAACAACTAAGTTTTTGGCTGCAGTTGTTGGAATTAATTTCAAAAATAGACGGGCTTCATACAGCCGTCTGGAGATCTTTTCGAGATTCCTCATGACCTCAGGATGAAAACAAATACTCCTCGTATCTATATATATATGTAAATATGTATAAGAGGTTTAAGAATCCGGTACGTCATACATTATCGAACTGAACCTGAATTCAAACTCGAACCAGGATGATACTTTAGGTCTAGAGGGGCTTCATACAGCTTCCTGGAAATGTTTTTGATGTTTCCTAGTTACCTCAAAAGAATCTACGAGGTCCGATTAAGTAGCACCCAAGATATACATATAATATACATAGATAACCTAAAATCATAACAGATACATCATTAAATTGAACCAAAATCCAAACAAGACCCAGGATGTTGTTTTCGAACTAGGACTTTATACAGCCTCCAAGAGATATTTTCCTTATGACCCCATTAACATCTATGACATCCTGTTAAGTATCACACAAGAGATGTGCATATGTATATAAGAGGGGCTTTGAAGATAACCATTCTTAAAATACCTAAAATCATAACAGATACATCATTATACTAAACCTAAATCCAAACTGCACTCATGATGTTTGGATGTTTAGGAATAGAAGGACTTCTTACAGCTCCTAGGAGATATTTTCGAAATTCCTCAGAATCTAAGGAAACATGTACTGAAGTACAAATACTCCTCGCTTCTACGTATTTAAATAAGAGGGCTGAGGACGCATCATCAAGCTGAAATAGAACACAAACTGTACCCAGAATGTTACTTTAATACTAGAGGGGCTTCGTACAACCTCCTGGAGATATTTTTGTTGTTTCCTTATAACCTCAGAAACAACTATATTTCGATGTCAAGAAATATGAAAGTGTCAGTATATACATAAGTGGGTTAAGAAAATGGTCGTTGAAGATAATCATTGTTAAATAACCTCGAATCGTAATAGATAAAATTGGAACCTAATTCAAAATAGATACATATTGGCCGAGAAAGGATTCATGGATAACGAAGGGATCCGACTTAAATTACAAGTAATTGGAAAACGAAAGACATCAACAAATAAGAGATCTAAACACACAGAACTCAACTAAATTAGCTTATAACATTGAAAGTAAATCTTCCAAGAGACCGAAGTAAACCCTCTCAAAATCTGAAGTAAATGGAATAATATTGGACGAAATATAATAGAGAATCTAAATATTAGATCTAGATTGTACTTATGGTCCTAAAAGGAAGTCTTCGTGGAAGAACAAATAGTCTGATTGGCAAACATAGGAGCTTGGAGCAGTTAAACTTAGAACTAGACAAATTATCGAAAGTTTTGAAATGCAGGTTAATTACAAAATACACGTGAGATTGCGTTAACAGTGCACGATCCTAGATGATATTCTTGATACAATTGGAGAATTCGACCTATGCTGAACTTCTGACTTCTGAGTTAAGAATATCTCTGTAAGTCGTGCACGAACTTCTCTAATTCTGAATTAAAGCTGTATGGAAAGGAAGTAGCGATTTGGAAGATGTTCACAACTGCACCGATGTCGGATCCAAGGCGGAGGTTGAGTAAAATGTATTTGCAACTCTGCTAATAACAGAGTTCAGGCGAATGAAACAGAATATTTCACACTGCTTGCTTAAAGAAAGTGGACTTTAAGAGGTTGTGTAAAATGTAATTGTAATTTTGCTAGTTTCCAGGATTTAGGTGAATGAAACAGAATATTTGTCACTGAAAAAGTCAGAGAATTCAACAAGAATAATTCCGGTTCTACGATACCAGTATGAACCCGGTTTTTATCCGTCCAAGAGTTATTTACGCGATCCAATCCTGTTTGGATCGGTAAGTTGTAAGAAACTCTATAAGATTATGGAAGCATCTTATGCTAGATTGGATTTGTAGGGAGCTCAATGAACATAATTTCTGACTTGATATCGGTCGGGATCGTACTTAGAACCTGCGGAGCACTACTGCAAACTTTTCACTTTAATTCCATTAAATTCTTCGCATGTCACAGGCAGTGATTTATTAAAATCGTGGTGTGGCACTTAGGAACACAAATTATATTGGATTTTACTTCGCTTACGTTGCACGCCTTTTCTCATGTACTCACATATACATATACGAGTATATTACATACATACACACAGTGCATGTGTCATGTGAAGACTTCCAGTGAAGAATGTGCGTTGATATTTTAATTATTATTTTTCATTGCATTTCTGCATGTAGATATGGAGTTGAAATTTTATTTTTATTTTTTGCTGCTTGGCGCCACGACAATTATCGCTTTGCAATATTAAGTTGACAAGACTGCAATAAAATTTCAAATGTCAAAGAATTCCAATATTGGCAGTCAAGCATAAATTTTCTGCTGGTTTAATGAGGCTTGTGTATAGACGCCACGCAGACGTTTAGGAAATATTTGATTTATGGCAATATAAAAAAAAAAATCTGTGTGGCATTTTGATATTGAAATGAAATGCTGTGTTGTTGTTGTTGCTAATTATTTTATTCTGAAATAAAACTTCTTTAAACACGTTAGATCTTAAAAAAATAGGCGCACGCTCAAAAAATAGTACACACCGCTACCATAGTTAAGACTAAAATGATTTGAATATACATACATGTACATACATATGTTCTGATTCTTCGATATCAAAGGTTGCCACCTGTTTGTAAAAATGTGGTCGAAAAATTGCAATTTGTTAAATTAGAAAGACTAAAACAAGGATATCAAAATAAACTAGTTTCAGAAAGCTTACAGTTGTTTCTTTAACAAAAAGGGTTGCCAACTGTTACAAAATGTAATACAATAAAATTAGTAATAAAAAAAAATTATCAAAATTTTTGCGCTGAAACTTAAATGATTTGAATATATATTTTTGAATATTCTGCAAGAAAAAAAGTTCAAGTGTTGCCACCTGTTGGAAAATTTGGGGACGAAATATGGCTATTTATAATATGAAATATTAATATTACACTAAAATAACTTTAAAAAAATTTGTAGTTCAATTGTTTTGCAAGAAAAAAGTGCAAGAGTTGCCAACTGTTTGAAAATTTATGGTCGAAATATGGTAATTTTTTTTAAATAAAATACATTAAAATACGGATATCATGCAAACTCAATGTAAGAATATACAGTTATTGTTTCTATATCTAAAAGGGTTACCAACCGTTAAAAAATTTATTACAATAAAGTTAGTAACATAAAATATGTTCCCAAAATTTTGCATAAAAACTAAAATGATTTGAAATTTTCTTTTGTTGCGCTAGAAAACAAGTTAAAGGGTTGCCACCTGTTCGACAACTCAGTGTCGAAATATGGTAATTTTTTAAATGAAAAATACTAAAACAAAGATAGCACACTAGGCTAGTTTAAAAAAGCTTACAGTTTATTGAAAAGGGTTGCCAACTGTTAAAAAAAATAAAATACGATAATATTAGTAATTTTTTTATTCATTCAAAATTAGCAAAATTGCTTTGAAACTAAAATTACTTGATTTAATTTTTTTTTGATTACTCGCTGCAATACATGGATTGTTCTGCAGGACAAAAAAGTTAAAGGGTTGCCACCTGTTCGAAATATTGGTGTCGAAATAACGAGATTTTTTAAATAAAAAGAAGTAAAACAAGAAACACATGCGAAATTAGTTTAAGAAAAAAAGTAAAATATCACATTAAACTAGTTTAAGAAAGCTAACAGTTGTTTCTTTGTCGGAAAGGGTTACCACCTATTAAGAAAAACATATACGATAAAACTTGTAAGATCCAATAATTAGCACTAAGTATCAAAATTTTTGCAATGCAATATTTGTAAAACTCTGTAAGAAAAAGTGCGAAAAGGTTGCCACCTGCTCGAAAATTTGGTATTGAAATATGGTAATTTATAAAATAGATATCAGACTAACCTTAAGAAACTTAGTAGTTTGGATTGTTATTTAAGAAAAAAGTACAGGGTTGCCACCTATTCCCAAATTTTTAATAAGTTATAAAAATAAAAACAGAAGAGTGTCACACCAAACTACTAAAACACAAATAGTTGATTATTTATAAAAAAGTGTTGCCAACTGTTTAAAAATTTAATACAACAAAATTAATAATATGTGCATTTTTTAAAAAGTTCAAAATTTTATACACAAAATATTTAAGAAAAGTTACCGCTGAAATTATTTGTCTAAAAGCGTTACTACACGCATACAATTTTTATTTAATTAATTTTAAGTAATTTTAAACGAGTTGTCAGCTCACTCATTTAAAATTAATTTGATAAATAAATTCAATAATGTAAATTTTTTATTAAATCTTGTAGGGTTGCTACCTATTTCAGCAAACGTTTATTCGAATAATGAAATTTTAGTGTGTTGCCACCTGTTTCGTTTTAACTCGAACAATTTGATAAATAAATACAATATTTTTATTAAATCTTGCCATCAATTTCATAAAAAATATTTATTGGAAAATTTGAGTGTGATGCCACCAGTTTCATTTTTTTATTCGAACAATTTTATAAGTAAATTCAATAACACAATATTTTATTGTTATTAATTTATTCCTAAAATTCCTATTTTATAAAGATAAAAAGTTATAAAACTAATTTTAATGTTACAATAATTTTTGCGAAATTAAGATTTTTCTTTTCACAGTAATTAAAGCAAAAACACCCACTGTGAAGAACTAATGCTGTCGCCAGCTACACAATGCATTTATTGACAGTAACCTTAAAGCCCACGCAAGCTTTTGATAATATTTATGCTACTTTTTAAATAAATTAATGATAAAAAACGGCTACTTATAATGCATGTTAAGAAATATTACTAATTAAAATAGCGCATGAGTGTCACTTCTTAATCATTAATGAACCACTTCGTGACCTATATGCCAAGATATAAAATTTTTGCAAACATTGTTGGCAAATTAATTTATTATTAATAATTGCAATGAATAATAACAAGTAAATAAATAGTTTTCTATAATTTTTTTTCGCTTAAAATCACACTCGCTCGCTTTCACAACGCAGGTGCTTGCTGCGTTCAAGTCGCCTTAATGAAACTCTTGTTATGAATGAAATAATGGCGATGCATAAAATAATTACAATTTGCATTAAACGTGTCAACAGTTGCACTCGATCACATATTTATGCACAAATATAGCTTAACAAGTGGTAAATATAATAAATCAGACTGGACATAAAATTTCACAAACTTGTTCTTTGAATGAACACACACATACATGGACACGCATTGCAACTGTAAATTATGAACAATTTCAATTTTACTTACAAATCACTTATGCCGTTAAAGTAATATGCCACACTTCATTAAATATTAAATTCCATGTCGACCTGTGTAGCGAATTTGAAAACCGGAAACTTACCTGCAAAAAAGAGAAAAAAGAAAAAAGTGAGAAAAAACCATTTTCATGTCAAGCTAAGTAAAATTAACATTAACAATTGTAAATGTAACAAGAGTTGGAATATTCATGAGCAAGTAGACGTTGTATATATCGATATTTACATATATATATCGTATGTAGATAAGTATGTAGTATCTTTTATGGAAACATGCGAACATGCAAGTGCGAGATATGCGGCATTGAATTCTTAAAAACGCACATAGATCTGAACAAGCCCTGTAGGAAAATGTTTGAAGTAGTATTGAAAATTGCTGGCAAAAAAAGACAAACGTTACATACATGTATATAATTGTATATACATATATAATACACTGCAAAATACCCAAAATTCCATAAACAATTTGACTTTAACCAAACAGTTTATATGGCAGCTATATGCTATAGTAATCCGATCTGAACAATTTCTTCGGAGAATACTCTGTTATTTTGGATAATAACTTGAGCTAAATTTCGTAAAGAAATATGGTGAAATGAAAAAGTTTTCCATACAAGCACTTGATTCCGATCGTTCAGTTTGTATGGCAGCTATATGCTATAGTCGACCGATCACAACAGTTTTTACGCATATTGCACTGATGCCTTAGACCGTTATTCGTGCCAAATTTCGTGAAGATCCCTCGTCAAATACAAAAGTTTTCCATACAAGAACTTCAGTTGGATCGATCGGTTTGTATGGCATTTATGCTATAGTTACCCGATGTCTGCGATTCTAACAAATGAGCAACTACTTGGGGAGAAAATGATGTTTGCAAGATTTCAGGTCGATATTCCAAAAAATGGGAGACTAGTTAGCGTATATACAAACAGGCAGAAACCGATGGGGCTAAATTGACTCAGCTCGTTATTCTGAACATCTTGAAGCTCAGTATTCATTATTGGTTAATATTCGACCGAATAGACCAAGTACAGTACACAGTAAAGAAAATATAGTAGTCGTAGCTGAGAGTGTACACGAAGTCCATGGAGAATCGATTCGGCGACAGTAACTCGGACTGACATATGGAGCGACTTGGAGCATCTTCGGTCGAGATCTTAAATTGAAAACACAGCGTGTACCAGAACTGAAGCCGCTCGACCTTCCCAAGCGACATCGCTTAGCTCCATGTGAACTTGAAAAGTTCCAAGAAGACCCGACGTTTTGGAGAGAAATTTTGTTCCGCGATGAAGCACATTTCTGCATGAATGGGTACACAAAGAAGCAAAATCACCGCTGTTTTTGACGAAGAACAACCTGAAGAGATTCAAGAGCTGCCGTTTCATAAAAAAAAATAACGGTTTTTTGTGGTTTGTGATCCAGTAGAATTATCGATCCATATTTTTTTTAAAAAATGATGCCGGTAAGAGCGTAACCGTCAATAGCAACCGTTATTGCGCCATGATAACCGACTATTTGATGCTTGAAATTGAAGCTCGTGACCTCATCGCCATTTGGTTCAACGACGCGTTTTCTCACACATCGCTTCAATGAATGGATTTATTGACGGAACACTTCGGTGAGCAGATAATTTCACGTTTTGGGCCGTCAATTGTCCACCAAGATCATGTGATATTTACACCATTAGACTTTTTTCTCTAGGGATATGAAAAGTATAAAGTCTATGTGGACAATTCCGCATCGATTCAGGCCTTGGAGCAAAGGATCACGCGTGTAATTCATTAGTTATCAATTGAAATGCTCGAAAGAGTCATCGGTCTGCACTCAACGCATGAACATTTGAAAGAGACAATCTTCAAACAATAAATGCCAAAGAACTTTCTTTCGAATGATAATAAATATTCTTGATTCAATTTAACGTTTCTGTGTGTTTTCTTAAAAAAAAAAAGTAGGGAACCTCTAAATAATTCACTTTTTATATATGCTTTATAGGGTATCTGACATTTTCTTGGGCGCTACAAATTAAATAATTCAAGATATAAAAATATAATCTTGAGAAAAACAAGTTGAAAGATAAACTGATGAAGCTGATGGAACTGTGCGGCTAAATTTAACAAGCTGTAACTCAAAAACTATTTGAGATATCGATATCAAATTTTAGTGTAATATTTTTAAAGGCATAAGCTATTGAAATATGAAAAAATAACTTTAAGTGTGCGCCTTAAAACCCAAAAAAAAATTATCAAAATTCAAAAAACAAAATCAGCAATTTCTCTGACAATTTCTTTGGGGTCTTCAACTTGTAAGGTACGTGGGTTTAAAATATAAGAATCTGGTAACCACAAGCACCTTAAGGCACATGCAAACATACATACATAGACAGATAATTATACAGGGTAGGCCATTTAAAGTTGACCCATTTGTTTGTTTGCCAAAATTAAGGCGTCGCGGATAATCAGCTGGGTTTAGTTTTTGTGCCATTTGAATTTTATATGGAAACATCTTCAAATCTTTATGAATTATGCGTCGGAGAGTGGTGCGAGAGATGTCTAATTCCTGAGAGCGGCGATAACTCGATGTCGATGGAGTCTCCTCAATACTGGCTCGTACAGCTTCGATATTTTCATCAGAACGTCTTGTGCGTTGTCTGGATGCATGACTGGCATTACTGAGATTACCGGTGTTCACAAATTTTGCGTATAAAGACTTAATTGTGTTCTTAACTGGAGCACTTTTCACTTTATTTTTTTTGCGAAACGCACGTTGAGTTAACACTATTGAAAAGTTATTTTGAATATAAAGCTGAACAATTTCAGCGCGTTCTTTTGGAGTGTACTGTTCCATGGTATAAATTGTCTTCGAATGACGCTTCTAACGCGGTATGACATTAGCCGATTTGTCAGCGCTGTTAAAAGTTACAGCGTTGCCAGATGGGTCAACTTTAAATGGCCTACCCTGTATATGTATGCACTACAAGCCACTTACACAGCCACATTTATGTCGGTTGATTGGCAGACAGACGCTTTGTAGATAAGAATGAAAATTGTAAGCGACAAAAAAGCAATGAGTACGCGCTTGAATAGAATTGAATTGAATGGAATAGCGCTAAAAGCGCAGCCAATATGCAATAGCAACAATAAAAAAAATGTTGTTGCATAGAATAGCATTATTGACAGGTACATGTGGAATTACATAGCTGCGCATACACGTGTGTGCGTGTGTATGTATATGATTTTATTATGGTAGACTTACTTACAATAAAAGCCATTATGGCTAAATTCAATAGCTATGCCCACTTATTTATTTGCTACGCGCTTAGCGACTGCATAATATGTGGTGGCATACTATATATGTATAGTATATATGTATATATATCCATATAAGTATGTAAATGTATGTGTGTGCGCGTGTCAGTAAATGCTAACTAGCATGTTTTCGTGCTCGCGCTCCGGCACAATTGATATTGTATCTGGCTGCTTACGATTTATTGTGCGTTCTCATAAAGGTATTTTTCTATTTTATTATATTTCATTGAACGCGTGATAAGCCCACAAGAAAGTGCATGAACACATACATACATATTCTACATGTAAATATTTCAATTAGAACTTGCATAAAGCAGCAAGTGGGTAACCCATAGATGTGTTAGTATTCTTGGTAGGAATCAATGAAAGAAATAATCACTCAAAGTACATCGAAAGAAAGAAAAGAACTGTTAAACATGTATGGGTAGCTTAGAAAAAGTTTAAAAAATGTCTGCTCGTAGAGGCCGTAACCTGAGGAACCGTAGCCTATGGAGACCTGCGAAACTGCAAACGTAACAGATTTTATATCAGAGTTCCGTCTTTCAACACAGCAGCTTTCCCAAAAACACCTATCAAAATAGCGCAAACTGCCAATCTACTATTTAGTAAGTGTATGCCACTCATAAAGGCTTGGAAAGCGGCAAATCGAACAAGCAACTGAAATAAACCAAATATGCTGGCATAATGAGATATCAACCCAACATCTTTTACAAAAGCATCTCTCAAAATCCATATACACTGTCCCCTCTTTGGAATATAGTACGTATTCCTTTCACCAAAGCTTAGAAAATGGCAAATCGAACAAGCAACTGGTATAAATCAAATAAATTGGCATAACCAAATCTCAAAACATAGCAAACTGTCAACCTACTATTTAGTACATTTATGCCATTCACCAAGGCTTGAAAAGCGGCGAATAGAACAATCAACTGGTATAAATTTAATATATACTGGCATAATCAGAAATCAACTATGCATCTTTACCAAAAAAAACCGCTCAAGATACCTATAGCAAACTGCCAGTCTACTGTTTGGAATATAGTATGTATTCTCTACACCAAAGCTTAGTAAACTGCGAATCGAACAGCAAGTGGTATAAAGAAAATAAAATGGCTTGATCAAAAATCGATATAGTGACTTTTCCGAAAACCCATCTCAAGATATATCGAACCACCAGTCATATATGTTTGTATTCCCTTCATCAAAACTTTGGGAAGCGGCGAATTAAACAAGCAACTGGTATGAACCAAATAAACTGGCATAATCTAATATCAATACCGCAGTTTTCCAAAAGCACTGGTCAAAATATCTCAAAAAACCTCTTATTTAGCATATGTCTATTATCTTCACCAAAGCCTAGAAAACGGCGAATCGAACAAACAACTGGCATTGAGTTATCTGGCATAATTTAATAAAGCTCGAATAGTATAAAATAACTGTGTTGACTAGAGAGCAGAGCGAAAACAAAATAAAAACCAGAAATTTTTTTAATGAGCCACATGAGATCGAACGATTTCAACTCTTTGACGATAACGTAATAAAATACATTTAACGAAGTTTTGACCGAAATCGAATCAATATAAAACTCAGAGCAGAGTAACTCAGCATTTCTTAATTGATCTGTAGACTTATAGACCTATAAACATCTAGTCTTCCCACGGTATGATACACTGGAAAAGGTATCGATAGTGAGGCCACAGAGTCAGTAAAAAAAATCGCGTCAAACGCGGGCATTAAAGGCTGACCTCATGGACCTAGCAACTGAACTCCATCTGGTATCGCAAAGGACCAAAACTGGTCTAAGCATGGCTCATTGGCCTACCAGACTAACATAACCTAACCTAAACGTTCCCGGTCTACCGTGGTAAAACACATTTTCTTTTTGACAAAATTCGTTATTTTTTTCAATTTCCAACATTTTTAAGAATATGCAAAATCTTTGGAAAAAGCCACTGGATTAAAGCCAAGAGATCCTGGTATTTTACATAGTCTAAGTGTTGTTAATAATAATCCCTTCAATTTGAGATACATGGATTATAGCGACCCTCAAACTTTTGGATATAATTTTTGTGGCACCATTTTTCTTTGCTTTTTAGACCTCAGTTTCGGTGGTCACCTTTTCATTCGACGCAAATTTCTGCCCAGCGAGCATTCTTTTGAAATCTGAGAACAGGAAATAGTTGCTGGGAGCCAAAAATTTCCTCTCAGCGAGCATTATTTTGAAATTTGAGAACAGCAAATAGTTGTTAGGAGCCAGATCTGGAGAATGCGGTGGAACGAAGTTCAATTCAAGGACTTTTGCCATCGTTTTCACTGACTTCACTGACACGGTGAAACAGCACTTTCTTTTTCGTCAAATGCGGTCGTTGTTCGCAGATTCCGTCCTTCAAATGGACCAATAACACTATGCAAAAGTCACTGTTGATGATCCCTGTTTCTACAGACGCCATAAACTTGCATGCCGACTGTTGTGTATTTCCAAGCTTTGGAACGGGTTCATTATGTCCGTTCAGATGACTGTCGATAGGACTTCGACATGAAATGATGGATAGATAGATTTTTCATCCATTTTCACATATTGCCGCATAAACTCGGGTTTATTACGCTTGAACATCTCCAAACACTTTTCCGAAAAATCAACTTGTTTTTGGTCACTTTGAACAGAGCTTCCGCATACCGAAATATTGAATTATATGATGTTATTGTTCTAACGGGTACCTAATCCTCATTAGTCTGGTCGGCGTATTGTTTGCTGTCGTCGACGTAGTTAAGGAATGACTTTTTGACGCTCCTAGGGGCGGTTCCGCACCAAGCAGGTGACTACAGGAATGATTTGCCACCCTAGCAGGAACTGCTTGGAAGGGAGCTCATTATGCGCCTTAACTGGGAACTTACGGACCTCACTATACAGGTGTTCTATCGTGGTTCAAAGTACAGTGTTCTGACAAAGTTTGGAGCTTCCTCGTCTGCGTTTCACTGCATTCAGGCGACCATATTGGTGTGGCGTTGTTAAGAATATGACGTACGCGTTCAGTTGATGTCTTTAGAGTGTCTACTAACTCGAACAACTTTTTTTTACGAGCTTCCGAAGCTATTGTGGGTACTTTTTCGATGTTTTCGCCGATAACAGCCTCTTTAGGGTAGCCACTGCCTTCACCGAAGTTCCCGTTTTGGTGTTACAAACATCTTGGCAAACTTATATACTCTGTTCAACGTATAATTTGGAGACCATCACATTTGAATGTGTAGAACTCCGGTATTTTGTAGTGAAGTAGACAATTTTTATTACAAAAAGTTCAACTCCAGCATGGACCTAAATAAATTTTACGCCGAGAAACTTATCCAGGCGACTCTTCGTAAAAATGATTTCTTCTAATAAAGTCTATAAAAAATACTAATATTCAAGCTACATCACTAAATCGCATATCATTGGATCAGTCTAAGCTCAGCTTATCAAATACCAGACATGCATTATTGCCGCAATACGTGCTTGACTACATGCTGGACAATGTGCGTTTGGCATGCGCTTGTCAATCAATCAATGCACCAGTTCAGTCATCAATCAAAGATTGCCACGCCACACTTTAGTTAACTTTTTACCGACTTTATTTCGCACTTACTTGCTGAAATTCTCATATGCGAGTGTATGGAAGAGTAGTATGTTTTTGTTGTAGCACAGTGCAATAGAAAAAGTTGCAGACGCCTCAATCAATATACTATATACATATGTATACAATAACAATGTAGGTATGCGCCGCCAGCTCAATATATTTTTTGTATGCGTCTACTATTGTCTGCGAGCAGTGCCACGCCCGTTTCGAGTACTAGCTTGTTTGCTGAATATAAATTCCTTAAACGCTTATGCGTTGCATTTATTAATGAAATTGTAGCTATGCACGCAGAAACGCATATAATTGCTATATCGTATATGTAAAAATTATAGTTTTTTTAATGAGCATGCATTAGGGACGTCCGAAATGTACTTAGTCTACAAAATATAAACGAAATATTTGGGAAAATGTTGATTTATTGCTCAACATCGGCAACTCCAGCCCGGTATACTTCAGCCAGATGTTCATCAACTGCCTTGACCCTCCCCCCGAAAAACGCGAGCTTATGGAGTTATGTCAAGTAAACCTCCATGATGGCGAAAACCTGTTCGTTTGACATAAATTTCGCCCACAGTTAACCTTTGGTTCTATATACTTCATGCAGCGACTCTCCAACTTTCTTGATCCCTCCGTAAAATGCGAGTTTATAGAGTTCTGCCTCCATGGCAGCGAAAACCTCCTATTCCAACATAAATTTCTCCAAGATCAGTGACTTTTTTCAAGTTTGGGTACATCAATAAGTCACACGATACTAAAATTGGAGGATATGGTGGTGGGTGTAGCAATTCGTAGCTTAGTTCGACGTTCGAGATATGCTTTTATCAGCAATTCAGCGTTGAATCGGTACAGTTGTTCAGCTTAGTAGGACTCTGTAAGTGTTCTGTCCTTCTCCAGTTAGTCGCTGTACTCGTATATATCATCTTATGAATCCCAGAACACGATGGTCAACTTCTTTTCGGATAGGAGAGTCTTCCTCTTCTTCGGAGTAAGTTCGCCAGGTGTTTCAACAATTCCATAACCTCTGGTAGGCACAAGTGGATCCACGCTTCGTCACCGGTCACGAAACGATGAAGAAAATTCTTCGAATTGTACCTAAACGGCTATCCATAGTGATTTTAATATTTATTTTTTGCACTATTCTCTCCACTTTCGGGACCCCTGGGTATTGCTGAAGAAAAACTGACAAGCGTCTACATTAAACGTTAAAGTTTTTGAGATATAGGCCTGAAATTTTGCACACGTCCTTTCCTTAGTAAGAAGCTGCTCATCTGTCGAAACCGCCGACATCGGACAACTATAGCATATAGTTGTCAAACAAACTGACCAAACAAACTCTAATCCTTGTACGGAAAACTTTTTTGTTTGACAAGATAGCTTTACCAAATTTGGTGTATTGTGTTGGTCAATGCAACGGTACAATATCTGAAGAAATTGTTCAGATCGGACTAATATAGCTTATAGCGGCCATACAAACTTAACGATCAAAATGGAGTCCTTATATGGAAAACTTTTTCATTTCGGGAGATATCTTTACGAAATTTGGTATGAGTTTTTGCTCAAAGCAGCCCTACAACCTCCGAAGAAATTGTTTAGATCGTATCACTGTAGCATATAGCTGCCATACAAACTGAACGATCAAAATCGAGTCCTTATATGGAAAACATTTTCAATTGAGGAGATATCCTTACGAAATTTGGCATGAGTTTTTTCTTAAAGCAACCCTACAACCTCCGAAGAAATTGTTCAGATAGGACTAGTATAGCATATAGCTGCCATACAAACTGAACGATCAAAATCGAGTTCTTATATGGAAAACTTTTTTGTTTGAGGAGATATCCTTACGAAATTTGGCACGAGATTTTGTTAAAAGCAACGGTACAATCTCCGAGGAAATTGTTCAAATCAAACCTCTCTAGCATATAGCTCCCATACAAAGTGATCGATCCAAATCAAGTTCTTGTAAGAAAACTAAAGTTAATGTTTTTTGTTATTTGTTATTTGTTGCTAATTGAATTGTTTATATACGTAAAAGCTAGTAATATGCACAGCACGCCCGCCCGATTATTATTCTACTGCCAAAATTCCAATGAACACATGCACACGCATACACATACAACTTTCATTGGACCTGAATCATCGCTTCTTATTATCAACCAACAGCGATCTATTAACCGCTTAATATTATGCATGCTGTATGTATATATGTATGTATATAAAGCAGATATATCACGCCACGATTTAATTTCATGCCGATTTTTCCCTAACACGCACACACACACACACATACACAAAAGTCTTCATTTATGCAGCTCACTTTCATATTCTTCACACATCTCGCTGTTTCGGTGTTAATGCGACACCTCTGTGGTTGCTCCTAACCCCATTCGTCAGCACACTCAACTCCGTCGTCATCAATAGTCTGCTTTGCATTTTTCACCTCTTCTTTTTGCCATGCTTTCCAGCGTTTGCACGAAGCAATGAAGCTGTCAAAGTGTATAAGTCACTTGCTCGGATTTTAACATGAATTGCTGAATGGTTCCGCTGAATATTCACCTCATTGCCTACGTCTGCTTGAGTGCCTATGTACGCGCTGTGGCTGCACTATATCTGCACTATATGTTAATGAAAGCGCACGATATGGAATTGTGCGAATATGCTTTTGGCGCAAATGACAAACTGTCATTATCATTACAGTCACAGTCACAGTCGCTGTCAGTGTCACTTTGTTGTAATGCAAAAAAAAAAGAAAATGCAATCATACTTTGCCGATACAATTGACTTCGAACATAATGCAAATGTAGTGGGGGGAAGCATTAGCGGTAGACGGAATAGGTATTGGCTTTAACTTTTTTCTTTATTTTAGCGTGTAACTTAAGATCAGTTTAGGGATATATGAGTGCTGTTTTCTTTTTTGTTGGATGGGAGAACTTTCACATCAAATCCGAGCATGAAGAACTAGAATCCAGTTTGTTTTTTTTTTTCAAGAATCAACAATTTTATGAGCGCAGAATCAATCACTTGTCCGAAAGACGCGAAAAGAAGGTATTGGATTCAAATAGAGAAGAAGCAGAGTTACAATCGAACACAACACGTGCGGAATGGGATAGATACCGAGAGTTGAAGAATTAAATGGAAGCGAGATGCATTTGCAAAGAAAAAAAGAGAGGCCAAATGAGTGAGTAAGAATGCTCGAAAGTTTTACGAAAAGATGAGGCGACTAACAGAGGGTTAAAAACCAGGGCATACTCTTGTAGAATCCCCAGAGGTGTTCTAATGACTGATGGCTAAAACATACTAAAATTATGGAGGAACACTTCTCCAGCCTGCTGAATGGCAGTGAAATCATAACATCAGGAGATGTTGAATCCGAGTCCCCAGTCGATGACGATGGAGCGGACGTTCCCTTGCTCGACCTTGAAGAAGTTCGAATAGCAATTACGCTTCTGAAGAACAACAAAGCTGCGGGCGCCGATGGATCTTCGACAGAGCTATTCAAATACGCCGACGAAGTATTGATAAGGAGCTTGCATTAGCTTCTTTTTATGGTTGAATGAAAGCTTGCCCGACGTTTGGAATTTAAGTGCGCTCTGCCCAATCTACAAACAGGAGGAATCTACAATCTGCGCTAACTACCGTGGGATAAGCTTCTTAACATCGCATATAATGTTCTATAGAGCGTAAGAATAAAGTCCACCGTCAAACTGGTTGGACCTTATCAGTGTGGTTTCATGACTGGAAAATCATCAACTGACCAGATATTTACCATGCACCAAATCTCGGAAAAGACCCGTAAAAGGAAGAACGACACACTATTTGTTTGTCGATTTCAAAGCTGCTTTGACAGCACGAAAAGGAGCTGCCTCTATGCCATTATGTCTGAATTTGGTATCCGCGCAATACTAATATGGCTGTGAGCCGTTCGATACCAAACAAGGTTTCAGACAAGGTGACTCCCTATCGTGCGACGTCTTCAATCTACGATTTTTTAAGCTGTACAGGCATACGGCGCCATTGGCACAGTTCAGCCAATAAAGCGCATCCGCTGCCTGGCAGGGTCACGTCGTCCGGATCGAAGAGAATACATTGAAAGTTTTCGATTCAGTACCCGCCGGTGGAAACAGAGGAAGACCTCCACTCCGTTGGAGAGATCAGATTGAGAAGCACCTGGCTGCACTTGATATCTAGAATTGGCGACAGTTTAGAGCACTCGTATAGTCCTGAATTGCCATTAAATAACTTGGCAATCTTTTTATCAGTGCTGTCCTGGAGTTATTAAGAACTCACAATTTTTGCTCAAGTGTTAAAGCATTTTTTGCCTTGAGATTTAATATCCTAATAACTACTTGTTATTATTATTAATTTATGCCTCCGTGCTTCAAACCCGCTTGAAGAAGCTTGAATCATAATATTATACACATACTATATTAGCTCTTGTCCTAGTGTTAGTTGCTTCTTAGTTGTTTTGAAGCTGTTTACTTCGTAATTTTCTCGCGGTATTTCAGCATTCTCAGCTGACTGTGTTTTATTTTTGCCGCAGCTGTTATTGTTCTTGACGTCCTATTAATAACCATATTTGTAATTTTTCTTTTCCCACAAAGTTCCTTCGTCATCACATACGTAGCGTGGGTGGTCCGCCCGCCAGACCAATATTTATCCTGCTGCCGCCTTTTATTGGATTTCTATGGAAATTGTCTGCCTTTTGATTGAAGTGTTGAATGAGAAAAACAATTCATGGTAACGCAAATTATGTGTATCACTTTCTTCTTTGGTAAATAAATCGATAAAATATTGAAGAACAAAAGTAAACATTTTTTATACTACTTCATCGAAATATTTTTCTCCTAGGTTGGTATAACTGTCGGTCATCTGTAAAAATGCGAAGAGGGTCGAAAAGGCGTACAAAGACGAACAACGTCCAGCAAGGCCATTTTCATCAACTGATGATCGATCGACACGTCAATAAAATAAAGGAACTAGTCGAAGATCTTACTGGCATCATTGGAATATCGAAAGGATCGCTGAAAACCATTTTGAAAGATTATTTGGGCCTAAGAAACCTGAAATCGCGATTGGTTTCAAAATCATGCAATTTTTTCGGAAAACAGCGTCGCGTTAACTTTTATGAAAAAAAAGCTGTGCGACTACTAGGATAGCATAAAATGTATTATTACTGACGGAGAGTCTTGGATCTATTTTTACTACCCGGAAAGAGACGATCAATCGTCCGAATATTGTGGGAAAGGTGAACCAAAGCCGAAGAAACCACTTCAAAGCAGGTCAAAAATCAAGGTTATGTTGACAGTTTTCTTCGATTAAGCAGGTATGGTGCCCTCCGAATTTCCTCCGACCTGCCAGTTTTACGTCGTTTGCGCTAACTATTCGTAAAACGAGGCCGGAATTATGAGCTGAAAACTCTTGGTTTTTGCACCAGGACAATACTTCGTCACATACTGCATTGATTTTTCGTGAGTTTTTTGTCAAATTTTAAATCATCATTGTGCCGGAACCACCGCATTCGCCTGATTTAGCTCCGTGTGACTTCTGGCTATTTAGAAAACTCTAACGACCGTCCGGGGAAATCGTTTTGAGTCAATTAAAAGTGAATCGCTACATACATAGAACCCTAGTCTGGAAATTAACTTTAACAACTGTTTCAAGGATTCAAAAAATGTATCCGCTTCCGCCAGCTTTTGATGAACCGGTGCAAAATTTTAGCTGGAACTTCGACTATAGTGCGCTGAATGCTGTTTTCGAGCTCCTCGAGCGTTGCTGGTTGATTGGCTTAAAGCTTTGATTTAACATACCCATCAGAGAAAATAATCTAGAGGCGTTAAATCGCATGATCTTGGCGGCAAGTTGACTGACCATTTCCCAAAATTAACCAGTCACCAAACTTTGTATACAATATTCTATATTTAGTCGTGAAAGATGAGACGACGCAACGTCTTATTGGAAATAGAGATCGTCCGCGTCGGTTTCATCAAATGTCATGAAAAAAACAGTCGATCAGCTTCGTGTCATAACGACCACTACGGATGGTCACGACATTTCCTATCTCATTTTGAAAGAAAGAGGGTCCGCTGATGCCGCCATACCACAAACCATGCCAAAAGCTAATTTTTTTGAAATTTAAGAGCATTTCCTGAACCACACGAGGATTTGATAAGGCCCAACAGAGGCAAACTTGTTTGTTGATGGAATAGTTAAGCCAGAAACGGGTTTGATCGAGGAAGATAATTTTTCGATTGAAAGTCATTGGCTTCGCTCATTTCCAGCGCCCATTCGGCAAAGTTGGGGCGCTTTAAATGGTCTGTCAGCTTCAGTTCTTGTTCTAACACAATCTGATATGGATCCAGAGCCAAATCCAACCGCATACTGCGCCATATTGTCAACGGAGAAAGATCCAGCTATGCAGAACGACGATAAACCGACTGATACGGATTGGCCTCACCACTGGCCTGAACAGCAACGACGGGCTTTTCTTTGACAGAGAGGTGGCACTCTAATATCTCTGATGATTTCCAAGCGTTGTCTACGCCAGTAAAGAAGAAAAAAATCTAAGCCTTAACCAAAGTGAAACCTGACATGAGGAAATGGCAAATCATTTGACAAAATTTGACACAATTCCGCAAGCAAACATGGCCACTACGGGCAGTCAAAATCATATCAACACTAGCTCAACTCGTTTTGTGTTTACATAGTGATATTAGAAATTTTAGAAAAGTCTTAATTCTTAAAAAAAATGCTGAAATTTAAAAATAAAAATTCAATTCAATTGAGAAAAACAAAACTGTATACATATATGCAAGAAAAAGCAACTTATAACGGCGATCCATAATTAGACTCACAACAACTTAATGCTGGAAACGCCGCCGAAGCAGCCATTGAAGTGTACAAAAAAAGAGCAGAAAAACAAAACAAGGGCGTCAGAATGACTGCAACTACATGCAACAACAGCAACGGAGCCGCGAAGAAATAGATAAATAAATACACACAATGCATAAACGCAACGACGTCAATTGTCTGCAACAGCGCGACCACAAAGAGACGGCCCGGGCAGTTGAGTAGAGCAACTTTTATGAGCAACGTGAAGTCGTTGCAGTGGCAGACACAGACAACACTAAATGTATTGACATTTTATGGCGTCATTTTTCAAGTGCATGCACACAAGACACAAGCAAAACATAAATAAGTAACATACAAATAGCAAAATAGGAAAAAGCTTAAAAACAAAACGAGTGAAACACAAACAAGGCGATGGCATGTGAAAATGAAAACACTGCACAAAGTGGAGTGCAGAAAGCAATATAAGCAAAAAAAAAAGAATAAGCAGTGTGCAAAAGTAGCGGAGTGCAAGCTTAAGCAAAAGCAAGCAAATAATAAATTTCATTTTCATGTAACGCTAATAAATTATCTAAGTGGCAATTACAAGCTGACAACGCTGAAATTCGCTGGAAAATTAAGACAAACCAGTAGATTGTGCATTTGGTTGGTGGTGATGTTGAATATTTGTGCTCAGTTACAGCTTTATGCAACCACGAGCGCACTCGCACACGCAGACACGCATGTTGAATGCAGCAGCCAATCAAGTTCAGCGGTCACTCATACGCCACGCACAACCTTTAATGACGCCGTAAAGGACGCAATGTAAAGGATGTTCAGTGATTACGCATTTCAGGCGCATATTAGTCATATGAATATGTAAGGAATAGTGCGTGAATCACTTCCTGAGCTAATAAAAACAAGCTAGCGGAAAGGAAATAGATGAAAAAATTGAATGAAGTTCGAGAAAATTTCACAGGAAATGTGTTTATGGATTTGATTACTATTTTAATAGATTTTTACCAAAATAAATTTTCTTAATAGATGAAAAACTAGATTTATTTGAATTTGAGTTTTCTTAATAGATATAGACAAAGGATGAATAACTGCCCAAGTGAGATGCATCGATTTTGAATCAACCCTACGACCTAAATTTATAGTTATAAAAGAGCGCGGTAATATCACAATAACTACGCATATTGAAAAATTTATTTAAAGATGACGAAGAAAATTTTCAAAGGGAGCATATTTATATATAAAAAAGAGAAAGGAAATTTTTGTATGTATGTATATTCCTCATAGACTCCGAAACGGCTGGACCAATTTCAATGAAATGTTAAGATGATCTTCAGGATGGCCAGGGGGTGTTCTATAAAGTTTGGTTGCGATCGAAATTATTTTTTAACCTTTAACTGGTGACATGGTTTTTGTGTAACTTAACTGTTACACGACGAGCGGCTAAGAGGCCGCTGCTTTAGATGGTCTATAACATCGAAACTATATACGATAGCTTACTGCAGTCTTTCAAACCATTAAATGATATGTAGGAACTAAAACCAGGGGGTGAAATGATGTTTCACTGACTCTGCTCGGCCTGTGAGACCGCTTGTCACCAGTTAAAGGTTAACGCTATTAAATTCGATTTTTAAATGCGTGTAAGCTGACGCTTACTTCTCCTTGCCCGGGCAAGCTTTCAATAATTTGAGCAGTTTAGTGATCCTAAACAAGGAGAGGTCAGAGGCCTATAATTATTTTAGGTATTTTTTACTAACCAAGTGTATTTAAACAATTTTAAAATAAGTATAAATTTATATATGTTTTTATTTTTACATAAATAATTAAGCTTTAAGGTATCAGTATTTCTCAATAGAAATTAAGCATTATAATAATAGGATAAACTCCTCCGTTCAAACACCTCTGTCCATGGAAATAACAGCAGGTTCGCGCGGAGACAGGGCGGAACGAAAAGCTGAGCTCTGATAAAATATTAAAAATATTTAAAAAAAGTATTGACGTTGAATTATGCGCATCGTCGCGAAATTGACAAAATTTTTATGAATGGACATCTCGCGACAATGTCGGCTATGTTGACAATTTTGTTCACATTCAGTGCTTTATTAGTAAAAATTGACATATGCTCTTTTGAACGCCGACGATTTTTCGATTGGACTGCATTTTCATAGCATCGAATTTATATAAAATAGACTAAATCGAAAACCTATGACATTTTATATCAAGTAAACATATAAAAGCAATATATGAAGTGTGCTAAGAACATATAGAAGTATTAAAGGAATTCATATAAACGGCAATTTTATATAAATTTTATAATTGAATACCATATATATAAAAAAAAAATAAAATAAATAAAAACAGTATGAGAGTCTTCGATGTTGCCATGTTGCCACTTTTCTTTTCTGAAGTGAACATCAGAAAATTCTTAAATTTTTGAGCAACATGCAAATACCGGTGGGTGGTAGAATTTCCAGTTTCCAGGCTGTCTCTTTTTTATTTTATTATAACTTTATAGAATTTAATAATCCTTTTGTCTAAAATTAATTCTGTCATCCTCGAGCATTGGTGGAAAATTTTTATATTAAGCCTAATTGTGTTTAACCAGGTTTAAAAAATCTTTATTATGATTTTGATCGGCCAATTTGTATGACTGCTATATGCTATAGTAGCCCGATCTGAATTATTTCTTCGGAGATTTTACCTCTGACTTGGATAATAACCCACGCGGGATTTCGCGAAGATATCTTGTCAAATGAAACAGTTTTCATGCAAGGACATGTATTTGATCGTTCAGATTGCTGAAAAAAGGACGTGTACAGAATTTCAGATCGATATCTCAAAAAATCAGAGATAAGCTGGCTTCTATATGAGCACAAGGACATGGCTTAATCGCCTCAGCTTACCATGTGGCTTATTTTGATATACCATATATTGTAGAGGGTCTCCGATGTTTCCTTCTGGGTGTAACAAACTTCGTGGCAAACACAATAAACTCAGTTCAGGGTATAAAAAATGTATGAGAAATATGCACTTAATATTTTTTACGCTCGTAATTATAATTGTTGTGCACAAACTGTGTTGAAACCTAAGTCAGGTGAGATAGATAGGGAAAAAACACGTTTGCTTGCTTTGATCATGAATTATCAAAATATTGTTAAACGTGGTTTACACATAGGCTAAGACCGGAACCAGAAAGCTCTAGAGTATTTTCAGATAAACTCGAGTTTAACGTTTTGTGTTTAATAATTAAACTTAGAGTTTAAGTTTATAATACTTTCTTATATGCGATATAGAATTTTATTACTGTTTATCGAAAAAATTGAGTTTTTAAGATGTGTTTAACGTTTGGTGTTTATTAACTAAACTCTGAGTTTAATGAAACTTTTTTTTAAATCGATTTTTTATATTGGAAATATTGGCGTTTAGATGGGTTTAATGTTAAACTCCGAGTTTAATTATATAGTTTTTTTGATATGATATAATAATCGATTACTATATACCTAGAATTCTTGGTATTTGAGATGAGTTGCCAGATGGTATGTATACAATAAGCTCTGTGGTTGTAATTAATATTGCCCAACAGAGGAGTAGCCAATAAACTCGAGTTTGCGAGCGAAACGTGAACCAAATTTTCAAACTCTAAGCAGTAACCAGCTTTAGATATAGATAGATTTAGATAAAGGTAAAAACGTGAAAAAACGAATAACTGGCTACGAAATAAAGTAAGTAAGAAAAATTAAACTTTTTTTTACACCTCGCCATTAAATTAAAAACAAAAAAGTTTCGTAGAAATGCAGACACCTCTCAATATATTTTTCTTGCTTATTATGTATCAAATCTTCCTTAATTTCAAAGAATAATCTTCAAATAGTTAAGAGACATTAATCAAGTTTAAATCATCAACTGAACTTCATAGCCAATACCATAAAAATTTATCCAAATTAAGTTATGTGGCTTGTCAGCTTTTTTGAAATGTGTATAATTTTTCAATTAATCTCATAAATAAATTTTAATAAAATTATTAAACCACACAAAGCATTCTAAATATACAATTTTTTTTGCAATTCTAATTAGTCCAACCAGATCAAAGCGATATGAATAAGGGCACACCTACACGAAACCCACTTTGATACCCTTTATGTAACGAACAATCAAGTGCTTGTTTAAACACAATTAAATTAAAAAAAATATTTGCATGTTAAGTTCGTTTGTCTAATTGCATTTAGTCGCACCGTCAGCGGTTAGACACGTTGGGCATTGAACTTGACTGCATGTGATTAGTCAAGAATACATACATACATACATACATATGTACATACACATAACACAAATAAAAATTTAATGCGCGAAAAATGCAAATAAATTGCTTTCATTACAGTAATAATTAAGCGCTTAGAAGTGAAGGTAATAAATGAAGTCGGCCAATCGTTAGAGCGCTAATTCAAACTAATTGGTATTCTATTAAACTAATGACGTAGTATTAAGAAAATATTAGTTGTTGGTATGTAAACTGTATATATAAGGCAGTTAAACTTTCGTATACTACATCAAAATTTTCTTTCGTGGCATTATTACCAATTTAGGTGTGAGACTTTGCTAAAAAAAATCCTATATGTAGGCAACAATATTTTATTGTTACTTTTGGGGAATTTTAACTGATTCGAGTAAGAACTACGCACCTACAAAATAACTCGGTGAGCACTTGAACAACCTTTAATAGTTTAACTACTCGACAAAGCCGCTGGTTATAGTAGCCTGACTATTAATGTTGCCTACATTTAGGATGATATTGGGTAAATCATGAAAAATGAAATATGTATATGTGACCTGGTCTACGGAAAGGGGGCTTAGGTGTCAAAAAATCAATTTTCACTTTTTAGTTGATTCGGATGGAAGTATATTTTTAACAGTTGTTTCCCAGAAAACTAGTTTTCGCACGTTAGCTCCCTTTTCGTAGACCAGGTCACATATATCGTTTTGTTCGAAAAATTGCTGTAATTTTGAAAATAATGTAACTGTCATAGAAACCCTCGTACTTATTTCCAAAAAACTACGACAGTTGATTTTTACAAGGTTTTCTTGAGGAGATTTTTTCACTAAGAAATTCTGGTGCATAGACGGGAACAATGACAATCACTTGGTGTTAGTTCTTGACTACAAGGTAGATTCACAAGAATCTCCCAACCAAGCTTCCAGCGTTTCTGGCGACGAACTATCGCTATGTGTGACCTGGACTTGTCCTGATAGAACAAAATTCCTCTGCTCTTGTCCAAAGCTAGTCACTTATGGGTGATTGCTTCCTTCAAATATTCAAATTGTTGACAGTATTAAAGTACATAGAGTCCAAGTTAAGAGTTCGGTCGTAGAGAAGCAGCTGATAATAATGATTATTAGTCAAATCCACCAGACACATGGCAAAATCTTCCTGACAGTCAATTCTGCCTTGTCCACTGTTTGCGCCGGCTCAACGCAATTCCTTACGACCGCTTTCGTTTGAAATTGTCATAAGTGACCCATTCTTCATCACTAGTGACCATTCGCTGCAGAAATGATACGTTTTTGTTGTAATTCATAGTGGGACATTCGGTACATAAATATATAATTTTTAGAGCTTCTTTTTGTATAGAACCTTATGTAAATTGTTCCAAAAGCTTTCTTTTGCAAAACTTAGCTGCAGACTTCGACGTTTTGAACTATTTTATCAACATCTTGCTTGTTTCTTGCGGTAACGGTATCATTTTTTCCTCGAATTGGTCTGAAGAGATTCCTGACTGGACCAACTCGTCTGCTCATTTCATTGAGGAAATTTTGAACAAGAGGATGTGGTTTGCACGATAGCTAAAGTATTCCTACATTTGTTCACTACGCTGGAGTTAATCTTTGGCGACGATATGGCTAGCAATGCCTTCTCTATGACTAGCACTGTCGCTTGGCACTCAGCTGAGTTTGGTAGACGGATAGTTAGGGATATCAAGATCATCGGAATATCCCCCTTCCCTACTCCGCAGTCCATTTCGAACCCATATGTATAGATTGACATATTTAGTATTTTGCTCCCTTACTAAATCGATTTTCCATTCACGTCTAAAAAATATTCTCCCCTATTTATTTATTTTATTTGAGTTGGTTCAGATCGCTATGTCAATAAGTATTCCTATTCAAACACTTTTCTCCTTAATTCTTATAGCAGAATATCAATGAACAGTTCATGTAAAAGAATATTAAGCGCATCAGTCGGACATGACTTCACAGCCCCGGTGAATGCTGGACATTAGGCTTTTGGCCCCAGTTCCTGCTGAGTATTCTCATACACGCCATTTAAGCTTTTTTAATTCGTTTCCCAACATTCATTTTCCAGTTTAGTTTCATGTCGGAGTACAGAGTAATTGTAATACCACCGCCTGAGTATTTTCAAAAATAAGAAGCATAAGACCTGCTACTTCGTGCAACTGTAAAACTTTCGTGCGATTGCGATAATTAAACATCTTCATAGCCACTGCAAGTATTATTTACATATATTATACAGTACATATTTACTTAACAGTCAGCTATCACCTAGCCAGCTCTTGCGGACCATCACTGGCACATCACGCGGCAAGCAGCGTTCGCACCTTTATTGCGTAGTTCACATTACTAACACCAGAGGCATATGGTTCACACTTGGCAGCTGCGCGCCGAAAGCACCCGACCAAACCGCCCAGCTCCAAGTGCTCCTACTTTCGACTGCAACCAGCCAGGCAGGCAGCCTTTTTTTAGTGTTATTTCTTGTTTTTTGCCACTTTCTGTGTTTTTTTATGTGTTGCTACTCCACTGTTGTTCTCCAATATGGCGCTGCGTTTACATGAGTTCACTTGTGTGGCGTGCGATAACCTTGAGAGCTGCTGGCGTCTGCCCCACACCAGGCCCTCCGTCATCAACTTACTCTTGCATGTGTGCAACTCAGCAGTGGTTGTATCACACACACACACACATATGCACAAGCGTATTGATTAGAACGCAAGTCCCAGAAAAATCAAGTCTGCAATGCCGGCCCCATTGTAGGCAGTCGCCACCGCTACGATATTTATGGGTGCATGTAGGGGATTGTGGTGCACAGCCATAAACCGGCATCCGCAGGCGTATGATAACTGCCACTGACCTTTTTTGCTGCTGTATTTATTGTTGTTTTTCACTTTTTTTTGTTTATTTTTGTTGTGCTCTCGCATTTATTTGCTGTTGATTGTTGGCTGCTGATAGCCATTTGTCAACTGCTGTTGTTGTTGTTGTAATTATTTGCTTCTCCTTCTTATTTACTAGCACTCTGACTAGTATTGCTCACTTCGCATTGCAAATATTTCGCTTAATGGGTGTAAAATTAATTCAGCAAAGAAAGGCAATCAAGCGCACTGAAAAAACAACTCAAAACGGTGCAGAACGAGTATTACTAGTCTTATTAAGGATTGTGGGGGATTTATGTGATCTTCCAGTATGGAAATTTACAAGTAATTAAGCCAGTACACATTGTATGGATTTTAACATTATACGATCATATAAAAAAGTGGGCAAAAAATAGTAAGACTTTGTTCATAATTTTAAAATTCTTAATTTATGCTTCAAAATCTATGTCGTCCCCCTCAAAGTAATCCTCCTTGGCTCCAATACCTTTGTGCCAATATTTTTTCCAATCCTCGAAACAGTTGTTAAAGATACTTTCCGGAATAGCCTTCAATATACGTAGCGATTCACGATTAATGCCTTCAATTGACTCAAAACGCTTTCCCCGCACGAAGCTAAATCAGGCGAATACGGTGGCTGCGGCACGATATTGATTGAAAATTTAGCGAAAAACTCGAAAAGAACCAATGCAGTATACGACGGTGTATTACCGTGGTATAAAAACCAAGAGGTGCTGGTCCATAATTCAGGCCTCTTTTTACGAATAGCTTCGTTCAAAGGATTCATAACACTCAAATCAAATTCCCTGTTGACAGTTTGGTCGATCGGAAGGAATTCGGAGCTCACCAATCCTCGATAGTCGAAGGAAACTGTCAACATAACCTTGATTTTTGACCTGCTTTTGACCCTGAATTTTCGAATATAACCCCACATTGTGACCCCAAGCACTTAAAAAGTCTTTAAAAATTAAAAATTGCCATAAAAAAAGCTGAATGAAAACTCCATTATACTTTAGAATAAACAAAATATTTTGCTAAGTTTGTAGGACTATCCTAAGCCAAATACGAACGCCAGTTTGTTCACAGCAGCTGCTTAAGTCGGTACACCTCAGTTGTGCGTTGTGATTTTTACAATAAATAAAACTGTCAAACAAATAATTTGTCTCAAATTTTGTATTTCTAAACCAATTTCGTGTGCGAAATCGTTTCGAATGTTGGAAAAGGTGACTCAGTTTCATCAAAAACAAAGCCTACGAGTGGTATAAAGCCTTCAAAGACGATCGAGAGATCATCGAAAACATGCCTCGTTATAAATGACCTTCGACCTCTTCAACTGAAACTGAAAATATTAAAAAAGTGAAGGATGGTATGGTGGTCGAAAATCGACAGACAAGTGTTGGAGAAATGGCAAGAGCTCGAATGATTTTAGTGCATATTTAGGGCATGAAGCGGATTGTTGCACGACTCTATCCGATAAACCTGATTTTTTTTTCAAAAAGAGTGCTGTAAACAGGTCACTTTGGACATGCTTGATCGTGCGAATTCCCATCCCACATTCATGGAAAGCATTAGAACTGCCGCTAAGACATGGGTTTATGAATTCAACAAGCAAACAAATCAACAATCAACGGAATGGAGGGAAAAAAATGAGTCGAAACCAAAAATACTACGCGACAATCGCTCAAATATCAAGGTGATGCTCATTGTTTTTTTCAATATCCGTGGTTTGGTGCATCATGAATTTGTTCTAGATGAATAAACGGTCTATAAGGAGTTCTATTTGGCCCTATTGAAGCGTTTGCGTGAGAACATCCGTCAAAAACAGCCGGAATTTTGGAAGAAGAATTCATGGATTTTACACTATGATGATGCACCATTGCATTGAGCCAGAATCATGACCGAATTTAAAGCCAAAAACGTAATAAATAACATCGATTAACCATCGTATTCACCAGACTTGTCTCCTTGTGGATTTTCTTGTTTCCTTTATTGAAATTGCCGCCTCATGGAACCTGTTTTCAGTTGATCGAAGAGATACAACAAAATTTTCTAAAGCAGCTGAAGACCATCCCAAGATGTACATATGAAAAGTGTTTAGAGGACTGGAAAAATCGTTGGCGTAAGTGTAGAAGGTGAAGATTATTTTGAAGGCGACAGAATAGACATTGGTGGATAAATAAATATTATCCGATTTTTTTACAATTTCCGTACTTTTTTGTCACAATGTGTAAAATCTTTATAAAACAAATTTTCCAAAAAAATGGATAAGTCACACTGATTTTTGTTGTTGTATTATTTTCTTTATATTTTTGTCATGTACGCATTTTTCTTTTTCTGTTTTGAGAGTCTACGGCATACTATAGAACACATCTGCATATCACTGCTCTGAGCAGCTTCACTATAATCAAAAAGTTAAGTATACGTCATGGCATACATTTTAATAAGCCGTATATTACAAGTATTAAAAATAAATATATTTTTTTCTTTCAATTAGACCTGTTTAAGTAAAAAATAAAAATAAAAAAATTCTGTAATTTTAATTTAAATTTTATTTATTTTTTTTTCGCCATAAATTTCAAAAAGTTGTTAATAAATTTGCACTAAATCAAAATCGCAGACGTGTGTAAATTCAGCTAATTCGCCAAAATTTTATTTTATTTATTTTCGGCAAGTAAAATATATAAAAAAAAACAGTGATGCACTCACTTAGTTCAAATTGTTGTGTATGACCGCAAAATTTATTTGATTAAACCAGTTTGTTTGTAAGTAGGCGCAGCAGTCGCTTTGCTGCGCGCTTTTTTCCAACGCTTTTATTGCATTATTTATTTGTTTAGCTTATTTATGGATTTATTCAAACCACAAGCAGCGGGTGTAAGGGTTTGTGTGTGCGTGTGTATTTTGTGCAAATGTGGCACAAAAAGTGTCGCCGTGAGGAGGGGGCGGAGGAGAGAGAGCGATGCAAAGGCAGCCGCACAAATTTCGCTTTCAATTGAAGTCAATTGCAATGCGACGAAGCGGAGAAAAAGCAACAAAAAAAAACAACAATAATAATAATAATGTACGAGACGAAGCCATGACAGCGAAACTGATTGCAGCCGCAGCAACAAGAACAACAGTAACAACAATAACAAGGCATTATTATGGTGGAAATAGGTGTCGCCAAACACACGCATACATAGACACACACTAAAGTGAGATCAAATGCAAATACAAATACAAATACAAATACAAATATATAAAAAGTATAGCAATAAAATGCGCAAGAGTTCGGTTAAACGGTGCGCAGCGGCAGCGGCCGGCGACGCCGCTGCACATATGGGCGATAAATCTAAATCAACAACGGGCACATGCAGCAGCAACAATAACAACAACATTTGTGTTGGAAAATAAACGAAAAGAAAACCTAAAATACAATAGTAATCAGAGTAAACAAGCGCAACAACAACGCCAACAACGAACAGCCGCTTAGCATCACAACAACAAGCATTGCAGTAAAATGCCTGCGCACATGAAAGTAATGCGAATTCTGCAAATAAAAATGAGCGTAGAAGTAATGTGAATTAATTTCTTCTTTCATGTTTTTTATTTGTTTTTGCTTTGTGTGTACTGTTTGTTGTACTGAATTTTTTTTTTGGTTTGCTTATTTGCAATTGGGAGTAAATGACCGATTGGAAAGACACGGGTACATGTATGGATATGTATGTATGTATGTATGTATGTATGCATTTTGTATGTATATATAATAAATGCATAAGCAGATAAAGTCAAGAGACGAGGAAGATAGATGAATTTGAAATTGTTTGGAGGTACAGATTAGAAAAACTGAAAGTGGTTTACAAATTGCAGAATTTTCTAACTAAAAAGAAAATTAAAATATTCTGCACATCAAAGAGCTTCATCAAAGAAATACAATGAAAAATTAAATATTCTTTATAATACTCTTAAAAATATTTCATAATTTGTATGCTGCGCGTTGGCACTGAGTGACTTTTAATATAAAATAATTTTGTTTTTTTTTGTTGTAAAAATTAAAAATAAAAACAAAAACAAAAAGTAACGTTAACTTCGGCTGCAACGAAGCTATAATACCCTCCACTGGTGCATTTCTTGTAGCATAAAAAAAATATATCTTGGTTTTCGTCGATCAGTTTGTATGGCAGCTATATGTTGTAGTGGTTCGATTCGAAGAAATTGTTCGGAGATTGTAGCGTTGCCTTGAAAAATAATCTATATAAATTTTCGGGACGATAACTTGTAAAATAAAAATGTTTTCCATACAAGAACTTGAGTTTGATCGATCGGTTTGTATGACATCTATATGCTATAGTGGTTCGATCTAAAGAAAATATTCGGAGATTGTGGCGTTAGCTTAAAAAATAGTACATGTAAAATTTCGGGATGATAACTTGTAAAATAAAAATGTTTTCCATACAAGAACTTGACTTTGATCGGTGAGTTTATATGACAGCTATATGTTATCGTGGTTCGATTCGAAAAAAAATTTCCGAAGATTGTGGCGTTATCTTGAAAAATAGTCTATGTAAAATTTCGGGGCGATAACTTGTAAAATAAAAAAGTTTTTCATACAAGAACTTAAATTTGCCAGGTGAGTTTATATGACAGCCATAAGCTATAGTGGTCCGATCAGAGCAGTATCTTCGGAGCTTGTACCTTTGGCTTAAATAATTATCTGTGCCAAATTTCGTGCAGATATCTTATACAATAAAAAACGTTTCCATTAAAGAACTTGAGTTTGATCGATAAGTTTGTATGGCAGCTACATACATACATGCATATATATGCTACAATTTTCCGATAACGTCGATTCCAACATATGATCAGCTTTTCAGAAAGAAAACAAAGCGTGCAAAATTTCAGATCGATATTTCAAAAATTGAGGGACCTAGCTATCAAATCGACTCAGCTCTCAACACTATTAATTTATATAGTATATGTATGTATAGACTTTTATAAACTTACGTATACAGATATACAAACTTTGTAGCTTATTTTATCTACTTCTTCTTTACGTTCTACCCTAGTGAAAATCTAAAAAATATACAAAACTGTTGAAAACTCCATGTCGATTGGACGTCGGATTGAAAGGCAGCTCAAATTGTGAAGCCCATGTGTTAATCATTTTGTCATAATATTTAATTTATACGAATGAGTAATAATAAAGTAACAGGAAATCAATACTGAAAACCACTGGAGCTAAACTTAGAGTTTTAAATCGTAATTGTAATAAACATTATTGTCTTAAGCAATATTCATTTAATCTAAAGGAGTGATGATATGATATCAAAAACGCTCTTCCAGCAAAATTATGAATGTAAATTATTCTTTAGCAAAGCTTCGACAAGATATGTGTTTGTATGTATAAGAAATTTCACAACATAAATAAATAAAAAAATTCACTTTCAAAAGCAAACAAGAAAAAATGTCCAGTATTATAAAAATACTCAGTATTAAAAAAAAATTTTTGATAAACAAAAAAGAGCGCAAATGATATATTTATATACATATGTATGTGCAATCATATGATATGAGTAAGCGAATGCTCAACGTAGATATGTGTATCGTATACAGCATATAGTATATAGTATATACATATATTTAAACTCATACATTTATATGTATGTACGCCTATCATGCCTACTTATCGGTTAAACGAACGTGCGAGATATGAACTTGCTGACGTATCGGCATAAACAAAAAAAATATGAAATGAGGCTTACGGAGCTAGGTGCTCATGCCACTGACCCAGATATTTTGAACTAATTTGGTAATTATGATATATTCTAATGCGGTCAAAAAGCAAAAACAAAATACAAAATAAAAAATACAAAAAAAAAATTAAAAAAAAAATACAAATATAAATATAAAACAAAAAATATAAAAAAAATACAATGAAATCATTTTTCATAAAACGAATTTCAAATAAAAACAAAAAATCTAAATAAATAATGTTAGGAAACGGAAGTTGCCTAAATAAAGTAAAAAGAAATACAAAAATAATAAGCAGGCTCAAAAAGCAAAAACAAAACACAAAAGACAAAATAAAAAATAAAAAATACAAAAACAAAAATACAAAAATAAATATAAAAAAAAAATATAAAACAAAAAATACAATGAAATAATTTTTCACAAAACGAATTTCACACAAAAAAAAAACATAAACAAACAATGATAGGAAACGTAAGTTGCTTAAATAAAGTAAAAAGAAACATAAAAATAAAAACAAGCTATATTACCCTACACAAATAAAAAAATTTCATACAAAAACTTGATTTTGATCCATCGGTTTGTATAGCAGCTATATGCTATAGTTGATCGATCTGAATAATTTCTTCGGAGTTGATAGCGTTGCAGTGGACAATAATCCATACGAAATTCTGTGAAGATATCTTGCCAGATAAAAAAGTTTTCCATACAAGAACTTGTTTTTAATCGTTCAGTTTGTATGGCAGCTATATGCTATAGTGGTCCAATGTTGGACTAACCGACAAATTCACAGCTTTTTGATGAAAAAAGGACCTGTAGAAATTTTCAAATCGAAATCTCAAAAACTGAGTGTATAGTTTTATATATATAGACGGACCTAGCTACCAATTTGACTCAGCTCGTCATACTGATTATTTGATATATGCGACCTGGTCTACGAAAAGGTTAGGTGTCAAAAAATTAAATTTTTTTTTTTGGTGTCAGGTCACATATACTATTATATACCTTTCTGTCCAGCAATTAGATTGTACTTACAAAACATCAAAAAAATGTGAGACCGGCCAATGTGCATGGTTAAGGGGGTATTCTACTCTAAAATTTAGAAAAATTCGATTTTTTTTTTAATATTTAAAGTTTAGACCCTTAAGAACATATCCTCCAAAGGAATTTTAAAAATTAAAAATATTTTAAGAGCTACAGTTACTTTAGTGACTCAGTACCTAGCCCGGTAGGTAGGTAGACGCACTCTTTTAAACGCCTTTTTGTCGAAACTACTTTTTTCCACACGGTACCGGCATTATCTCAAGTTCTATACAACCGATTTACTTGAAATTTTGTGTGAATCTTCTTTATATAATCCTTTATCGTTCCTACCAGCATTGTGTCAAAATTTTTGTTTTTAATTTTAAAAAAAAATTCAGGAATTTCACAAAAAAAGTAAAAAGTTATTATTTTCAGGCAGTCGCCATTTTTCAAAAAAAAAAAAAAATTTTCGTATTCCCTGATTTAGGGACTATAATAGCATTCTTACTGATTAAGAATTTCTTTTTATTTTTTTTTTTAGACCACCCGGAGAGTCAGGATCAATGTCACCAGAATGTGCCATTTTTTTTTTACTCCTGTCTCTGCCCCCCCTTCCCCCCTAAATATTTTACTTTTTAATATTTTTTTGTAAAATTTTTTTTTTCTGTATTCTTAAGCTATCAATAAAAACACCATAAAAAATGGATGGTAAAAATATTTTTGGTTTTTTTTAAACAAATTCAAAAACCTGCCCAAAATTTGATTTCTAGAGTAAAATACCCCCTTAATGGAGATGTCCGCTTAATAGAGCGTCCATTTAATAGAGCTTTCACTTTTTTTATTTATCAATTGTTATTTTTTACTATACCATCTTCTAAGTTGATTCGAACTGGACACAGTGTGCTAAATTTTGCTGAAATTGGTTCAGTAGTTTACGAGTACATCGCGGACAAACAACGTGACTCGTAATTTTTATATGTAAAGATTATAATTATGAATGCAGGTGAGCCAAAATCTCTGTTCATAGCTGTATATATGTATATACTATTATTTATATATAAACTTTGTGACTTATTTTAACGACTTCTTTTTTACCTACCACCCTAATAAATATCTAAAAACTATATAAAACTGTTGAGAAAACACCTGTTGGCTTATGGTTGCTACTGTGACGTTTGCTCTGGCGCCAATGTGAATAGTTTTATAATGTGTTATACAAATACTCGCACAAACATTGAACTACCTATAGATATTTCTATAGTTATCTCTGCTTGTATGTATGTATTTTATATACACTCAGCAGATTATTTCGTTCCTCAACAGCGCTATAAATTCAAATAGTATTTTTGTTATTTTTATTATTGCGCAATTTACATGAATAATGGCGATACTTAAGAATGTTTCATAAAATAGTGGAATGAGCAGAGATTATGTTTTTGAAGTGATTTATTTTCAATTTTTTACTGGAAACTTATATAGTAAGAAAGCAGGGTCCAATACTTGATCCTACTTACTTACATTTGCTAACATTTGAGTATTAGTTTCTTTTTGGCAAAATTAAAAAAAAAAAAAACAATTTTTGGGCAAAAAGTAGTAAGACTTTTTAATTTAAAATTCAGGCGAATATCCATTCGTCTATATATAGTATAACAACTGTTTTGAGGATTAGATAAAATGTTGCCACGAGGGTATTGGAACCAAGTGGGACACGACATAGATTTTGAAGAATAAATTAAGAATTTTTAATTATGAATAAAGTCTTACTAATTTTTGCCCATAATCATTATACTAAGTTCTCTCTTTGAAATAAAACAAATAGCCCACAATAAGTGATACACATTCATATGGTATATTCTATATCTACAAAGTGTTAATTGACAAACTCTTAAAGCACTCAATGCTATGCATATACAATACACATACGAGTATGTATAATCTAAAAAAAAGGTGAGAAGTGACGCACGAAACCGCAGTCCAAACACACGAATGTGAAATACAATCGAAATGCTCGCCGGAAGATCAAAAAACGTATGACGGCTGCGCGCGAACGTGAAGCCAAAAATAAAGTGGCTTGCTGATAGCGGAAAAGAGAAAGAACGAAAGCTGTGCGATCAGCGATGAGCCAAGCGATAATTGAGGTCAGGGTTAGCACAACTAAAAGTTAGACATTTGTGTCTATTTACTAGATCAAAAAAATAACAAAATCTTTCACATTAAGCACATATGTATGTATGTATTTCAAAGACCGAAATATTTCGTAAGACACACACTTGCTCGCGGAATACAATGTATTTTAAAGGCGGCACTGAGATATACTCGCAGAATTATTTATTAAAGTCACAAGGGTTTATTGTTCGCCTAATTTATGTAATTGTAGAAGTTTTTGTTATGAATTGCTTCATTTGATTTTATTTTATTTTTCTGTCTGAGAAACTTTTTATTATATTTTAGAAATTTAAGGCACAAATTGTTCAATTGAAGTAGTCTGTGATGTCTTTACTTCGCTGGGAGGAAAGAATAATGCAGACAGTTATTTTATCTTGCCTAGGTCACTTATCATTAAGTAATATTTGCTTTCTTAAACGATCTCGAATGGGATCCTTCGGAAGCCTTTTGATTTCCCTAACTTGACTAGATAGTATTACCGCTTTTATAAGAGCGAAACTGGACTTAATGAAAATTTTCGAATAGCTTTTCAACTCTACTACTAACGTTTTTTTTTTTGGCTTGTGGTTCTAATTGGTTCAATACTTTTGTCGGAGTTGGTCGGAAAGCAGCAGTTGATTTAGGGCCGGTTAGCAATCAATTGTCTGTAAAGTTCAACTCAACCAAGACTCGTTCTTTCGGTAGAGTTAACCAGAACTTAACTGACAGCTTGTTTCTAACCAAATACTAGGAGCCCATCTTTCGATGAAGTTAACCTGAACTTAACTGACAGATGGTTGCTAACCAGATACTAAGACTCCATGTTTCGGTAAAGTTAACCAGAAGTTAACTGACGGATGGTTGCCAACCAGATACTAAGACTCCATTTTTGAGTACCTTTAACCAGAACTTAACTAACAGACGGTTACTAACTGTATACCAAGACTCCATCTTTCGGTAAAGTTAACCAGAACTTGACTGACAAATGGGTGCTTTATGTCGGTCCGAAGACCGAGGAGGCCACTCCAAGATCTTTCGATGTAACACCGCTGAACTATTTTTTGTGTGGTTATGTGAAGTCGTTTATGGTAAAGCTAAGTTTAATTCCTGGCCATAACATCAGGTTAGGTTAGGTTAGCTCAGGTTGCAGGGTTGATCCAAAATCGAAACATCTCACTAGGACAGTTCTGGTTGTTAAGCAAGCTCAGTGAAGGTCCATAGGTCCAGCGCTAGAACGCAAGAGAATATCGGAGTACTTACTCGGTTCGGACTATCGACTCCTTTACCAGATGGTATTTCCAACATTGTATCCAATTCGAGCTGTTTAATGGGGGAGCCTGCTTTAGAAGCTTCAAAAAGTCGATTTTTTTTGCTTAAATCTCTTTAAAAATTATCTAAGAATGTGTCCCCAAAGATATAGATGGGAATTCAAAATATTGTTGAAGCTAGAAGGGAAATAGTGGTCGAGCGTCTAGCAGATATTTGAGCGATTCGACAGAAAGCGAAAACTTTGACGCACGATTTCTCGGTTTTCCGTTTTTACGATTTTTTTTAATTGGCGGGCAGGATAGAAGAAAAAACTAAACGTCGTATGGAATTGAGGCAAAGTTTATTATCTTTGGCATTAAATTATCTTCTATTTAAACTGAAAAAGCTAAGAAAAGTCAAGTTTAAAAACAATTCATACACAATTCATTCAACAACATATAGTAAAATTTTTTGGTGAAAACCACTTCTTTTCAATTTTTAAAAATATTTAGAATTTTTTTTTTTTGGAATTTTAAGTTGTTAACAAATATGAATCCCTTTGAATTTTTCGATTCCTATAGAAATTGCGACCTGCATCCTGCCCGCCGCCGATAAATGCATATGTGGGATGCATCCGGCAATTGCTTTCCAAAGACAGAATCAAAGATTTCGTATCCAAAAAAGAGGATATTTAAATATACATATATACATATAACTATAAACCCTAGAAATTTCGCTTTAATCAATTAGTTCTTTCCCTCCCAAAAATATCCTCAAAAAACTCGATTTTTTGAAGCTTTTAAAGCAGGCTCCCCCTTTAAGAGGTTAGTAATGCTCGAAAAAGAGTTCAAAATCACATGTATACAACATTCTGAAGGACACGATAAAACACTGATTAATTCGTAAGGGCTCATAACGGCACTTATCTAGCCATTGAGCGCTGTCATCATAAACAAATCATAACCGAATGAGAGCCGCTACCCAAAATTACTATCTACATGCTTACGCACTAATTTATTTTCATACTTACATACATATGTATGTATGTATATAAATACATGTATACATACATACAAAATCATATGTGCATACAAACTCATACATATGTAAATAAATACATATATACATAAAGGTCGTTTGCGACAATAATTGGCCTCACAGACAAACCGTCTGCGACTATTTATGTCAATATTAGGCTAAATATAAAAAACTATGAGCGTAGAAAAAAATACTATAACAACAAATACAAACAAGTGTGCGAAACTTCATTAATGAAGCGTACTTTTGCAGACATTGCTGCTCGATTCGCACTGCTTTGGCACGCGGCCGATGTTGTTATTTGTTTTTGTAGGCGAAAAAAACTGCTACGCACAAGCAAAAAGTTTGAGTGTCTGTCGCAAGCAGCTGGCAACGCATTAAATTTTCGTGCCTATCGCAAATAAACCATTCATATTTGCAAAAGTAAACACACGCACACACACGCAGAGACCACAGACCACATACATACATACATATTTGTCTGAAAGTGCGTACGAGTGCGTTATCAGCGCCAAAACAAAAATATAACTGTGTGTACGTACACACAGGCGCCATAATAATAACAAACTTGATATTGTACAAGAACAACAACAACTGTGCGTAATAAAAACGCGAATTTATGCGTATGTAGCGCCACCGCCCCCCAAAAACTAAATCACTTCAAACAAAAAAAAAACTTTTGCAAGGAAAATTCATTGAACCAGAAAGTATGCAAAAGTATGGAAAATCGCAAAATATATAAAAATATATTTATTTTGATTCAAAGCGATCAGTTTGTATGAAAGCTATAGGCTATAGTGATCCGATCTGAACAATATCTTCGGGAATTGTTGGGCTGCCTTAAACGATAAGCTAAGCCGAATGCAGTGAAGATATCTCGACAAATAAGAAAGTTTTCCATACAAGAGCTGGATTTTGATCGTTCAGTTTGTATGGCAGCTATATGTTATAGTGATCCGATCTCGACAATTTGTTAAGGTATTATAGCCTTTATTTGAGCAGTAATTTCTGCCAAATTTCACGAAAATATCTCGTCAAATTAAAAAATTTTCCATACAAAAACTGAATTTTGAGCGATCAATTATATGGCAGCTATATGTTATAGTGATCCGATCTGAAAGACTTTTTCGGAAGTTGTACCAATGCCTCAGAAAATAAGCTGTACCAAATTTCGTGAAGATATTTTACCAAATGAAAAAGTTTTCCATACAAGAACTGAGTTTTGATCGTTTAGTTTGTATGGCAGCTATATGTTATAGTGGTCCGATCTGAACAATTTCTTCAGAGATTGTAGCATTGCTTCAAGTAGTAAGTTACGCCAAATATCGTGAAGATATCTCGACAAATAAAAAAGTTTTCCATACAAGAACTGGATTTTGAGCGATCTGTTAATTCCGAAGGCTCAGTTTATATGAAAGCTATATGTTATAGTGATCCGATCTGAACAATTCCTTTGTAAGTTGTTCCAATACCCCAAATATTAAGCTATGTAAAATTTCCTGAAGATACCTCAACAAATGAAAAAGTTTTTCATACAAGAACTGGATCTTGATCGATCAGTTTGTATGACAGCTTTAGGGAGACAAAAGAACAGGTGCCTGCGGAACTAATTCGCGTATATACAGACAGACTTCGTGGCAAACTTAAAAAACCCTATTCAGGCTATAAAAACAATAATAATAATAATAATGAATACTAGCGTCTATACTAGGAAAAAATATAAAATTACTAAAACTAAGAAAATTCTTATGAGTGAGAAATTATGTAAATAACGATAATAGGGAGTGACATTGAAAGTCTATAAAAGTAAATGGAAAAAACCAAAACAATATAGAAAACAAAACAATCAAAAAAAACAAGAAAAAAGTACACAAGAAATTCAAGCAATGGAGATGTTGAAAATAGAGCGGCAATACAACAAAAACGACGAGCAAACAGTTGCCCGAACTATTTCGCTAGTGAATCGCGCGCTTGTATGTGTGTATTCAATGAAATGAGTCAGTACCGTGTTAGGGTCGCGAGGGGAAGCGGCACATAAAGGGTGAATAGCGAATGGGTTGAGGTGGGTCAGGCGCGACTACCAAGCAAATGCGTTCGTTACAACGCTTCGTATAGAAATAGTTGGAAAGCGATTTTCTAGCGAAAGCACACGCTGCTAATTTATTTCTAAAGCGCATTGAGACAAAAGCGGCAATAAAGCGACGGCGTTATTTGTATGGAATTACATGACTTTTGCTATTAGTTTTTGCTTGGAATGTGAAAATTTAATTTGCTATTTTCGTAGAAATATTTACATGAGAGAGAAGCTGCTGGCATTGAGTGGCGTTATTGTTTGAAAAGCGTTGAATATATTAGTTATAAAATGCTAACAGGCGCTAAATAAAGACGTTAAATGCTCAATGAACGGTTCTTCAAACTGATTACATATATTTATTAGATATGTATATATTTTCCCATATAAGCAAAAATAAACAAAAAAAACACGTTTACACAGCAGAAATTATCTGAATTTATATTTAGTACACACATTTCACCTTAAAAATATAATATTTTCACTAAAAAATGTACACGATAGGTGTCGCCATGATCGAAATAGTGCTAAAACCTATACTTAAGCACCAGCTTAGGTCTTATTCAGATAACGTTGATATATGTACCAAAAGTTGACACGAAATATTAAGCTATCGCCTTCTATTCTTAAAAAATTGGACTCCAATAGCGATCGAACACTGATAAATGTTCTCAAATTTTTTTATAACATTTTCATACGATATTTAACAATTTAATAAGTCGTACAATTTTTGTTGAATCGCATTATTCTCTGATAAATTGCTTACATGAAAACAAAAATAAAAAAAAATTTGTGAAAATTATTTTTGAGCACAATTTAAAAGTTTTGAAAAAAATTAGAAAAAAACAAGACACAAAACATGAAGTCATTATTTTTACAGACTCGCAGCTACTTAGCGAATTAATTTTAGAACTTTGCCGACAGCAGGCAAACAACGGACATCTATATAATGTATACAGACATACTTATTACTACATACATACAAAACAAAGAGCAATCGTGTAAATACTTTTTAAAGACGATCAAAGGAATTCAAACAAATAAATTAAGCAGTTGGCTGTTCGAAGACTAAGTGGACTTAAAACTGTTGTCAAAAGAAAAAAGCGAACGAAGTAAGCAAAAAGAAAAATTAAATTATAATTATAATGTGGGAGTTAAAAAAGTGTAGATTATAGTTTTTTATTTCATAATAATTAATGTCAAATTTGATGAAGATATCTCGTCATGTAAAAGAGTTTTTCATACAAGGACTTCTGGTCAGTCAGCTTGTATGGCAGATATAAGTTATAGTATTCCGATCTGAACGGAGATTGTAGCATTATTCTGGATCTTCTGGATAATAATTCATGGCAAATTTCATGAAGATATCTTGTTGAATAAAAAAGTTGTCCATACAAGGACTTGATTTTAAACGACCAGTTTATATGACAGCTCTGTATATGCTATAGTCAACCGATCTGAACAATTTCTTCGGAGACTGTAGCATTGTTCGGGATAATAATCCATGCCAAATTTGATGAAGGTATCTCATTGTATAAAAAAGTTGTCCATAAAAGGACTTAAATTTGGTCAGTCAGCTTGTATGGCAGACATAAGCTATAGTGGTCCAATCTGAACAATTTCCCCGGAGATTGTAGCATTGTTCTGGATGACAATTCATGGCAAATTTCATGAAGATATCTCGTTTTATAAGAAAGTTGTCCATACAAGGACTTGATTTTAAACGGCCAGTTTGTATGACAGCTATATGTTAAAGTGAATCGATCTTAAAATTTTCTGCAGATATAATAGAGCTGTTTCCAGGAATTTTCTGTGCTCAATTTCGTGCAGATACCTCACCATATAAAAAAGTTTCCCACACAAGGACTTAAATTTGATCGGTCAATTTGTTTGGCAGCTATATGCCATAGTGGTCCGATCTGAACAATTTTCTTGGAGATTGTAGCATTTTTCTAGATAATAGTTCATGGCGAATTTCATGAAGATATCTCATCACGTAAAAAAGTTTTCCATACAAGGACTTGAATTTGATCGGTCAATTTGTATGGCAGCTACATGATATAGCACTCCAATATTAAAAATTTCCTCAGATATTATAGCGCTGATTTTAAGAATGCTATATGCCAAATTTCATGAAGATATCTTGCCAAATAAAATATTTTTCCATACAAAAACTGGATTTTCATCGGAAGTTTGTATGGCAGTTATATGCTATAGTGGACCGATTTGAAAAATTTATTCTGATATTTTAACGCTGCTTTAAGCAATAATCCATGCGGAGTTTGGTGAAAATATTCTGACAAATAAATAGAAATAAGGACTTGAATCTGATTGTATATAAGCTGTTTAAACAATACCACCTTTCAGGAATTAAAAACAATTGTCTATCTTTTGATTACTACAAAAGTATATAAATACATACATATACATACATATGTATATACATACATACATATATGTACATATAAGTATATACCCTCCTGGTGTTATCAAAAATAAATAATAATAATTGATTCGACGCCACATAGCCTGAGCATAGCAACTGAAGCCGCACAACAACAATGAATCTCTTCTGCTTGTACATTGTTCTTTTTCAGATCAGTTGTTCTAGTTGTTGTTCTTGCTGCCTCTTGTTGAACGCCAGCATAATTAATTCCTTCCACCGCTGCATTTTATATTATCAGTTGACCTCATTTTCATACGCAAAGCGCTTTGTTGTTGTGTATTTTTATTTTAAGTAGTGCATATATGTACATATGTATGTTTGCATGCAGATTTGTTTGTGTAAAAGCAAGCGTGAGATTGTTTGTGTGCCTAGCAACAGAGGCGAACTTCCTCATATCAGACTAAGCGTATATAGGTAGTACAAATACAAGTATATAAGTAAGATAGTTTGCTATGTATTTTTATGATGAATGATTTGAGAACTAGGGTTGTTCTTTTTCATACACTTTTATCTCTGAGCAGGGTATATTAAGTTGCGATGATGTTTGCAACATCCAGAGGAAATTTTCCGAGACCCTATAAAATGCGTATAGAAACGATCAACTTGACGAGCTGAGTTGTTTTGGCGACCTCCGGACAACTGCAGCACATAGCTGTCAAAATCAAGTTCTTGTACGGGAAACTTTTTTGTTTGACAAGATAACTTCACTAAATTAAAGACAGAGCATTCTTGAAGACAGCGCTACAAATTCTCAATAAATTGTTCAGATCGGAACATTATAGCACATACCCTTCATACAAACTGATCGATCAAAATCAAGTCTTTGTATGGAAAACTTTTTTATTTGACAAGATAATTAGACTAAATTGAACTTAAAGCATTCTTAAAAGCAGCACTATAAGATTTGAAGATTTTTTTCAGATCGAACCACTACAGCATATAGCTGCCCTACAAACTGACCGATCAAAATCAAGTCTTTGTATGGAAAAATATTTTATTTGGCAAAATAACTTCACGAAATTGCACTCAGAGCATTCTTGAAGGCAGCGCTACAATATCTGAATAAATTGTTCAGATCGGACCACTATAGCATATACCCTTCATACAAACTGATCGATCAAAATCAAGAATTTGTATAGAAAAATATTTTATTTGACAACATATTTTTAGTAAACTTGTCAATAGACTACATTCAGTATTAGAACTTCAACATTTTATAATCCCCGAGTACAACAGAGTCCATTTTTTTCGTAAAAATAGATCTGCCCCTACTCCATTTCCTAAATATCAGCTTAAAATGAAGTTTAAAAATTTAATCTAATTGCATTTCAGCCTTAAAATTTAGTGTAAAACTTTTTCTCGGGTAAATTTCCCCGAAACTATACATGAAAAGACATTAGATTCCCTCTCTGAAGGCTAACTATTATTCAATTGCATTTTTTCTGCACACCCCTAATGTACACATTCAATTAGCAGTATCTAGTTATTAGCGCATATAAAATTATGTGTTGATATTTGTGGGCCTACCTCACTAAAAACCAACAAGAATTCAGCATTATGTGCCTCCGAAATGCCTTTCAGCTTTCTCCCCTTCCTCCCTCACAGTGCGTACAAATATTGCGTATACGCAACAGCCCACACTGACCTCCATACGATTTTCGACATACATTCCCTACATGTTTACATACCTAAGTGTTTGCATAAATATAGATATACAGTTTAAAGATATATCTGTGTAGGTGCTAGCTGTTGACAACATTCTGACCGCACATAAATTATGAAATTCACATAAGGCTTGTGAATTTATGAGTCGAAAATTGTGCAATGCCGCACGCATTATGATAAATAAGATAAAGCTACATGTAAGCGGTGACGAAAGGTAACAAAAAATAATCTCTCAAAAATATAAAAACACACCGTCGGCTATATTTAACTCGCCTCCATAGGCGATTTTCGGTGATTTTCCTTTACTTTGCTTGTCTCAACAGCTAATGTTACACCCACAATGTGTTGCTATACTACATTTTCGTCTCCTTCCCTCACTCTCTCGTTATTTTTATTTGCTTCTTCCCCTACGCGCCGTTACATGTGCTCCTTCTGTGCGTCTACGCTTGTTGTAAGTGTCTTGAGGGAGCCTATTGGTCGTTTCATATCCGCTATTCGGTGTAACGGTTGACACTTGCCCGGCTAGCTCAGTCGGTAGAGCATGAGACTCTTAATCTCAGGGTCGTGGGTTCGAGCCCCACGTTGGGCGGAAGTTTTTTTTTTTCAAATTTTCTTTAAGACTGGTATTAAATATGAAGAAATTAATGAAAATAAAAAAAGACAAGAATAATTCATAAAAATTTGTTCGGCAGTTTCCGCATAAAATTTGATATCTAGGTGAATTTTGATATGTATTATATTTATCATTTGTCGAAATCGGTCAGATCGGACAACTATGTATATCACTTATTTCCCATACAACCGATTATTCATATTTTTTAAACTTAGCTTTAAAACTGGCTGGAAACGGTTTTCGACCCACAGTCACATGTACAGAATGACTCCTATAACATTTCACGCAAACGCGATTTTTATATTTTTTTTTTTTTAGAAAGAAAATCGACCCGCACTAATGTACAGATTGTACACAGTACACAATATATATAGTAAATATGTTTGAATTCATCAAGAGATTTATATAAAAAAAAATTCGAAATTTTATAGAAAGAAAAAAATCGACCTGCTCCAATGACTTCGTCAAACGTTTCTTTTCAGGTAGATATGAGCAATGGCTCGTGTACAGTAAAACTCAAATGCAAAAAAACCCTATCTAAGCAGTGCATTCAACTGTCTGATAGGCCGCTCACCCTGCACTTCTTTGAATTTGTAGCGTTATCTTGTTTTTACTGATTGTAAATAAGAAATTTCGCAATAAATTTTCAAATCAACGAAATGCTAAAAGTGACAAAAATAGTCGAAGATAACAACACTGTTTGACTGAATTGTATTTATGATTGGTATATACAGTTGTGCTCCCCTAATTCGAACCACCACAATACACAAACAAACTTCGAGTTAGAGAGACTTCGAGTTATGGAAGGAAATTTGTAAGAACTTTTGCTGATATTGCTTATCAAAAGTTCGAGTTATCGAGAACCTCAAGTTATAGAAGTTTGAACTATTGAGAACCTCAAGTTCGAGTTATGAAAGTTCAACTGTAGAACAATAAACAAGCGTTGAAAGCAAAGCGCTAGTTGATTTGTGAATACCGTCATGTGGGAGCTTTTAAGAAACTGTTTAGAGGAGTGTTTGTTTAAGATATCTATTTTAAGAGCCTTACATATATTTAATACCCGGTATGCTCCTCGCTCGATAACACTACTCAACAAATCTGAAGGAAAAATTTGCGATTTATGTGACAAGTTATCAGAAAATCAGGTCATATAACAGATGACTTAGTAGACATACTGTTTTCAATAGCCTTCTTTTTTTGACAGTTCACGCGGGAGTCGTAGTCGTGTCAAGCTGTCAGTTATTTTTATTCACAATATCGTTTGGCATTTCATCTTGGAAAGACCTATGCCTGAAGAAATATGAACACAATCTCGTATAATTTTTCAATACAAAATCCCATCACTGCTGAAAACTTCTCCCTAAACCTTTTTACCTCTAATAAGAAAACGCATTTATCGATAAAAAATTGATTTGTAGTGGCCCATGAGGGGATCGAACCCGCGACCTTCGCGTTATTAGCACGACGCTCTAACCAACTGAGCTAATGGGCCCGTTGAAATATGAGTAAGTAACGGAAATGTCATCGCTGTCATTTCATTTTAATTTTTCAAAACATTTGGAGTTGGCTGACACTTATCTGTCAGTTAAGTTCTGGTTAAAAAAAAAGGTTATTTATCAAAAGAAGTAGTCTTGGTTAAGTTACCAAAACTAACAGATAATCGCTAATCAGAAATTGAGAAAACGACCCTTAGAGGCATACCAAATCAATAGATTATTACAGTAAAAAATTGATTCACTGCAGAATTATGAAAACAAAAAAAAGTTTAGAAAATTTAGTTTTTACTTATTTTGTATTTTTAAGTATTTTTCTACAACATTAATGCATTTCATATAATTCATATCTCATATTATTTATTTAAACAGCAATAAAAAAAAGTTATAAATCGCGCCCAACGTGGGGCTCGAACCCACGACCCTGAGATTAAGAGTCTCATGCTCTACCGACTGAGCTAGCCGGGCGAATACAACTCTGCGCCGATAACGGAAATAAAATGTCAAACTAAATGAAATAAATATATAATATATAATATAATTTACATTAAATAAATATAAAAAAAACAAGTCTGTACTTCTAGCAGCGGAAAATATAAAATTGGATGTCGGAAAATGGAAAATTGTTACTATGAGCAGTGTACTGTTGATGACTGATGCTGTGAGCCTTTACTATTTACTTAGCTTCAAATCAAAAATAGCAGCCATCAAATATTATATTACTTATGCTTCGTAGTAAGGATCTCGCTATATTCAAGAGCATTCCATCTACTGTTGAAGGATTTCTTTCACATGTCAGCTTTCAGTCCCACTTCAAGTAGTTACTAGATAAAATTTTTAGTTATCTCATGATTACAAGTAGTTACTAGTTCATCTTTTTCGTTATTTCATGAATATGCTCTCTTGGCTTGAGTCGTATGCTCTTAAACTTGGAGCCGAGATAAGTAGTCTTTACTTGTTAGAATTCAAAAGCGATCCAACTAACATTATATTAACATTGAAACAACTTCTAACGGTTTATAAGGAATTACTACCGGTTTATAATGAATTTCTAACTGTTCATGAAGAATTTCAAACGGACTATGTTAAGTCCGTAATTGGAACTTGGAACCGAAGTACTTAGTCTTTACTTGTTAAAATTCAAAAACGATCCAACTAACATTATATTAACTTTGAAAGAACTTCTAACGGTTTTTCATCAATTTCTAACGGTTCATGAAGAATTTCCAGCATTTTATATCATATTACTGAGCAATAGAGAATTTCTAGGGCTTGAAACGCAACGAAAGTTGTAGAACATAGTGGAATTTGAGAGTACGAGTAGCACGAATGTTAAGATGGAACTTGGATAAGTAGAGGTATGACATTTGTTCCCTTAACACAAGTATTATGTGGGTCTCATGGGTACTCTTAGGTGACTCTCACGACCTCATTCACGTAAAAACTGTTGTTTAATAATTCCACAGTAAGTTATCAAGTGGAGATCAACTACATTCTCGTGTACCTGGTCTAATTTATATTTTTCAGAAATTAAATTTTTATGTTCTTCATAAGTTTCAGGTCCTACAGGGTTACCTTTGCATTGATGTGTAAAAAAAATGTTCGGTGGTAACCACAACACATTACCGCAAGTATCTAAAGAGGCGCCACATCAAAAGCACACAAATCACAGGCCCGTAAACCACGAAAATATTTGAGCTTTAAATATTTAGTAAATCGTGTATTCCACACATAACCCAACAAATCCATTTATAGCTCTTTCTCTGCCGGCGCAAGGCAGTTGAAAAAATATATATATAGTTTTAATTACCGTACAAAATAGACCAACGGTAAATAAAGCTTGATGGCTCAACATATGCTCGCTTTTGTTTTAAATTAAAAGGTCAACGACGTAGCGTCTGGCCCAGAAAAGCCACACAAATCAGTATTAAGTGCAAAAATAAATTCATTGGCACATACCACAACCTAACCAAAACTCAGACAAACCCTAAAATACAGTTACAAAAGCAAATACAAACACAATGTGTGTATGAGAGCAACATTTTGGAAACCCTTAAAAGCCGGTGAAATCTTAATGTGCCCATGCACACTTTCCGAATATATATTTTTGCAGAGTGTTTGAAGGACTGTTGGTAGGCAAGAGCCTAAACCAAGCGCTAACCAACATAAAAAGGTCATACACGCACTTCAAACCATAAAACAGCTGCGTATGACGACTGTAAAGGGGCTAGATAGTAGGGGTATAGCAGACGCGTACAGACGGCCGACTAAACTGGGTGTGTGATGAAAGCAAACGGCAGCGTAGGTCGTTAGAGAAAGGCAGAGCCGACAGCGGCAGTAGGCAGCTGTCTAAAAACAATGAACTGTACAATAAAACAAGAAGAGAAAAAAGTGTAGCAGACATTTAGGCGCAGTAGCACGTGCGACGTATTTTGCACCCAAACAAAGAAAAATCGATATAGAAACGAGGTATAAGCCAACACGGAAAGTGCAAGAAGCAAGGAAAGCATAAAATCTTAAAGAACGAAAAGCAGGAAGGCGGAAAAACTGAGAGAGTGCTAGAGAGAGACAAGGATGAACAAAGAAAGTGCGAAATGCGTAGAGAACAGACAGAAAATCAAATGGCAAAATTGACAAACAGCAGTGTAACGAAGCAATAACAGTAAATTTGTGAAACTGTTTCGACATGATGCCCAGCGTTTTGACGATGACAACTCACACGGTGATGTGTCTGTTGACAGGCGCATTGATGGGCTGTCAGCCGGATGTGTAGGTGGCTACAAGCATTCAACATAATCAAATTTATGTATATGTGCGTTATGTTGATATGTGGGGGGCATGGAAATACTCAGACGGAGGGTTGAAAATTTAAAAAATATTGGTGGTGTATAGAGCTCGAGTTTGTTTGATGAAAATGTGGGAGGGGGCACGCATGAATTGGGTGGATATAATTGATAAGAGATGAGAATAGCACACAAAATACATTTTTTACTCTTTTTTTTTTATTTTTTAATTATTACTTTTATTCTTTTTTTTAAATGTACTTAATTTCTTCCCCAACAAGAACTGTAGATGAGTTCCTTTGTTTTAAAGTAGATATCCCAAACTGATGAGCCTCTTCGCGCATAACTTAAGTAAAAATAATAAAGAGGTGAGGTGTTTCTGAGTATTTCAGAGCTTTGTTGGGAATTTTTTTTTTTTTTTGAAGGAAACTGCACTTTTATGATAAGTGTCACTCATCAATTGAGAAAAGCAAACTTTTAGTTTCAAGCGAGAAAGTCCAACAGTATTTACATATAACTTAAACACCAAATCTCTATTTTACCTAATTATCCACCAACCAATAAGAACACCTGCACAATTTTATCCCTAATTTTTTCCATAAAATGAGTTCAAGGCTCATGGCCCATGAGGGGATCGAACCCGCGACCTTCGCGTTATTAGCACGACGCTCTAACCAACTGAGCTAATGGGCCAGATACTGTTGTTATGCACCGAGAGTAAGGTCAGCTGGAAACTGAACTGAGATCTCTTATAAGGTTCACAATATGAACTAAGGAAACTTAGAAAGAATTATATTAACGTGACACTTTTAATATCTCTTAATTATATAGCGAATTAAGTACAATATATTCATCATATAAATAAGCTTTTTATAAATGTTCTTACGAAATTGAATTTTATTTAAAAAGTTCCAAATCTTGAACTATTCCAAATTCTTGAATTATTTCAAAAACATATATTAATATGTTGGTAAATCTAGACCTGAAGTCACTATAAAATCCTCATTTGTTTATCTAACACTTTCCTTAACTCCGAAGCAGACTTCAATGGTTATAACTCTATTATCTGTCTCTTCAAACGGCTGTAGCCTCCATGGTATAAACATCAATATACTTAATGAATAAATATGACAATGACATACTGTTACATCCAGCTTCTTACTCTGGTATTACCTGTTCGATCTCTTGATTTCATAAACTGGACCCTCGAAATAATATTTAATATGTTCTTATCTTCAAAAAGTTTTGGACACTCTGCTTTAAATTTAAAGTAATATAGTATTTTCTATGGCGCTTTGACAGCAATAAACTAAGCAGCTGAGTTCTTGAGAGCAAGTAACTGTAAGGATCGAGTTGGATAAATATAAAAATAGAGCTTAAGACAAGACGCTAGAGATTGGATAAGTAGATCTAAGCTCACTTGAGTTTCTTCGGTCCAATCGTCTCCATTGACACACTTTAAATTTGAAGTAATAGAATTTAAATCAATCACTAAAATCCGAATTCATTTATGTTAATACCGAAATCAGTTCTACTGCGGCCCTATTCTGTATCTCGATTCGTAAATATATTTTATTCGAAGTTCGGATCTACTTTATAATTATGCCCTGTGCCAGAATAGAGGCGTACAATTTTCGTTTTTGCTTTCTACAACACAAAAAATAACGTATATTTTATTCGAAAACTGGCTTGAAAATCCGAAAATCGAGTTACAGAATATAAAAAATCCGAATTCAAGTACATTTTTTTCGAATCGAGTTACAGAATAGGCTACTTCCTGATCTCTGAATTTTCAATTCGACTATGGTTTTTTAGATTAAATTGGTATATAGTATACTTTGAATACAAGGAAACACTTGATTGACTTAATATTTCGAACATAAGAAAAGGGATGAGATGATATAGGCGACTCATTATTAGAAGGATTTAATGCACGAGTCACTCACTAGGAGACGCATAATCTGCATAATTTCATCCCTAACTTTTTCCATAAAAATGAGTTCATGGCTCATGGCCCATGAGGGGATCGAACCCGCGACCTTCGCGTTATTAGCACGACGCTCTAACCAACTGAGCTAATGGGCCAGACAAAAATAAATATCTAAATAAGAGTCTATATCCCTTTAGTTAACTTAACAAATAATAAATAAATAAAAAAATAAACAATATTAAATTCCTTGGCACCAAAAATTTGTAAGGCAACTATATGCTTAGTAGTTCATTTCGGCGGTGCCGACAAATGAGTAGCTCCCTATGGAAAAAGAAACACATGTTCAAAATTTCAGATTGAGATCTCAAAAACGTTTGTCCTCCATATATACAGACGGACAGACAGACAGATATAGATAGTTATTGACTTAGTTCGTCATTCTGTCACTTTTATATATATTTTATCTGACGTTTCTTTCTCGGTGCTAAAAACCCCGTCCAGGGTTTAAAAGGTATAGGAACTTCAAACCTTCTTCAGTCATCAAGTTTTTGGCACTTATTAGTTTACAAACCTCAATCTTCCTAAAAGTATTACCTCACAAAAAGATATTTAATTCGTGGCCCATGAGGGGATCGAACCCGCGACCTTCGCGTTATTAGCACGACGCTCTAACCAACTGAGCTAATGGGCCAGTTGGCAACCCTGTAAAAATAGCTATTTTTCATTTATAAAATCGTTCACCAACCGGTCAATTCGCAACAAAATGAAATGAATGCACTATCTTTAACGGCAATCATCTCTTTATTCGACCCTCTTTATGCTCACAACAAATATTTATAATTTAACGAGTCAATAAAGTCCGAAAAGAACAACGCATAGAACCTAACAAGCAAAGTCACCTAACTAACTCGGTTGTTAATAGGTATTCTTGAGCACAGTCATAAGAAACAGAGGAAGAGGAAGACCTCTACTCCGTTGGAAAGACCAGGTGAAGAAGGACCTGGCTACACTTGGCACCAAACAGCGAAAAGGAAGAATCACTGGCGCGCTGTTGTAAACTCGGCTATAACCGCGTAAGCAGTTTCTACGCCAATAAAGAAAAAAGAAGTATCCAAGAAAAGCAGTGCTTCTCCATAACTGGTATAGTTCCGAATTTTTATTCGGCTTACTTAGCAGCAGTCCTCATAAGAAATTAAACGTGTTCTAGTAGTTAAGATGTGGATTAAGGCATGTCAGGTCCAAAGACAACACTAAAGTAGTGAGAGTTTGGAAGTGAGTCTAAAACAGCCATTTACCCGTTTCATGCGACAAAAAAATCGGTATATATGGCCCATGAGGGGATCGAACCCGCGACCTTCGCGTTATTAGCACGACGCTCTAACCAACTGAGCTAATGGGCCAGTTGGCAACCATGGCGGAACACACGATTTTATAAATAATTTTAAAATGAAGAAGCTCATAGAATAAAATTAATAAAATGCTACAAAAATAATCTTTATCCGATTGATTGTAAGATGATATGGAAACGAAACTGTTTGCTAATCTGCACAAAAAAAGGCACAAAAAAAATTTAGAAGTAGTCAACGAGTTCAATGTGAACCAATGTCCAAAAAATCAAAGATTTGCTGTTTGAAAATGATCGATTGACAATTAGACACCTCACTCATAGTGTTGGAATATCGTTTGGTTCAACCCAAACCATTTTGAAGAATGTTTTGTGTCTCAAACGCATCAAGTCGCCATTGATGTTAAAATTGCTCAAATACACCATGTCATGCTGGCTGGTTCTTCGCGACTTGGAATCATATCGTTCCGCAAACAGTGTATTCGCCTGATTAGGCGCCGTGTGACTACTGGTTAACTCAAAAGGTCAGACTCCTGGCGAACTCAGAAGAGAATCGAAGAAAGTACTGAAGGCTAAAGCGGGAAAATACTATTGCGACTGTTTCGAGAACTGTAAAACAAGTTGACAAAAGAGCATTTTGATGGACGAAGATTAGTTTCATCGGGACCTAAGTTGATTTGCAGGAATAAATAGAGAATTTATGTGGCTTTATTACCTTTTTTGACTCGTTAAGAAACCCGGTTATTGTGTTATATACTATATAACACCGCAAAAAATTGATTATTATTTCAGTAAGCTTCTTCGAAAATTCTTGCTCAAAATTCCAGTCAAGATTTCATTTATTGCGTAGTAGATTCGGGTATGAATTGATTACAAAATATTTCGAGAACGACACTGAGGCAACGATCACTACTAAAAGCTTATCAAAACAAGAAATATTAACACAAAAATAAAAAAGCAACAAAAATGCAAGAAAAGAAAAGCAAAAACCTGACAACAGCCGAGACAAAACGAACGAATTTATATAAGAAACGCATGGAATTGCACAGAAGCGAAAGCAATGCAAATGTTTTTTTTGGATTTTTTAAAAATACGCTAGCGGAAGGTAAATAAATAAGCGCAAAAACGCAAAACAAACACACACACACAAGCAACAACAGCGCCAAAAAAGTACAATAATAACAAAAAAAGCCTGCCAGAGAACAAAGTAAAATTTTAGCTAAAAAATGGAACAAAAAGAGCTTCGCCCACAAAAACAGCGCAAATTGAGTGCAATCGCTGGGAAGGGGGGAAGGCGCGGTAGACAGCCGGATACACATGCAAGCGCGTAAGTAACTGTATGTGTATGAGCGCCGATTTGGGGCGCAGTGGTCGGCGGCGGCAGTCTGTGTTGTCTGTGCGCAATGACCTTGAATGCGGTTGCTGCTTCATTTTCGGCTACGACAGCAACGCTGATGACGGTGATGGCCGACGACCGACAAGCAAACCGACCCTCCAACGCCGCCTACCGCGCATACCACATGCGCCAACCCAGCCCCAGCTCCAGCGCTTTGGAGCAAACCGAAACGCAGTCGCAGTCGCAGTCGCAGCTGTGTTACCGACCTTTTGTTGCACAACAAAAACAGCGCCAGCAAAAAAATGCACAAAAACTGGAAATGGCATGGGCGCACGTTGGCAGTGGCATTGTTTGGGGGGCGAGAAACAGCTGGGGCGAAAAAATCTCGCCCAAGTGGCCAACCAATGAGAAATTCGCAAACGCGCCTGTTACACTCGGCTCACTGAACCGGGACTAAGCGTCTCCGCTGCCGGCCGATTCGCCACCCAATTTTTGCTGCTGCTGTCGCTCGCATGATTTTTGGGCGCTGCAAGCGTTTTTTAAGTAAATATGGCACGCGGCGCAAGCGGGGTACACATTTTTGTGTTGACTCGTGCGTCGCTCTGGCGTTGTGCAGTGCAAGCAAACACAAATACGAGCAGATTTAATGGCGGTGCGCCGTGTGTGAAACCCATTTAGCTGCGGAGCAGACACACGAAATGTGTATGTACACATTTATATGCATATATATTTATTGGCGTGTGTAGCGCGCAGTTAAGGCAGCAGGAAAACTGCCGAGTTTAGTTTTCGGTACGTTCGATGAGTGGGGTTTGTCTTCGAAATAAATAACCGTATGCCGTCATGGATGAATAATTCAAATAATCCACACGTTCGCGAAGCTAATAACCTGAAGTTTGATGACTTATTCTAAATTTTTGGTATGTCTTCAGAATTTTTGACTTTCTGTTGTCTCTAATCTTCCGTTTTCGCATGCAGATTTAGTTATATTGTTCGCACCTTTTATATAAGATTTGCTTAGATTATGATACAAAAATGTATTGCTTTTTGCGATATTTAAAGTAAAAGACATAGAAAGAGTAAAGTGATAAAAATTTTTGATTGGTAGAAGACATTTTGAGTGGAAGGTGACAGTTGACTTCGATGAGTAGAAGAATGTAAAATGAAATTTTTTTTTCGTTGAGAAACTGACCATTAAGCTGTCAAAAGCAATTTTTTAGCAAAAAAAACAGCTGATCAAATAAGAGTTAAGAGTGTTACATGGGTTTACGGATTTCAAAAAATCGATTTTTTCTTATTGTCTTAATAAATTCTACAACACCACTAGAATATTGTCCTAAATTTTCAAGCTGATCCGAGTAATAGTTTCGGATATACATCCTTGAGAACATGTGCGCTCGAGGCTAGCTAGACTAAGTACGTCGTCTTTATACGCGTTTTTCTTAAAACTGTGCTTTTGAAGTCGGTTGGCAAAATTTCTCGAGCACTACTCAACCGATCTTCATGAATTTTTACACAAGTCTATGAGATACCGTTCCCACGACAGTCGGGTCTGTCAACTCGGTAGAATTCTGCCGATACAACAACAACATACAATTCTTAAAGACTAAGACGAAGGATTTTTTTCTCGATGAATTGTCGCGAAATTTTCACTGAAATTTTTATTTTTTGTCTTTACCCTGGTTCTAAGTTACCCCTCTATAAATCCTCTGCCAAATCAGTTCCATGGTATACAGCCACTTGATGATACCTGGCTTGCAACTACTAGCTAGGCTTCTGCATGAGGGCTTTGGTGGCTCTGGACAGTCCTAATTCCACATGCCTATTCCACCGTTAAGTTGAGTCTAAAGTAGTACCTAGGAATTTGACCTCTTTGCTACTGCTCCAACTACCTGCCACCAAGTGTTAGGGGACTTAAGCCCGGAAGAGATCTTCGTTTTCTAATAGGTTTACAAAGTTTTATTTTAAAGATTCAAGGTATCCTTTATTGGACCCATAGGTATATATAATAATAACACTCCATAGTTTTTCACAAGTTTTCTAATTCTATTCGCTATGGATTCAATTAATTTTTAGCAGGTTTCCAATGGCGAAGTATCCCAAAGTTCTTTCTGCCACAATTGCTCCTTATTTTGAAATGAAAACGCTGTCAATCTCCTGTTAAATCGCTCCAGAAGTCCCAATCGAGTTGATGTCAGGGAATTGAGGAATTGACTAGACCATTGTATTCAGATCACATTTGCTCACTCAGAATCAAACTCGATGTATGTTTCGGGTCGTTATCTTGTTGATAACACCATCTCAGCGGCATGTTTTCTTCAGCATGACATTTTGCAATGTGTATCTGTACTTAAAGGTGGGTATTGTGTGATTTAGCCAAAATAAACAACCAAAGCCTTGTCAGGAGAAATACTTCCACAACTCCGGAGGCATAAAAGCTTTTCTCTTTTGTATGTAGACTTTTCGGCGAAGAGGAATTTTTCACTATTTTTCTTCAGTTGATTCAAAACGGTTTCCCCGGAGCGGTCGTTTCAGTTTGCTGAATAGCCAGAAGTCACCCGGAGCTAAATCAGGCGAATATCGTGGTTTCGGTACGATATTGTTGAAAAATTTGGGGAGAAACTATATCTGGTGCCTTGAATCACATTTTTCTCTTTGAAAGCTTACATATTGATAATATAAATTGTGTAATGTCTAAAACAGATTTACTAATAAAGTAATAGGAAGATAGAGCTTTTAATATTTTAAATCGACTTGAACTGGATATTTTTAAATTTTATATGTCTTTGGATTTATATTTCATAAGTTTATATTATGTATAAATTGTGAAGGTTTACAAAATTTTTCTCATAGTTTATTTAATAATTGTTTTGATTTTTGCAAAACTATGTTTTTTAGATTATATTTTTTATTTTTTTTTTTTAATTTTATTTTTGCTTTTTCCATTTTAATTTTTTTAATTTTTTATTTAGATTTCTTTAGATATATGTTTTTTTATTTTTTATATATTTTGTGTTTATTATTTATTTATTTAAGTTTTTTGGATTATTATATTTTTTTTATTAATTTTTTTTTTCCTTTTAATTTTTTTGATGGTAGTTTTCATATTTATTTTTTTAGATTTACTTAGTTTGATTATATTTTTGATCGTTCTATGGTTTCTTACTTATTTTTTCTGTTTTTGTTACATTTATTTTATATTTTTCTTATAATTTTTTTAGGTTAGTTTTGTTTTATATATTTTATGAATTTATTTTATGTTGGTTTTTACATGCTTTTTATTTTTCCAATTAAATTCCTTTTATTTTAGTTTTCATTATCATCATTAATAATCATTTTTTTAGATTATTTTTTCGATCGTATGATGGTTTCTAACTTATTTTTTTTACCTTTATTTTATATTTTATTTATAATTTTTTTAGGTTAGTTATGTTTTATATATTTTATGAATTTATTTTATGTTGTTTTTACATGCTTTTTATTTTTCCAATTAAATTCCTTTTATTTTAGTTTTCATTATCATCATTAATAATCATTTTTTTAGATTATTTTTTCGATCGTATGATGGTTTCTAACTTATTTTTGTTTTTTTACCTTTATTTTATATTTTATTTATAGTTTTTTTAGGTTAGTTTTTTTTATATTTTATGAATTTATTTTATTTTTTTTTTTACATGATTTTTATTTTTCCATTTCAATTCCTATAGTTTTAGTTTTCATTATCAGGATTAATAATATTTTTTTTTTAATTTTTTGATCCTTTCATGGTTTTTAACGTATTTTTTTATTATTATTTTTTTACATTTCCTTCATTTTTTCATTTATTTTATGAGAATTATTTTATTTATATTATTTTTATTTATTTTATATATTTTTTTTCATTTTTTTAATTATTTTATAATCGTTTTGTAATCATTTCATTTATTATAATTAATTTATTTTTTTTTGGTACTTATATAATTAAATTTTGTCTCTCGCAATCCCCTGCACGTTTCTATACATTTTTGCTCGAATTTGCGTCACAAAACAGGCGAGAAATAGAACAAAATACTGAAATTTCAATGAACCGTTGACCGATAAGATTTTTTTCTAACAGTGGGTAATTTTCAAATTGGGCATAAAAATACATTCAACATTTTTCATATACACACAGAATAAAAATCTTGCGAAATACCAAAAAATGCATACACAAAACACAGTCATGGAACAATATTTGCCAAAAAATTTAAAAAATGTGCAAAAAAAACTTTTTTTATTTATTTAAAAAGAAGCAGAAAATCATTATCTGTTAATTGTTTGCTTGTGGTGAATTGAGTTGTTCTTGAGTGTTTATGGCTGTTGGGAGTGTGTGGTGAAAATATTGTATGTATGTAGGTGTGTGTTGTTGCTTTTTTTGCTGCAGCTTATGATTATCGTTGGCTGCGCTGCCTTTATTGCAATCACAATCGCAATTTCACTTTATTTTATATTAAATAAATTGCGTCTGTATCTCGGCGTGTCTGTGTGCATTCGCCTGTTTATATACAAACATTTTGATGTGTATTTTACTGTTCGTTTACTTTCATTTTGCACTTGGCCTTGAATTGATACAGCGACCTTTAACTTTGCAGCGCTGAGAAATGCGAGCAAAAGTGCAAAAATACACATCATTTACACATACATATATATACATATATATATATATAAACAGTATTACATACAGTTATATGCGAGTAAATGTGTTTTTATTATCAGCTTGCAGCAAGCAGCGAGCAGATGCACTGAACACAGTTACTCTTCTAAAACAACAAAATTTTTGTACTTGTAATAATACAAGTAGGTGGTAAATTTTTGCGGCGGTGGGCGGGGTGAATAGTCAACACCAGCGAAGTGAAGATAAATATGATATTCCAGTTAGCGGATAGATTTGCAATTCGATTGGATAAACAAGTAATTGTTAGCCTTTTAATTAAGTTGATGTAATGTGGCACAAACGCTGAGTTAAGATACATTTAATACTAAATATTCTGGTATAAAATTTATTTTTTTTTAATACAGACCTTTGAGACCCAGCGCCAACGAGCAAGCTTTTTGGTATAATACTTGCTTGAGGAGTGGCAAAGCGAATAGACAACTGGTATAAATCATACATATTTGCATAATCAATTAAAAATATAATAAAAAGCATTTAGGCTATTTTAGTAAGATATATTTAAAAAAATTAAGATTGGCAAAACGAATAGATAATTGGTATAAGTCTTTTATATATTTTTCCGATCAATTCAAAATAAAGTAATAGGCTTTTAGGTCATTTTATTGAGGTATATTTAAAAACTGCAGATTGGCGAATCGAAATAACAACTGGTATAAGCCAAATATATTGGCATAATCAATTAAAAATAGTAGAACAACAGATATATAGACCATTTTACAGAGATATATTTCAAAAAATAAAAATTTGTGAATCGAAAAAATAACTGGTATAAATCACATATACTGGCATAACCAATTAAAAACATAATAACAGACGTTAAGAACAATTAGACATACATACATATGTATACAAGCGGTTAGACATGTTTAATGAATATCCAAAACATAATAGAATTTCGAATCAATCAAGCAACTGGTATAAATGATATATCCTGGCATAACCTAATAGAAATAAAATAACAAACTCACTTTAGTATAACATATCTCAAAACTTGAATTAAGTCGAATATAAGAATTTCGAATAGCACCCACAACAGGTATAAATCACACTGCTATGACAGAGGTTTCGACCACTTTAGTGATTTAGTGATGTAAAACTTAAAGAGTGCTGAATCGAGTAAACAACTGGTGCAACTCATATTTAGTGGAAAAATAAATTAGAGTTAAAATAATATACTATTAGACCACTTTGACTAGATATACCACGTTTTCAAAAAATTTGAATAAAAAAATCAACTGGTATAAATCAGATATATGGGTATAATCCATTAAAGCGACAATAAAAAGCGGTTAATGTGATAATCCAAATTTCCCAATGCATCGAATCGAACAAAAAACTGGTATAAATCATATAGTAGCCTAATTGATAAATAAAATTGGTATGACAAAAAACTGGTACAAATCATATATACTGGCCTAATCATTACAGTTGGTATGACAATCAGCAAGATGAGGTCTATACCAAAACTTGAAGAGTTACGAATAGAACAACGACTAGTATAAATCACTAATACTGGCAAAATACAACAGGAAGCGATTAGACCACTTAAATTATATAACCAGAAACTCTTTTGAATAAAATTCGGATGAAATTCTTTTGACTTGAGAGCAGAGCTTAGCCTAGCGGGCACAGAATTTGTGACCCGCCGGTTAGTCACTAGATTAGTTGACTAAAGAGCGGTCATTATTTATTATTATTATTAAAATTCTCGTCACTTGTGCCAATACTTTTTTTTTGTCGAACCCTAAGATTTTTGATGGATTAATGATATTAATGACAAATTTTTGGGATCAACAAGACGTTGCAATATGTCAAATTGTCGAAGACTTATCGGCAGTAAAATTTTTACGAGAAGATCTTATCAAAACTACGTTTATTTAACTAATCTTATCAAGGCTTATACTAAATTGAGTTTCTTCGCTGCGAAAATCCATTAATAAAGTATTTCAACAACAGCTCTGTGACCACTTCAGAAAACGATGAGACTTATTAGCCAAGAAATTTTACGAAACGCCACTGAAAATCTCGCGACTAGATTTCAATGTAGTCAAAACAGATAAAGCGCCATCAAAAATCACATGGAGATGCAAAAATTTATTATTATTTTTTTAATATTTTAAATAATTTGTATTAAAAAATATTATCAAGATGACGCATCTAGCGCTTACTGAGCCCGAAGGGTACCTAATTGTAATAATTCTAATATTTTATTATCAGATGTATGAATTGTTTTTCAGCAGCTTTTGAAAGTAAAAAGTTGTGCTGCCACCTGCACAGCGGATAATAGTCGTGTGATTGCATGATGTGATATCATATAATGCTTCATATCATATGATTTGTTGCATATGATATATTGCAATAAAATTTTGTTTGTATTGATTAACATGAAAACTCTAAAGAAAGTTATTTTCAGAAGCACTTCATCATATGATTTAATACATTATATAATACATGCTGTGATGTGATGTGATTTTGCCTGATGAGATGTTGTACGTTATCATTCACTTTCTAGGTCAATCAATATTAAGCAACATGATGATTGCTATATATTTAATTTATAAAATGTAATATAAGAAAATATGACATAATGTATTGTATAAAAAAATGTCATGTGTCATAATGACCCACTGACTATACAAAAAATCACTCCGATACCTTTTAAGTGCAAAAAAAAATCATTTCATGTAATGCTAACACAAATTACAAACATTATATATTTTTTCAAACTTATTCAATGCTTACTTTAATGCAGAGAAGCACGCGCAATTTCAACGCCCAAATCTTTGTGTCAACCTGTTTTTATTTACCCCCAATCTTCGGTGTAACCTTGAACTTGAAAGTGGACGAGAAAGCACTTGTTTTAACGAAATGGCTATTTTACAATGCAATACACTCATACACAGGTATATACATATAAATATATGTATATATATAAGTATATAAGTACGCCGTCATACCTATTTACTCAATTTATTACACAAATCCCCGAGTGCGTTGGAAAATCACGTTATTGAGCAATATTAGTGCAATGCAGTCGGACAAAAACTGAGCAGAGCGTGGTAAGAGATATAAAAAAAATAACAAAAAAAAAATAAAAAATAAGAGAAATAATAAAAAAATCTTAAAAAAAAAAAAAAACAAACAAAGAAAGGCAACAAAATAAAAAACGATAGCGCACAAACAACCCAAAAAATCCAGTTAATATCGGTGCACAAATACAAACAAAATGGTGAATCAATAAACGTGCCTTCGGACCAAGTAAGAGATTTTACGAGAGTACTTAAATAATTTAAATAAAAAATAATAATATTTAAAAAGTATTTATTTACACTGATAATTTACTTAATTTAATATACAGTTATTATGAATACTCAATATAAGAGCTTTGGAAGCACAAACTGATAAATGTGAGGGAGAGAACTGCTAAAATGCTTAAAAAAGAATCTGTATTCTTAAATATTTCATATAATTACTTGCTAGCAGAGTTGCAGGAGCATAGTCTTTTAGAACCCACAGAGATGATCTAGTGATTGATGCCCTGAGCATACTAAAATTATAGAGGGAACACTTCTCCAGCCTGCTGAACGGCAGTCAAAATTAAACCAGGAGATAGTGAACCCGATACCCCAATCGATGACGATAGAGTAAGCGTTTCATTGATCGACCATGAAAAGAAAAATAGTAATTCCCCGTCTGAAGAACAACAAAGGAGGGCGGAGATAAATTGCCCTAGCTATTCCAATACGGCTGCGAAGAACTGATAAGGAGCATGCACCAGCTTCTTTATAAAATACAGTGGGACGAAAGCTGGCCCAACGATTGGAATTTAACAATGCTCTGCCCAATCCACATAAAGGGAGATCCTACAATTTACGCCAACTACCGTGGGATAAGCCTCCTCAACATCGCATATAAGGTTCTATCGAGCGTAGTGTGTGAAAGACTGACGCTCACTGACAACAAAGTGATTTTACCTTATCAGTGTGGCTTTAGACTTGAAAAATCGACAATTAACCATATATGTACCATGCGCCAAATCTTGAAAAAGACCCGTGAGAAGAGGTTCGACACACTACTCTTCTTCGTCTACTTTAAAGCTGCTTTTGAAGCACGAAAAGGAGCTGCCTTTATGCCGCGATGTCACGTTGAGGAAAAACCAAGAGCTCTGTCAGGATCGAGAAGTACCTCTCCGAACCGTTCAATACTAAATGAGGTTTTAGACAAGGCGTCTTATTCAATCCACTGCTGGAGTGTACAACTGCTGGCGTACGCCGATGACAACGATATCATTGACCACAACAACGCGCCGTTAGTTCTGCTTTCTCCATTGGACAAAGAAGCAAAGAAAATGGGTCAGGTAGAGAACGAGGGCAAGACGCATTCGATACTTGGCTCCCAAGATAATGTTGACAGTCATAACTTCGAAGTCGTAGATAATTTCGTCTATCTTGGAACTAGCATTAATAGCAACAACAATGTCAGCCTCGAAATCCAACGAAGAATAACTCTTGCCAGGTGCCAGGTGCCAGGTGATACAGGTCTTGACAGGTGCTACAGGTCTTGACAGGTGCTACTTTGGTCTGAGTAAGCAATTGATAAGTAAAGTCCTCTCTTGACGAACAAAAACCGAACTCTACAAGTCACTCATTATTCCTGTTCTGCTATATGGTGCAGAGGCATGGACGGTGACATCTGATGAGTCGACGTTACGAGTTTTCGATAGAAAGGTTCTGCGGTAGATTTATGGTCCTTTGCGCATTGGCAATGCCAAATACCGCAGTCGATGGAACAATATACACGATATACTTACGACGAAATTGATATTGTTCAGCGAATCAAGAGACATCGGCGACGCTGGCTAGTTCATGGCGTCCGAATGAATGAAAACACACCAACTCTGACAGTATTCGACGCAGTACTCGCCTGGTGAAGCAAAGGAAGACCTCCACTCCTTTGGAAAGACCAGGTGGAGAAGGACTTGGCTACACTTGGAATCTCCAATTGACACCAAACAGAGAAAAGAAAGAACGACTGGAGCGCTGTTGTAAACTCGGCTATAACCGCGTAAGCGGTGCCTACACTAAAATATAAGAAGAAGAAGATGTTCATACCAAGACAATTTAGAAAAACTCCGGAACTGCTACCAACGCGTATATAACTAATTTGACTAAATTAGTATACAGAGAAACCTCTCTTAATGGACACTTCAACTTGATAGGCAGTTCTATTAAACGTACACTTCTACGTACACTTTCTCCCTTCAACGAACATATTTTATGCACCAAGTTTTAAGTGAAACTTTTAGAACAAATATCTCTGCCTTAGACTGTCTGGACTCTGTCTTGGTTGAACAAAATTCGACCGACAATTATGTACATTGACATGTAGTTTCACAGACCTTAAGTAAAAAATTATCCCCCTTCTCATGAAAACCAACAGAACCATATGCAACTGGTTCCGGTGCCATACAAACTTATCGATCAAAATTAAGTTCTTGTATGAAAATTTTTTTCATTTAACCAGATATCTTCACGAAATTTGGTAGGGATACTTTTCTAAGAAAATGCTATAATATCTGAAGAAATTTTTCAGATCGAAACACTATAGCATATAGCTGTTACATAAACTGACCTATCAAAAAAAGTTCTGGTATGAAAAACTTTTTTGTTTGAGCAGATATCTTCACGAAATTCGACATAAATTATTGTCGAGGATAACGCTATGATACCCGAAGATATTTTCCAGATCGGACCACTAAATGAGCCATACAAACTGCACGCTTAAAACCATGTGGCTATGGAAGCTACTTTGTTTATGAAGGGTATTCTAGCTGCTGTGCGAACGAAGTGAACGTTTTTTCTTGCTTTTTTGCAAACTTCACATACAGAGTATGTGTCACAAATACATACATACTCCAATAAATACCCATCGCTAAAATTTATTCGTTTGCCATTTTACAATTAATGTTTGTGCAAATTGCTTACTGGGGCGCCCGCTGTGCTATTTAAAGCGGCGAATACACATACTCATCCCCATACATACAGTGGCAATGCATCAAAGCTTACATACAAACATACATTGTATGCAGATAAGTAGGCTGGTGGTGCATATTCCCTTATTTGCAGCTTTTGCACGCTTCCTCAATTCCATGCTTCGTTTTCGAAATATTCACTGCCCTTTGGTTCGAGTTTTTTTTTTTTTTGGTGAGCTTGTTTTTAATCTATATATACATATATTCATACGTACATATATGATTGTACTTCATGGTACGTATGCATGTGTTTGTATTTATTTTTTCAATTTGCAGCCTTTGCTTTGTGCCCGAATTCTCGTTTTTCAAGATCAAGGTCAAAACTTATGTAACGTGCAACAATGGACTCGAATCGGTTTTGTGTGACAAGGAAGTGGGAACATGTGCATAATGTCCATACGCGTGCATTTCTGCATATATATAATAAAAAAAAAAAACAAGCAACAACATTCACAAATTTCGTAATACACAACAAAACGAAAAAGGGGTAAGTGCATGTATGCATTTTTTGGGGTAAACGCAGTTGTTTGCTTCGAAAGGGAATGACGAGTAGAGTTAAAAAAAAACTGAAAACGTTGCATAAGTTTACCTTTATGTATGCGTGTATGTATGTAGGTATGTTGGTGAAAGCAGTGCTTTATCCTTCTTTCGAAGTTAGCTTAAAATTATTTTCTCACACAAGCGACTTATTGTGCAGCAAAATGCCGTAAATATGAAAATATTAAAAAAAAAACAATAACAAGAAAAAAACTTTATCTTCGGTGGCAACAAAGCTACATATAATACCTTTCACAAATAAAAATGTTTCCATACTCGAACTCGTTTTTGATAGGTCAGTTTGTATGGCAGCTATATGCACATATATGGTAGTCCAAAAATCGTATAGGATTTCTAATCAAACTTCAACATTTGTATTTTTATAATTATTTAAAGAACCAAATATGTACCATTTAGGTCGACCAATTTTAGTGAGTTTTCGCTAGAGACATTATTCCATCAGTGTGAAAGTTTTCTGGTTTCTCGTCGAAACTGCTTCTCTTGAAGCCAACTTTACTCCGTTAAGAGAGTTTTCCATTGTTTGAAACAAATGATAGTCCGATGGTGCAAGGTCAGGGCTATATGGTGGTTGAATCAAAACTTCCCAGCCAACCTTTCTCAGTTTTTGCCGAGTCATCAAAGATGTGTGTGGTCTAGCGTTGTACTGATGGAAGACGAAGCCCTTTCTGTTGATTAGTTCTGGCCGTTTTTTTTCGATCGCATGCTTCAATCTCATCAGTTATTGAGAGTAAACTGCAGAATCATCGATCGCATGTTTCAATCTCATCAGTTATTGAGAGTAAACTGTAGAATCAATCGTTCGACCAGGCTGGAGTAGCTCATAGTGGATGATTCCTTTCCAATCCCACTAAACACTTAGCATAACCTTTCGAGGCGTCAATCCTGACTTTGCGCCCCCTGTTACCATTCGCTTCAGAAATGGTTCGATTTCATTTCGTTTCAGCAAAGAATCGCAAATGTTCATTCGGTCCCTTCAATTTTTCACAGACAGCTCATGTGGTACCCAAGCATCGAGCTTCTTTTTGTAGCTAGCCTTTTTTTGAATGGTTCAAAGCCGTTTGATGATGAATGGTAAGTTCCTTAGCGATGTCATGGCTGCTTATGTGACGGTCCTGGTCAATCTTTTCCATAATTTCATCGACTTTTTCAAAAGGAAGGTCGACCAGAGCAAGGTGTAAAGAGTTTTACCTAAAAAATCAAGAAATAGCCATGCAAACGAAGGAACGGTGAAGGAAGCACATAAAAACGCAAAAGAGAGGCAACAAGTTAGGAACATGGCTGCAAATCAGAGAGCAAATAATATGCCCAAAGATAATCAGACGCCGTGATCATAAAACCAGCAGAAGGTAATATGTAGCTTTGCCGAAATCCCTAAGAATATCCGTAGCAAGGAAGATCTTAAAGAAGCAGAGGTTAAACAAGAGCTGGGACCCTACTATTAGAGCTGGAGAAGGCACAGTCTTCAAAAGCCAGCTTCTACGAGGCACTCAAGACCCCCCTTAAAGAATCTGCAACAGTGTCTGACCTTAAAACAAAGGCTACTATAGAGATTAGAAGGCCCAGGACGAAGACTTGGCGTTAAACGTAAACGTACCTAACACAAGAGACCAGGTAAGGGCATATATAACGCTCAATCATTTTGACATCAAGCTTTTCTTTTGGCAAAGAATTGAACTAAGTATGGATAATTAAGAAATAATTTAAATAAGCTTTAACTCGCCAAATTTCAGTCTCTTCCCTAACTGTCTGTGAAATATTACAACATCTCAAATAATTTAAGTAGTCAAATCAAAGTTCTTAATATTGCAGAATAATAAAAAGTATAGCTGAAATATAAATGAAGCAAAATTATGATGAATTATGCAAAAGAACTGCCTAGACGACGGTAGTTAAGCTCCGCGCTTTCCAACTTCAAGTAATGTTCTGCCTGCCTACTTATATTTTTGCTATTCTAACTCTATTAAAGTTTTTGTTGTTTCTGTTCTTTATTTATTTTTTTTTTTTTGAAGGCTAATCCATAATCCGTTGCGTATTCGGTTCGGTATATTTATATCGCCTCCGTGGCGCAATTGGCTAGCGCGTTCGGCTGTTAACCGAAAGGTTGGTGGTTCGAGCCCACCCGGGGGCGGCGAATTATTTTTGCTATTAATTTAAATAATTGTTTAAAAATTATTCATAGAATAGGGAGTATTTTGCGTTGGCCTAACTTATATTTCAATTGCTATAAAGGCGCCTTCAAATATGCAAATTAGTTGTCTGCGAAACTTTGATGTTGCGAATTTTTTAACTTACTGTTATTGGCTCGCAAAGCTTTAAGAGGGTATTGTAGACAAGATATGCAAAGTAATCGATTTCGTTCTTTTTTTGTCAAAGTCTACAAGAATATGTCTACAAAAGGATTTTTCAGAAATCAAGTTACTTTCGGATTTTAGGAGATATTGCTGACCCTCCAAACTGGTTCGGCCGGTACTAAGACTTTAAACGCGTTCTTTTCGAAATCTACGATTTCTCAGGTTCTACTGATATCCCCAATTTTCAATAACCAATAAAAAAAAACGGGTTAGTAAATATATGAATAGTCTTTTCTTACGAATCTTTGAAAATTACCTGAAACTCATGCCTCTAGACTAGAATATTCCCTTAAACACGTCATTCTCGAAAATTTCTTCGAAACAGCTGTCTGGATCGGCTTGAATGCTTAACATGTTATTTTTAGATGTACATACTTGTATTTGTCAGGTAATGATTTTCATTATTTATGACTAATAACAATAATTTTAATATTTTTTTTGGGTTGGAAGACAAAAACCCCTACTGGTCGGGTAAAAAAGTCTCAAGATGAGGAACTACAAGTATTAATCCCTGAAGATTGTTGCCAAGCACAAGAAAAACTCGCAGAATATTTTTAAGCAGTTATTTTAAAACGTTTAAAAGCAAGAAGGTGGGTGTCGTATGAATTGAAGCAAAGAGACGTTGAAATACATTTCCCGACGAAAACATCTAATTCAATCATCATCATCACCAAGTCCACAAAATAATTATGGATGATCGTAAAGTGAAGTTGTTCGAGATAGTAGGGACTCCTACAGATATCAACAGAACGTGTACATCATATCATTCAAGAATAATTGAGTATGAGAAAGTTTTGAGAAAAGTGGATACCGCGTGAGCTCACGTCTGACAAAAAACAATGACAAATTGATGATTCGGAGCAGTGTTTGGAGATGTTTAAGCGTAATAAACTCGAGTTTTTGCGTCGGTATGTGACAATGGATAAAACCTGGCTCCATCATTTCAGTCCGAAGTCCAATCGACAGACATCCGAGTGGACTGCATACGATGAACCCACTCCAAAGGGTGGGAAAAGACAACAGTCGGATGGCAAGTTTTGGGATACGCATGGAACAATTTTTATTGACTACCTTTAAAAAGGAAGGATCAGCGACTATAACATAGTGTCGCGTTTGAAGTACGAAATCGCCAAATAACGGCCGCATTTGAAGAAAAAGAAAGTGTTGCTTCACCAAAACGATAGCAAAAATCCATGAAATGGGCTTCGAATTGCTTTCGCATCCACCATTTTCTCCAGATCTGGCCCCCACCTACTATTTCCTGTTTTCTGATCTCAAAAGAATGCTCGCTCAGCAAAAATTTTCGTCGAATGAAGAGGTGACCGCCGAAACTGAGGCCTATTTTAAAGCAAAGCACAAGTCGTATTACAAAAATAACATCGAAAAGTTGGAGGGTCACTATTGTCATTGTATAACCTTTGCATGAAACTATTTATGTGGAATAAAAAAAACCAATTTTGCAAAAACAAAAAAAAAGTTGTTTTACTATGTTAGGACGGGCACTTTTCAACTGAGCTGTTATTTATGAATTTCAAATAATGTATGACACACCCTGTAAATACCCTAATAATAATTTCAATGCACCATTTGGCATTTCTTTCTTTGAAAGTCATTTTACTTCCTTCTTATTACCAAATACACTATAATTTTATATAATATATATGTACATATATATATATGTATATGTATGTAAGGCTACAAGGAATATTTGAATATTTTTTTCAATTTTATTATGAAATTTTAGCTCAAATTTCCAGCGCATATTGTGGCAAGATGGGCGATCCAGCGAATAAACAAAAAAAATTAAAAAAAAAGACAACAAAAAACGTTGAAAAAAGGGGATAAAAGAGAACAAAAGCGGTAAATAAGTTGTTCGACTGCAATCAGACGCAGAAACAAACACTAATTTCAGGGACCTTGAAATTGTGTATGGACTTCGGCATACCGACACAAATTGAGCCGCACACACTTAACGCCATCTAAGACTGAAGACCAAAGACGCTTTTTCGACTCACTTTTTCGCATTTTGCTTCGTTTTTTGTTGTTTTGTTTTTGGTTTCGCAAATATTTCAAGGGTAATTTATGCATGCGCCATGGTGTTGCATGTTGCAGCGTTATTGCGTGGCAATTCGGTGTGGCATGTTGGCATGCAGACGCGCCTAATTGTCCTACAGAGCGAAATGACTAATTTATGCGAGCTTTTAAGTTTTTATTTTGCATTTTTTTTTGTTGTGCTTTTCACTTTCTTATTTTTTAACGCCTTTTTGTGCGCATTTTTAATATTTTTTTTCGTTTCACTCTTTCGACCGGCCTTTCATTATAAACTTACTGCTTCGCATTTTTCTTAGGAAGCCTGTGATTGGCTTTTTTTCATTAGCCTTATCGCTCGATTGATTTTTGCTCGAGCGCAGACAGTATTTCTTTGGTAACTTGAGCGTTTGCCACAAACTTAGAGACGCGCACTCACTTTGCTGGGCAAGTTTGATTATTGCAACAAATTTACCGTTAGTTTGACTTCCATGGAAATAGCCGCCCGAGGCGATTGAAGCCAACTTATGACAGCAGCTGTAGCCAGGATACGAAAAGAATCAAATATCAAGGCTGGAGATGTGAACTCACCTGAAAGGGAAAAAAAAAAATTTTAAATTTATTTTAAATTTGAAAATGTGTAAGAGATTGATTCGTTTAGTAGCTAAATAAAGTATGGACAAAATTTTATGGAGTTTTTGATATGAAAATAAGATATTCCTAAGGAGTGAATAGTTAGTTAGAAGAGACTTTAGGAATAATAACTGGTCACTGTCTGATAGCGATACATCCCCAACAAGATGGGGTTGACAAACCAAGAAGATTTCAGGAAATCCTAGAGCAGGGCACCAAGGAAAAAAGGGCTTTTTGGCAAAGACTCGCTGTAAGCATCTAAAAACCCCCACAGTTTGATACACTGTAAAAAGGAAAGACAAAAAAGGCCGCAGAGCCTTTTAAAATTTCCCATTTAAAGGGCACCTTTTTTAAACTTTGTACTCCTTTTGGAATTGGGGAAAAAAGGTTGGGATTTTTCCCAAAGAACCAAAACCTGGGGTCCAGGGGGGGAAATTATTTCCCCACCCAAAACCAAAAGGAAAAAAAATCTTACATTTTTCATGGGTTAAGAGATCAACCAAAAAAGGGATCTCACTTGGACTGCTTAGAACGACATTTCCGTTGTGGCCCTTTTAAAAATTTGGCTATTTTTTCCTAATCACCAAAGGTAAACTGGAGATTTTTTAACCTCTGTCTTATAAAAGTTGGACATTGGAAGAGAAAGTGGTTGGATGTTTACCTCATCCTCCCCCATACAACTTTGAAAACTAGCGTTCGAAAAGACTTTTAGCCTTCCCGCATGAATGGCTTTTGGATAATGTCCAGTTAGAGGATATTTTCTAACTACTTGCCCTTATCAAATATAAACTTGCGATCTATACTGGGCCCAAAAGGGATCGCGGGGGGTTTCCCCCAAAATAAAATTTTTTACTAAAGGCAAGTAGTTCAGAAGATTTTCCTGGACCTACACTGGGTAAAAGGGATCTTTAGTCGCCCGGGGAGCAGATCGTCGAACAGCGCCTGCTAAGCGAAAGTGACGTCCATTGGTTTAGTGCTAAATAGCACGATGTTAATAGAAATTCAACTCGGTTACAACCCGATTTAAGTGGGAAAAGAGTACGCCCACTGGCTACCTCGTGAGCTTTGCAGTTGCCAGTGACCAAAACGTTATGATGATAAAGTAGGCTTGTCCCAAAGAGGACGAGAACAGAAAGTTCTTGAATTTCAGCACACGTTGGGGAAATTCCACGCTAGTATTCCCGCTCTCTGTCGGAGTAAATGTTTCCCCCCAAAAGGAGGTTGTACTTCATAGCAGTCGTCTACCGCCACCTTAATATTCAGTTCGGCCTGAAAACACTGCAGTGGTCCGGTAGCCTAAAGCTAAGATTAGTGGGGCCCTTAAAAAAAAGGAAAAAAACTACCTTCCCACCTTCCCCTTCCCCTTTTTAGAAATCGAAACCCATTCCTTTTTAAAAAAAAAACTCAACCCCTTCCTTTCCAAACGACTCCTTGGCCCCTATTTTCCCCAAAATTTTTTTACAAGGGGTTCCCAAAAGGCCCTTTTACACTAAACCCGTTAACATGTTCAAGCTTTATAGCCTTTCAGAGCCAGACGAATACCCCATGGAACATGATTAGCTTCACTACGGTTTCGTAGAGCCAAAATACAAGCTTTGATGAAAGTCCTCAGCTTATCACTGTAGCTCCCTTATAGCAATATGAGACAAATGTGAGCTTTCTTACTCGTTCCTCTATATTTGGCGTCCATCAATGCTTTCTATCAAGGATAAGCCCAAGATATTTCACCCTGTCAACAGTTTAAAGACATCAGCCTCTGAATGAGGAGAGAGGTTCCTCGGGAATATACATATTTACTTGCGCTAACGGCTAAGCCGCTTCTATTCTCCCAATTGAATAACACGTTCAGGTAATCTTCGGTTAGCTCGTATACGGTACTAAGAATGTATTATATTATCATAAGAACAACGTCGTCAGCGTACATTTCCATTGAATTTCCCACTTAATTGTTTATGTCAAACAAATACTTTTTTAAAGAACAGCACCGAAATACTTTTACTAAATCACAAAGTTTAAGGCAAACAAAAAACTTCGTGAAAAATTTGCCGTTTGCCATCCTCAAGTCCTATGCAGAGCAATAAACTTTTCGTAAAAAGCCCTGTTCTTTCCTAAGAAGGTCAATGCTACAAACAAAACCTTCTCAAAACGCAGATAATTGCGTAAATGACAAACGCTACTTGCATTTCGGCTGCAGAAATTTCCCGAAAAGTTCATGGAATTTGGGTAAATCACCGTCTACTCTCCACAACAAATTTAAAAACCTACGAAAACGTTCTCGAAATTCTTGCTATACCTTTTCCAATTCATACGAACTGTGTTTAATTGAAATGCCACCGAGCGCAAAGGCGGTCAACGCACCTACGATTGCAGGCAGGCGCACAACTATAACGGCAAAAATTTAATAAAAATCTAAATTGAGACGGCATTGGGTAGGATGACAGCCAGACAGACATAAAAATGCACGGCTTGGAAGGGCAATAAACCGGCGAGTAGGCGCGCATGTACCAAATTTATTTGCCATAAACAGAAGCCGAAGGAGCGCAGTAAAATTTAATGGGACAAACTATTGGCAGCGGGCGACCGAACTTGCGCGCGTGTAGTGGAGTGGGTCAATGGAGCGCCAAGCTAAGTGCACAAACAGCGCATGTTAAGGCTTCAACAAAGCAGACGCACGTAAACACTAAACGACCCAATGACCGAACCTAAAATGCAGGCGTCTGCAAAAAGAGTGGGTGATTTGTTGGCGTACAAAACAGTCGGTCAACGACGCAGTAAATGCACAGCTTCGGCGTTGGAGAAGTGGAAAATAATCTAAGGCAAGGCATATGAGTAAGAGACACACCGCGGACCAAAACCAATGTGCACACACACTTGTAGGCGAACAGCTGTGTCCTGGATACCGAAAAAAACGGTTGAAGGTTGAAAGCTGAAGGTTGAAGGCCACCAGACGTCTTTGTCGTCACGTTTCATTACGACTTTTCATTTTATTTCTCTACATTTTTCCTGCTATTTTACGAGCATTGGGAAAACGTACATTGGCATTTAACCGCCCAACAACCAACAACCAGCAAGTCAGCCAGCCAGCCAGCCAACCAGCTCGCAGCAGCAACAAGACGCGGTCGTTACCATGGTGAACTCCTCACACCCAAGACACTAAAAAAAATTACCGACATCATCATCATCTGCAACGGCGTCATCATCATGCACATAACTCAGCTCCGAAAAGCCACCAACAACATCATTATGAAGTTAACGTCTAATACCGAAACGCTTTTACGGTATATAGACACAACAAAACGCTACAACGGCAACTACAAGCATATACTCAAGTATCCTCCAGATATATGTTTGCTCCATAAGTATTACTAATATTTTGGGCACTTTACCTCGTATACGACAGCAAACACGCGATTGTTCAACTTTCCCTTCGGCTACAGCCGACTTTCGCCTGGTTTAACGGTGTCAGTAAGCGTCGGCGCACGATGCTTCAGCCACCTACTCGTGACTCAAGGATGTTAACGCCGCCCACACACATCCGACACTATTCGAGCGCAAACAAAACGCCAACAACGGCAAGCGGTCGGTATGCGACCTTCCGACTGAGAGAAGATGGTGTCTGATGGCGCCAGCAGTGCGCTAAGCAATTTAGTGCGTGGGAAACTCCATGTCTGGAGCTTAATAAATACTAATGTGGGTGCCGTTGTGGTATTGCGGGGGTATTTTGTATAGCTCTGCACGGGAAGTTTGTATTTGCTCGGCGTCTATAGCAGTCGTATGCCGAAAATGGTTTATCCTCTGCACCCACAAATGGTCCAAATGAGTCTCGGAAGTCGCTTTCTCGTCCTTTACAGTAATGTGTGCTGTGTATCGTAATGTTTCAAAGTTTGCGCTAACCCGCATACCACTTTAAATTTATAGCTTGTCTGTCCATCTTTCCCATATTTCAGCAGGAGTACCGTTATGCCGGCGCATTTCAAGTCGTAAAGACAACGTTGTCGGTGGCGTTGGCGACGTCGGTGTCTGCCTTTCAGCTGTTCGCCAGCCAGTACATTGCGACTTGGCCTTAGGTGGGGTGGACGGGCGGAAATAACGCTAAGGCAGACGAAAAACAGATTCAAATCAAAATAGAATTGAGTGAACAGCGACAATGTGGCATGGTGAGAGACTATAGAAAGGTCTGTGTATGTGGATGAGTATTGGCAGAAGACAAGGGGAATGAGCAGACAGCCATCAATGTGTGCAAGTCAGTCAGCCATACTTTAATGCGGAATTCTGTGTGTCGAGGGGTCATATATGTATATAGATGTGGGGATATATATAAAAACAAAACATATACAAAAAATTATATCTATGATCATATCTTATTTGCATTTCAATTTGTAGTTAACTGAGGCCTGTGAATTGAAATACTCCCTTGCTACTATTTCGGTTTAAATTTAATTTGCTTTGTATGCGTAGATACATCGACCTGTTTGGCCTAAAAAAGGTATTATAACAGGTGCCAATGCAGATATAGACTAGAGGAGGGTTGTGAAGGAATTTTTCTTTTATTTGAAGTGAAATTCTATTTTTAAACCTTTGGTACATTTCCCTTGAATACCCCTAAACTATAGAAACTATGTCATTGAATTCTCCTTGAAGAGAACGAGTTCCTCAGTACTGCCTTGCGATTTTTTTTTTTGGGCCAAAAAGATTTTTCGACTGCGTAAGAACCGGTAAACTACCAGTAGTAAACCGCAGAAAACTACAAAGGTCCTACTGGTTCCCCAATCTTCATAAAAGCAGACAAAATGGACCTCTTTTTGCATAACTTGACAAAATTTTCCCGCAATTTCACTATGTCCATATAGTCTTATAATAAAGTGACCCAATGCAAATTCTAAACTTGGAAAAGGCCGCCAAAAAAAAGCTTTTTTGTGAAAAAAATTTCCCCAAAAAAATTTTCCCAAAAAGGCCCGGTTTTATTTTAAACCAAAATTTTAAATTGACTTTCCTTTTGGGTTTTAAAACGTGGATTTAAAAAACCTCCCTTTTTTTTTTCTTATTTTTTTTGGTTTTTATTTATTTAACCTTTTTTTCGGGGTTTTTTAAATTAAATCCTCGATAGTATAGTGGTCAGTATCCCCGCCTGTCACGCGGGAGACCGGGGTTCAATTCCCCGTCGGGGAGATTTAAATTAATTAATTTTTTTTCTGATGAAAATTATAACCCCTTTACCACATTTTTCACAATATTTTGGGAGCTAAGTTTTCCCCTTCCCCCAAAACATCCTTTTGAAGCAACTCAAAAAAGTTTATTTAGTGGTGGCCCCATAATAGTTTTTTTAACCGCAAGTTTTTTTTGTTTTTAATTTCTCCAAAGTTTTATCAATTTCTCTCGGGCCCTTATCGATTTCTGCAGAGTCTTATCAATTCCTTCAAAGTATGATTGTCAGTATAGTATATTTTTCGCAAATTCGAAGTTATGTCAATTCAAATGCCTTCAATGGTTTTAAATTAGAACTTAATCTAAAAATTTTAAGTGCATATTAACAATTTTTTTTTCCAAAAAGCATATGCCTCAAGCAGTAGAACACTTTATAAGTATTAAAACCATTACGTCATCCAAAGTTTCATCCCTACCCATAAATACAAAAAACAAGCAATGCAAATTATAATCTATTTTCTTTGTTATACGATGCTACATTCCCATGTCCACCGACAACCGGCCGTCAATACAATACGATTGCTATAACGGCTGCCGCCTTCCGTTGGAACGAAACACATAAAAACAACGCAAGAAAAAAGAGGAGCTTGCAATATGCATTAGTATGAAAGCAGGAGAACAACATCGTTTCGACAGCGAAGCCCATACTCGAGAATGCATGCAATCGAGTGTTTAGTTGACTGTCTGGCGGGCTGTCGGTCGTCACATTCGACGCATATGATAACGAAGAGAGGCAACGTTTTGTTAGTCGAACTAGTATGGATCTAGCGAAAGCAAAAAATCAAAACCTACCCGAACATTAACAAACAATACATAAAAAAGTAAGCAACGACGACGAAAACCGACAACAATGTTAATGATGTTTACGACGGCGACACAATGAAATTATGTGTCAAAACAGAGACTGAAAGAATTAACGACATAAAATTTGCAGGGCAAAACCGGACCGGCAGTTGCAGCGATAAATAACCCGACGTCTTGCGATGCGCGTATATGCGACAGAGAACGAAATCATGCCTACGAACGGCCATGCGCTTGGTATTACCTTCGTATTTTTTTTGTTTCTCTTTGGTTTTATTTCGCCACTTTTATTGGTTTTATTTATCATGTCGGCCATATTGAAAAGTGTGTTTGTATTTCAATGTGTCTCTTGACTCTGACCGGCATTTCTTGTTTGCCATTTGTCTTTGTTTTTTTTCATTTCTGTCTACATCCACTTTTCTTCCATTCATATTACACACACACACACAATCGCATCCAATGATGTTGTATATGTGTGCTTACGAAGAGTGCAATTGCGCATGAGCCAATCTTGCGCTCTCACACACCAACACAATTGCTCTTTTCGCTCTAACTCTCTTGTTGCCTTACTCACTCTCTTTCTAATATTGTTGAATTGCGACTCATCTAGCTAAATTTAGAAAAACCTTTTGATTAGCGTGTAGATGTGGCGAGCTTGTTGGTGTCATTGCCGTTCACATGAGCTGTTTCGTTCTGCGCTTTACTCTATTCATTCGCGTGCTTTGTTCGGGAGCAATAACTTTTTATATAAACAAAACAAGTAGCTTTGTGCGACCGAAGGCAGTGTGACGACGGCAACGTAAATTCTGTCATAGACGTACGCAACTGAGCTTTTGCGAGAAAGTTCAACTATGACTAAGCAGTCGCCTGTGTGTTTCTTGCAGCGCCATCTTTTGTTAAAACGCAGAAGCTGCACAGAAATGCATGCTGTCTTTTAGGCGCGACAGATGTCGCTGGCAAATCACAATGCTAAGGTCCTAAGTGTAACTGTGTTCTAAAGTAGCGCTAACAGTGACTCTCTAATGTCAAGCATTAGAAGCTTTCTAACATTTGTTTGCATTTGGGCGAAACCATTTTCACATCCTCGATAGTATAGTGGTCAGTATCCCCGCCTGTCACGCGGGAGACCGGGGTTCAATTCCCCGTCGGGGAGATATGATAATGTATTTTTTTGAGTATTTTTAGAGTGTTCTTATGAGCTGACTCATTTTGATAGATCTCAAGTATTGATCTTTTATTCCACAATTTCTTATCAGTTTCATCTTACTTTTCATGTTTTTGTCTTTAGTACTTTTCTGTAATACAACTAAAACTCTCTCTAACATGAACCCATTACTTTTTTTTATAAGTTTTCTCAAAAATGTCTTTAATGTCTAAAAACTATTCTTATATGTATCTACAATGAAAACTTAAATACTTGCGGTGTCTTAAAAGATTTACTAATCATTATTATGAGGTGAGCTAAATCTAACCTTAAATTGAGTCCTTCTTTCAGCGCTCTTAGACTGTGGCAAAAGAAGATCGTGCGTTCTCTAGTTAGAACATAACAGAGTTGATTTTTCTATGCCAGTTAGTTCTTAAAAGATATGGCTTCACTTTAGTATAACATCCTCGATAGTATAGTGGTCAGTATCCCCGCCTGTCACGCGGGAGACCGGGGTTCAATTCCCCGTCGGGGAGATATGCGTATTCTTTTTACAATTAATATTTTGCTTTAACTACAATTTATTAGAAGGTTGATTAATTACACTATTTTAATATTATTTACTATATCATAATTGAAGACGAGACGACGAGCACTTAGTAGTCAGCTATAATCTTAATTTCACATATTTTTTCACTTTCTTAAATGATGGTGTATCAATTATAAATATTCACGGTGCACCAAAATATTTTTATCTGCGATTGAAAATACAGCATTGAACTGTAATTTTAAGAACCTTAGCTAGGCGTCAAAATATATGGCTTTTAATAACGAGGGTTAGCTTTCTATTTATAACAAAGGGTGTGCTTTATAAGACGTATAGAACCTATATTTCAAATGCTGAAAAAAAACATGAAATGAAATGAAAAATATCCTTTCTTAAGAGACCATCCCTCCAATTAAGTCTCACATTTTCCACCACAGTTGAACTTAACAGCTGTGCGGCAATAACACGATGAATGTAGCTTTTCTACTTTTAGACCATTTATTAGATGAATGCCGAAAAAGTAGTCTAACTGACTAAAAATATCATAAGAATTAGTGGCTCAACTGATATGCCCATTCTAAATATGAAAATATGATAAAAATTGTGTGTGGTGGTTACACGATCAGTAAGGATTATTCTATCGTTCTGCTGGAAACGTTGCGGCCTGCGAACAACAGCTGCTTGATTGATATTTCCCTAGAGACAAAAGAGCTTGGCGAGTCTTTAACTTACGCCCCTGGTAAACTAGTAAAGTGTCTCATGCCATACGATTATTTTAATTGAAAATGAATTTAGAGGGAAAGTTTTACGTTTTTTTTTTAATGTTCCCTCAGTGTAAGTATTAAGCCAGAAAAGTAGCTCATTGCTGAATATTGGAGGGTTAATATGTAAATGTATATTTGTTCTAGAGTACGTGAGTTCTGGAGAGAAATTTTTAGGATTTTTAAAAGTTCCTTCGGAGTAAGTCTTTGTATGATAATTTGCCAAGGTATACTAAACATTGATTTTGACAAGGTACAAGATTGAAAATGACAGGGCTAAATGCCGCGATGTCTGAATTTGGTGTCCCCACAAAACTAATACGGCTGTTTAAACTGACGTTGAGCAATACCAAAAGATTCGTCAGGATCGCAAAGGACTTCTCCAAGCTGTTCGATACCAAACGAGGTTTCAGACAAGGCGATTTACTTTCGTGCGACTTCTTCAAACTACTCTTGGAGAAAATAATTCGAACTGAAGAACTTGCTAGAGAGAACTTCTGTAAGAGTGTACAGCTGCTAGCGTACGCCGATAATATTGATATCATTGACCTCAAAACGTGTCGTTAATTCTACTTTTTCCAGAATAAATAGGGTAGCGAAGCAAATGGATCTGGTAGTGAACGAGAGCAAGACGAAATATCTCTTGTAATCAAACAAACAGCCATCGCACTCGCTCTCATGTCACTGTTGACAGTCATAACTTTGAAGTCGTAAATGATTTCGTCTATCTTGGAACCAGTATTAACAGCAATAACAATGTCAGCCTCGAAATCCAACGCAGAATAACTCTTGCGAACAGTTGCTACCGCGGAATTGAGAAGTAAAGTCCGCTCTCGACGAAGAAAAACCTAGCTCTATAAGCCACTCATTATTCCCGTCCTGCTATACGGTGCAGAGGCATGTGCGATGACAACATCTAGTGAGTCGACGTTAGGAGTTTTCGAGAGAAAAGATCTGCGGTAGATGTATGGTCATTTGCGCGTTAGCCACGGCGTTCGATGGAACGATGAGCTGTACGAGATATACGACGATGATTCAGACCTTCCAATTGACAAGTTTAAGGTATGGAAGTAAGTACCACAGTCAAATTCCGGAGTAATTTTTCAGTACGAAAAGTGATAGTGGAATTCATTTTCGTATGTAGTTCAATGATACAAATTCATTAATCAGAAAATCGAAAGCACACATAATGTCCAAATCGTTACAGCAGTCTATGAGCAAAGTGTGTGAAAGTACAATTACAAATGTGCAGAGTCGTAATTTCGTATGTAATAAGTGTGTCGCCGATTGTAGTGTGGATTACTAGATGACGACGTGTTGCAAGTTGATATGCGTTGCACAGATGTACTTACAACACTTAAGCCGACAAACAACGTTACAACAAACAAGTGCTTTCCTACAAACCACCTCATAACATATAAACATATGTACCTTCGTATGTATATATAAATATATGCATATGGGTAGTATGTACATAACCGGCTAATGAATTTCAATGCGTGTGTAATGTAATGCCAACACTCAAGGATAAGTCGAGCAGGCAGCATAGAAATTAAAGAAGCAGAAAAACGATAACAGCATGCCCGGAGCTGTTGTTATACGCCCGTTTTATCACTTAAATGCATACATATATACATAATACATAAGCTTGAAAGTAGGCGGGGGAGCTGAGTGTGGGCTTTACAACGCATTGTGAGACCATGAGACGCTATATCACGTCGCGCATGCCGGTAAACTAATATGCTTATGGACACACATCCACTATATACATACATACTATACATATGTTTAGAAGGTACAGCTGATATGTTGATAAAATCGACAACGTTAAGGCGTTACCGTGGGGTTCTAATCGGAAAGGGAAGTTGGCTTGGCGACCTGATGCCTGAGAAACTGGCTTTATTACTACATAGACTCGGTTACAAGTGCCTTTTTATATAGTACATACATATTTATGTATGTATGTGAACATTATACTACATCCATAGATGATGTACGCATTTGCGGAGCATATTGTTGTCAGCATAACAACTTGACGCCTGTCTTAATTAAAAAGAATGAAATGAAACTTAGCACTGAGTATTGAGCCGATAATAAATACGAACAAAAGAGGCTTCCTACTTTTTCCTATTTCATTCAAGTATTGCAGGTGGGAGGAACATGGTTCTTAAGGCTGAAGTACTCGGTATTTTATGCTTTATTAACGATTCTTCACTATTCTAGTATGTTGGTACAATAAGTTCAGGTTAAAAGATCGATCCTAGGAGAAATCTTGCTTGGACAGCTTAGAACGAAAGTTCCTTGTGGTTCCTAAAACGTCTACATACTGCTCGTAAAGACTCTCATAAGTCGACGGAGAGTCTTGGCCCTCGGTTTCGACTACTTTCCCTAGTTGTATGACTGCCGAGATCTTTTAACCTTAGCCTTACAAAAGTTGGAGGACAATGGAGGAACCAGTGGCTGTATATTTCCTACTCACTTTCTCATGTAAGAAGTTATACGATTGCAGAAAGATGAACTGTGTTAGAGGCAAGTTGTCCAGTAGATCACGTGCTACTCTATGCCACAAGGAACACAAAGTCAGGAGTTTGTCGTCATCCAGAGCCTGCTAACCGAACGTAAGGTCGCTAGATCCAGAGCCAGAACGTAAGAGGACAACGGTTATAGTATGTAAGTCACACGAAATTTTAGAGGATCTCAAAAATCTTAAGAGTAGCTCTAAACAAGCTTGGACGAAAGCTTTCAACGCGATCTATTAAGTCTTTTATTTAAAATACTTCCGTTTGTAAGACAGTCACGTCTAACAGGAATGGATCGAAATCTTTATCCGGTGAACTTGAGAGTGTAAACGTTTTCTGTGCCTAAAACAACTAGATGAGTTTAAGAAAACGTTTTATTTTGGGTAAACTTCGTCGAAACGATGTCTAAAGCTTACTGAGCAACCGGTTAGAGCCCAGTGACCCACGATCATGTATCAGATGACCCTTATATAATGACAAATAAGACCTTCGTGTATGCTCCGATGGTTCTTCGAACAAAACAGCTGTTCCTTGGGACTGGATATAAATAAATTGAGGACTGCACCGCAACCTAAGGTCTATTCTTCGCTTGCTTAGGAAAAACAGCGCAAGAAGAATTAAAAATCTATTAAGAGGGGCTTAAGCTTTCTATCATTGAGCAGTTTCTACAAGATAACATATCGAAAAGAAAGTATGTACCAAGTTAAGAGTAAAATTTCCTTATTTCAAAATTATTCAAGCAACAGCAAACGTTGGTGGATTCTGAAAGCCCACAGAACCCGCAATTTCTGGAGTAACTTCAAGATATATTATATGACTAATCACTAGTACTCACCTGGTTTACCATTGGGACTATATGGATCGTAGCTGCCTGCCGACATCGGTGATGCGTAGCCATTCGACATATTCGCGCTGTAGCTGTGGTTCTGTGAACCCGGTGATGGGCTCAATGGTGGCGCTGAACTGGGCACACTACCCGGACTAGAGGTGGAAATCCATTCCTCGTTACTTGGAGGACTGCAAAACAAATAGCAAAAGGTGTCAACATGTAACCGCAGCAAGAACGAAAAAGTTGTACAATAAATCAAAAACATAATAAGGTCAACGGCGAAAAACAAGAAACTGCACTCACCATTCCAAACGGGCGCGCTTGGGCACAAAGACCAGATGTCCATTGGCAGTGCTGCTGGCATTACCACCAGCAGCTGCCGCGGAAGAGGATGACGCCGTTGCGCTGTGATTGCCGCCAGTTGTGATCACCAAAGTGCCGCCGCCCGCAACGCCGCTGGACGTTGAAGCAGCGCCGGAAACACCGCCAGCCGCAGCAACACCGCTGCCGCCACCAACAACTAGATTTATGGTGTTCACACTATTTAGCGGATTCACAGCTATTGTTGTTGCATTGCTCACTGTGGCCGAAGACTTATTGGCAGCAACGGAAATGGAAGTACCGCTGGATGAGGATGCCGTTGACGGCAGTGTGCTGACAGTCAGTGCGATTATATTGTTGCTGTTGTTCACAGCACTGTTGTTGTTGTGGCCCGTATTGCCGTGATTGTTATTGCTATTGTTGCTTAGAGTATTATTATTGCTGTTACGATTAATGCTAGTATTGCTGAAGTTGCTGTGAGAACTACTACTGTTAACGGCCGTCAGTGACGCTGACGTCGGTGCCGCCACGGCCGTTGCCGACGCTGAATTATGCTTCGTCAACGCAATGACGTCGTGCAGCGGTTCCGTTTTAATGGCAGTCGAAATGATTTTAATTTTCTCCTCCACCGATGCGGCCAATACATTCGTTATGATTGTGGGCTTCTCACCCAACGTAATGCTGGTGGCGTTGTGATTGTTGTTGTTGGCATGCAAACGTTGATGGTGTGTGACATGCGCTTGCCGCGGCTGATGGATGAGTGTACGTTGTTGCTGCTGCTGCTGCTGTTGGTGGACACCATTCAAATCGAGCGCATTACTCACTTCACCGCTGGCGATGGCGGCGACGCTGAGTAGATGCGTTGCCGCAATGGTGGCTGGCGCTTGATTGACGCCGGCCGCAGCGGCAGCGGCTGCAGCTGCCAATTGTTGTTGCAGCAGAATGTGACTGGGTATGATGGTGGTGGCGGAGGTGGAGGCGGCGGTGCCGCTTGAAGTCGACGTTTGCGTCGCTGTTTTGGCATGCGACGTCGACGCTGACGACGTGGATTGCTGTTGAGATTGTTGCTGTTGCTGTTGTTGCACATTTAAGCGATACATGTTGGGTTGCTGATGCGAGCAACTGGTGTTTGACTAAGAAAATATTCGATGATGTGTGACAAAATTGTATTGTTGTTGTTGTTGTTGTATGACGCCTAATTTGCTTGTGGCCCGCCAGCAAGCGGTTTTCACATGTGTTCGGTTTCAATAGGCCGTTTTGTTGTTGCGCATTTTGCGGTTATTGCATTCGTGGTTGTTGGCAACATACGAACTTCGCGCAACATTTTCTTGCCATTCTTGCCACATTTACATTTTCGTTGCTAGCAAGTAATGTATACTAATTTGTTGAATTAAATATTTGTGGTTGCAGCACACAAGCGCTTATTATTTACCGTTAATTTTTTCTGCGGTAAGCTGAAAGAAGAAAATAAATTGTTATTTAATAGCGAAAAAAATATTTTCAGAACTTTTTTTAAATAACGACGACTTTATAAAGGGTTTGAGTTTTTAGTCCCTGAGCTCAACCCTAATAGAACTAGATTGACAAGAGTTCATAAATTAAAGGTAGTTCGAATGATCCGGTTAGGTCAAGTATTTACTGCTACTTGGCCATAACCAAGTAAACGGTGTCTACCCCAGTGAAGAAGAAGAAGAAGAAAAAGATGTACTGTTTCATACCACAACCTGTTGTCACGTTGAAGGTAATAACACAATATAACTCTCATAAAAACCCTCATGCTTATCGGCGGAAACTTGGAATAATTCACAAGGTTTTGTTGAGACGAAGTTTTTACCAGCAAAATCATTCATGTTACCAGATCCGGACCATAAGGTGGTGGTGGCATAAACCCCTTCACACCCCAAGCTTCCGAAGCTTCTAGTCATAATCGTTGTTTGTGACTTGACGTTGTCCTGATATGGAACACAATTCCTCTTCTATTTTTCAAAGCGGGTTGCTCTTGAGCGTTTGCTTACTCCAAAAGGTCGGATAGTTGACAATATATGTCCGAATTAAAAGTTTAGCCATTAGGGGACTGGCTCATATTAGTTGATTCACTGCCAATTAAACCAAAAACACAGCAAAACCTTCCTGGAAACCTAGCTTGTTAGTCAGGACTTAGCCAACGTTTGTGACGGCTCGGATCACGACCATTTCCGCTTGACGTTGTCGTAAGTGAGCATCTTTTCAAAACCAGTAACTATCTGCTTCCGAAATTGATGGTATTTATTACAATTCAACCAAAATGGAAATTCGGTAGATGAGATTGTTTTGTGTAAACTCTTGTAGTACCCTCAGGTTTCGAGATCATTGTGCTTTTTTGACATCAAACTTAATGGAACGGAATCGGCGAAACCAAAATTAAACGTGATTGTTAAAGCATCAGGACCATAAATACTACTCATATTTTCAGCCACATGACCTTCCTTTTCGCATTTATCGAAAAAAAAAACCGTAAAATATGGCGTAAATTCTCTTTAAAGGTATCCATCTTTGACGTGTTCTCAAACAATACTGAGCCAAGCAAACACAAAACGGTCGGAGAAATTTTTTACGAAATTACACATTAGATATTCAAACATCTATTGGAAAAATAACGGAATTTTTACCAGACCCTGTGTTTAAGAAATTCCCGACCATCGTTAGTCAAAACTTCTTCCCATCGGTCGGAGAAATTTTTTACGAAATTACACATTAGATATTCAAACATCTATTGGAAAAATAACGGAATTTTTACCAGACCCTGTGTTTAAGAAATTCCCGACCATCGTTAGTCAAAACTTCTTCCCATCTTTTTGGCAAAACTCGAATACATTATAGTAAAACTGTACATCTTGGCATGCTATCCAAGAATTAAGCCATTTTTCGATATCGTCTTATGAGTGGAACCTTTCTGAGCCCCACCGAGCGGAACAAATAATAACGGTACGGTACAATATCTAGGAATTTCCATTTAAACGTTTCCAAATAGGGTTTTAACGGGTTTGACAACGCGATACCGACCGTTTTCATGCAGCTCAATCACTTTTGTGAATCTCCTGGTATTGAGGTCTTAAGGAACACAAGTTCTTTGTTTTCATTACCAGCGCACATAGTCGCTTTGAAATAGTTTGGCGATTGACTCACAATGCTGAAGTAAACTCTTCTTGCGCTTGCCATGGATCCTCCAGCGCCTTTAATTTACCGTCTTCGAAGGCTTTCGGCTTTTGGCCTTACTTCACCCGGACGATCGTTAATATCGAAATCGCTGTCTTTGAAGCAATCAATCCAATCATGGCACATTGTTTCACTTAGAACAGCACCTCCGTAAACCTTTTGGAATTCCCAATGTGCTTCAGCTGTCGAATTCTTTGGCTAAAAGAGAAGGTTGGGCAAAGAAGCGAAGCAAATGGGTCTAGTAATGAACGACGGCAAGATGAAACATCTTCTCTCATCAAACAAACAGTCGTCGTACTCACGACTTGGCACCCACGTCACTGTTGACAGTCATAACTTCGAAGTCGTAGATAAATTCGTCTATCTTGGAACCATTATCAAAGCCAACAACAATATCAGCTTTGAAAACCAACGCAGAATCATTCTTGCCAATAAGTGCTACTTTGGACTAAGTAGGCAATTGAAAATTAAAGACCTCTCTCGACGAAGAAAGACCAAATTGTACAAGTCACTCACCACCCCCGTCCTGCTTTATGGTGCAGAGGCAAGGACGATGACAACATCTGATGAGTCGGCGTTACGAGTTTTCGAGAGAAAGGTTCAGCGGAAGATTTATGGTCCTTTGCGCATTCGATGGAACCATGATCAAGAGACAACGGCTACGCTGGCTAGGCCATGTTGTCCGGACAGAACAGAGTACTCCAGCTTTGAAGATTTTCGATTCAGTATACGCAGGTGGAGGATGGAGTCATGTGTAGAAGTTCACGCAAGTAAACGTCGCCATTCACTTGGGAGTGGCCAGAAACGATTCTTTTACATATGACTTAAGCAGCTCACGACTTCCGGTCTTTGACCAAGTATTCTCTGGGTAGCCTAAGAACATCCGTTTGAAGGCGAGCTAAAGCGAGAAGGCGAAAAATCCCCTCCGCAGGGTTGGGCGTTGGGTTTGGGACCCGCCACGTAAAAAATTATACCAATGTAAAGGAACAACAAGCCTCGGATGAGTGACCCCCGTTTTGATGACGAAAACAGGGGAAGAGGAATACCTCTACTCCTTTGGAGAAGGATCTGGCTTCACATTGTATCTCGAATAGACGCCAAATAGCGAAAAGCAGAAACGACTGACGTAACTCGGCTATAAACGTGTAAGCGGTGTCTACGACAATAAAGAAAAGAATGTAGAATTTTGAAATCTTATATATATCCCAAGAACACCCTAGCTTTATATGCTTTGTTGTATTCATTTTTAAATTGATATTCGCAATTTTCAGTCTTTTCGCAGCTCCTTTAGTACTAAGGAAATCTAATATTTAAGCCTCTCGACCATAGAATTTGAACCAAATGATAAATGTAAGCATCTTCTTTCGTCACTTTAGGAGTTTACACTTTTCTATTATTGGTCTATAAATATATACAAGGAAATATATGACAGAGGAACGAGTGAATGTCGGAAGGTCACTTAATTAATATAACTCAAGTATTTACCCTATTTATTTGCCGATACAATTGTAGCAGGCAGTTATATACAATAATTAGGTCATTGCGTTCATCTATCAAAAGTCAGCAGACACAGGGTTGCAATATCCTGATAGATACGCAACAGCTATATACACACTGTATATAAAAAAGACATTTACCTCACACAGCTCCGGAAAAGCCAGGAAATTATCCCTCCCTCTCACTCAACGCCACACTTTTATTTACTTTATTTTGACCATACACAAGCGCCTTACCAAAACACATACAAAATTCTGCACACTCACAGCCACATTTTTACAGCACCATATATTTAACGGTTATACGTTTTCATTTCACCTATTCTGTTATGCACTTTTATATGCCTTTCACCCATCCACCCATGGCACGCAGCCGTCTCCCTATGTCAACAACCCACATTAAGAAAATAACAAAAAAAAAAAAGTTAGCGGCTTACGTCGCCATTGCTGCAGCCTCAAGGATTCCAGGTCAACAAATTTTCGCCGATTACATAGGCCGGAAAATGTGCAGCGCAAGTGCGTGTTGGCTGTGTAGTCGGGGCGTTGCTGCACTAGAGCAAGGCGCCGAATAGAGGTATTCGTAGTGTTCGTGAACCTTCGTTTTATAGTCGGCGCATTATGCACTCGTTCAGTAGTTCATCGCTTTTTTATTGAATCAACTTCGCACCAACCACCACCTAAAGCTATACTCAGCCTGTCTAGCCTTCGCTTTCGATTGTTTTCTCCCAATGCAAGCATGCATATGTGTTCGTGTTGTCATGTCATCACTATTTCTATTTTATTGCCTACTTCAGCTCATTTCTCTCACATGTGTACGCTCACACTGCAATTCCATCGCCCTCCCATAATGCTTAGCTCTTGCTCTTTCCACATTGCACTCGTTTAGCCTTTACTCGTTTATGCAATCGTCGCCTTTATTTTCGTCATCACTCGACTAGCTGTTACAAGTCCTACAATTGAAATTCGGCAACGCCTTGCAAATAAGAAGCTTCTATAACCCTTTCCCCCTCTGGGTAGTACATTCGCATAATATTGCATTGCTTTGCTCTCTTCGGCTATGTGTACATAGATATGGGAGCGGCAGAAGTTCGACACCCGGAAATGGCATTGAAATTTCACTTAACTTTTCCGCAAAGATACCAGTGACCCGAACGTGAGTTTGCCAACATGAAAGTGACCAAAGCACCACTTAAGTAAGTGAAATTACTAATTCTAGTGCGTACGTGGCTTGACGGCAGAGTTGCAATGTGTACATATTGCAGAGTTGTATTCGGCAATCACGTGCGTGACGAGGATAATCTAATAACATTTGATAATGAAAGGACCTTGTCGAAGCGACATACTGACTGAGTAAATCTTATAATTGGTGGTCTTATAATGGCCTAGTTTAAAGCTGAAGATCAGCTCAAAGTCCTAGTTTTGACGAACAAAGGACAAATTCTACAAGTCTCTCGTTATCCCCGTCCTGCTAAATGGTCCAGAGCCAAGGACGATGACAATATCTGATGAGCAGAATTTTCGAGAAAAAGGTCATGTCGTCCGAATGGATGAAAACACTCCAGCTTTAAGAGTATTCGTCGCAGTACCCACCGGCGAAAGCAGGGGAAGAGGAAGACTTACACTTGGTTGGAAAAACCAGGTGGAGAAGAACCTCGCTACACTTGGAATCTCCAATTGACGTCAAACAGCGAAAAGGAAGAACGACTGGCACGCTGTTGTAAACTCGACTATAACCGATTCGAATTGATCCTGCAACACTTTCGGAGATTTCAGGGTATTTTCAAGATTTTTTTATTTAATATAACACTTTAAAAAGGAGGAAAGTTTCTCCCGAGTTTCTGTAATGATCGACTTGAAACTTTCACATGTCCGTTCTATCATTTGCCATGTAAAGACAGAAAGAATATATAAAGTTTGTTGGTTTTTCAAGCACAAAAAACTTCCGCACCGCCAGTTTTTTCGGAGGTCTGTTGTTATTGCTGTTGCAACGATTATCTAATCTCCGTTTGAGTGATAAGGCTGGGGTTGGTTGTTATCGGAATTGTCTAATCGTCGGTAGGCTCAGGAAACGTGCTGTTTCGAAGGGGTTGGACCATAGGGAGAAAGGTGTTTGATGAGTAGGGTTCGCTGGGCAAGTAAAGAGGTGATTAGTGTCTTGCGTAGACTCCATACATAATGGACATATATTTGGTATGCCGTGGTCGATTCTGGTTAGGAGGAATTACAATAGTTCAGTATCAAGAACGAAATTGCTATACATTAATGTGGCAACTCGAGCTCTTCGTTTGCAATGTTTAAGGGTTTAACTCCAATTATATCTTTCTAAATAACTTCACTGTGAATGGGAGCCAGTCCGTGTCTGAAATAAGTTGAGTCCATAGTCTGGTCGTTGTACTGTTCCAGTCTCTCAACGTTTTCAATAAACGACCTCTTGACGTTCATAGAAGGCGCCCACGCTTCAAGTGGACGAAAACTGCTTGGAGAGGAGCTCGTTATGTTCCGTAACCGGAAGCATACGGCCCTCGCTGTGTAAGTGTTGAAAAATAGACAAGAACCACCATACTGTGATAGTCCGGAGTGCAGTATTCTGACACGTACCAAGCTTCTTTGTTTGCGTTTTACTAGGTCATCATATCGGCGCGGCATACTTTTGACCGGCAGGCCGATTGCCTTGTATGTTGCCAAGAACGTTTCGTCTTTTCTTCATGAGCTGCCGACTAGTGACTTGAGGATTTTTTGGGGTTCCGTCCTTGGCAGTTAATGCGGTCAAGCTCCTTGCAGAGAAGAAGCGAGAAAGATCAGAGAGATAGCCTCTTACTTTTGAGCACATGGCACCAATTACATTGCCCGATGTCAATATCGAGCAATCATCAGCGTACGAGGTGATGAAAATTGCCTTTGGTAATTGAGAGTAGTATTTTGAAATCTAGAAGTTCAACAGTAACGGGTAGAGGACTGCGGGAGTTTGGAGTTTTGACCTCGAAACAGTACCGACCGCTCAGGTAGTTCACCGTCCACCCCTTCAGCCCAGGAGGGGGCGTCGATTGTTATGTGTCCTCAAGTAGCGTTGACTGTCTCAAAAGCATATACTTTGACAAGTCCAAGGCTACGAATTAACCATGAATTATCTGGGAACTTATGACGCCAAGTGCTGTGGTGGTGCTGTGCATTTTACAGAAGCCAAGCTGATGGTCTGCTGGACTCAGGAAGTTTGGGATAGGAGAGTTATCGGAAGATAAGTCACCGTGGTCAACGATAAGCTTACTCCCGTCAGAGACACAGCACTTCAAGGGCTCACAAAGGTTTCAGCTCTAGTTCCCACTATCCTGCACTAGCTCAAACATAACTTCTAACTACGTATTTGTATAAAAATATAAAAATATATTACAACAACGACAGCCGCAACTTACAGTGTGTAAGCTTACCCACGTACCCTTTAATTCTTTCAAAGACCTTTAGTTCACTTTTCACCTAAACCACAAACATATGACAAGCACGCCCACTTTTTCAAGCTACTCATTTAAGCATATTATGTTTCAATGCCAACGCAAGCGAATTTAATGCCTAAGCCCAACAAATGCTTCAAATTCTATTCTCAAGCAAATTAACAAGTCTCACCGAAACCATGAGAGTATATCGCACATATGCAAGGCCGAACACAACCCTGGACATAAGTACATCAGAATAAAAATAACCGCTTTAGTGCAGAAAGTTCAACAGCCTCGAGAAAGGTGAAAAGACCGTAATTGGTGCGCGAAAAGTTTTATTGGATTAGAAGGCGAATGTGTAGTGGGAAAATGCAAGAAAATAAGTGAAATGCATAAACATATGTAGTGCGGCATGAAACAGCTGATGCAGTATGAGACCATGCCAGGAGAACCTTGGCGAGTATGCTCACACTGGCAAAAGTTGTCATGCCTATGTATATATAATATTTTTGTTTTTGTAAGTACATAATGAGCTGGTTGGAATGGTACTTACAAATGTTTCCAACAAAAAAGACTGATTAAAAATTATTTTTGTAGGTATTGGGTGTATAGCTTATAAAGTATAACTCACATTTTTATATTATCCAAGAATATAGTTGACCTAATGACTGTTTGACACTCCTTAGATCTTTATTTATTTGTCTACCTGCTTTTGGTGACGGTATATGGTATTAGAAAGGAGGATGGAATCATGTGTAGAAGTTCACGCAAGTGAGTAATATTCACTTGGGAACGCACAGAAACGATTATTTTACATATGGCTCAGCAGCGGTCTTAGACCAGATATCCTCTGGGTAGCCAAAACACATCCGTTTGAAAGCGAAGCTTCTATCGCCAAAGCTTTGCGTTGGATTTCGGACCCGCCACGTAAAAATACTAACAATACAAGAAAGAAAAAACCCTCGGATAAGGGACCCCCTTTGATGAGGAACACTGCAAAGGATTACGATTTAAAGGCATGCACCTGGAATGGCCGGTCCATTAATTGAGAAGGAGCCGCTGTCCAGCTGTTTCATGTACTCGTTAGAGCTCTTGGAGAAAATAATTCGAGCTGCAGAGCTGAATAAAGAAGGTACAATATTCTATAAGAGTGTACAACTGTTGGCGGACGTCGATGATATCAGGATCATTGGCTTCAACCACCGTGAGTTCTGCTTTCTCCAGACTGGATAACTAGGGCATGACGAAATATATCCTGTCATCAAATAAACAGTCGTCACACCCTTGTCTTGGCACCCAGGTCACTGCTGACAGAATCCGTTGTGATTTACGTGAGTACCTGCCTGCGAACGCCTAACCTCACGGTGCTTTCTATTTCTAGAAGCACATAGATCAATACAATGCGTTGATCAGCGCCCCAAAGCATAAATGCATTAAGCACTCATACCTTGGAGAACCAAAGTATGATTACATTCTGCACTTATATCTTGGTTCCAATTGGTTCGGGTGGATAGGGACACCCTAGCCGCCTTGGTCGGGTACGAGGCCGACCTAAAATCGTATTATGGGTCCGGCACACGGCCGCAATGCGACTCCACATTGGACAAAATGCCCTACCTGCATTTAGGTTCAAACCATAATCGCAGAATAACTCTTGACAACAGATGAAAACATCTGATGAGACGGCTTTACGAGTTTGAGTTAACACAGAAAAACCTCATGTACCGAACTTTCATTTTCGAAGCGCTACTGAATCGCAAAAAAAAATCTATCAATTTCTGAAGCAGATGGTTAATGGTGATGAAAAATGGATCACTTATGACAACGTCTAGCGAAAACGAACGTAGTCCACTCGCGGTGAGCCGGTGAAAATGGTGGCCGAAACAAGATTGCTGGCCGAAAAGGTTTTGCCAAGTGTTTGCTGGAATAGCCAAGAAATATTCTACCATGTGCTACTTTCCTACGGCCAAACTCTTAATTCGGATCTATACAGTCAACAAAGTGATCGTCTGAAAGAAGTAATCGACCAGTAACGGCCAAAGACTGTTTTGGCCAATAGAAGAGGTATTGTGTTCCATTGGGACAACGTCAGGCCACACACATCGATAGTGAGTCGCCACAAGCTCAGTGAGCTTGGTTGAGAGATTCTCATGCATCCAAATTGTAGTTCAGATCTGGCATCAAGTGATTCCTGCTTGTTTCTGTCTAGCGTAAACTATTTTCTGGTGATATCTGATGTATTTCACGCGTCACAAGAACGAAAAATGTTAGACTAAACTCTCTTTTGTGAACCTGAGATAAGAAAGATTTCTCACAAAAATTCATCAGGGGTTCAGGGAAGTTACAAAACTTCTGACAAAACCTATTTGTAAGACATTTTAAAAATACAGAAGCTTTACAGAATTAATTTTGATTATTTAAGACTGTTTAAAAACGAGTAGAAACTCAATAAAAACTATTCTCTTAAGTTCCTGAAAGAATATGGTACATATGAGCTCATTGCTTTAGTTTTTATATGTACTATCCTGCAAAGACGAAGCACAGCAAAGAGCCGAAGAGCAAATACAAACATAATATATAACTGCAATAAAATCCGATGACAAAAAACAACAAAAACAACATTAACAGTGCCATAAATGAGAGTCGTTAATGTTTGGCGTAGAACGATGCCGAGTGCAGTGAGAGCGTACAACAAGTACAATAGTAATAAAAAGTAGACTGCAAAAATGGTTGGTAGAAGCAATAAAAGTCCACGCAGAATGTCTATAACCGATTGTTGTTATATACAAACATAGAAAACTTATATTTTTTCATTAGTAACAAATTTTGCTGCATTTCGTTTTATTCTTTAGTTTTTGTTTGCATTATTTTGTTGCATTAGTTGTACGTGCCACAGTCGTTGTCGACAGCTACGCCTACGCCAAATGCAACACTGTGTGCGTTTTTGTACAATGTTTGTCTTGCACTTATGTGGCGCGCTTTAAGCCTCTGCATTGACCCAATTTTGAGGGTTGCTCTCGAATTTCAATCAAACCCTTATATGACGAAGGCGAAATTTGTATCAAATAGTTTTTTGACGATTGAGAAAAAAATTTATGAGTATCTAAGTACAAAGGATAGAGGTCCATTGGAAAGTTGCTTGAAAAAAATTATCCAGCCCTAATAGAGTTGAATTGAATATAAACATAAAAGGAACCCAGATCCTAATACTCATATATACCATGTTCAAAGAACCTACAGATAAATAAGCTTTTTCAGAGTATCAAGAAGACATGAACCGCCGTCTTGAGTAATTGAGTGTTAATCAATTGTTTTGACACACAGTTTCGATGAACTAGACCATATTGTTTGCCCTTGATAGTAATGTGCATGTAACCTAAGCTCAAACTTATTCGGAATTTCGACCATAAGAAAGCCTACTCTTCATGTAAAACCATAATGAGCAAGCAGCAATATTTCCATCGACTTAACTATAATCTGCATCAAAATTCTATGAGGCGTTTGAGCGAAATAAGACCGGAACTTAGCCTCCAAAGTAAAAATTGCGATTTTTTCTCGAAATAGTCTCACTTTAGCTCGAAGCACTAGACCAAGCGTTGCTCCTACTTTCCAACTCGTCTGAAAAATACTTTTTTGAGGAGTTCTTTAAAGAAGACTACAGAGATTCGAATTGTTCCGGACGAGTGACTTTTTCAAGTTTAGAAAAAAGTCTTCCGCACTCAAAATCTGGAAAATGCGGTGGATCGTGCAGCAGTTAAGAGCCTAATTTGGCTAAAATATTTACGGCGGCGGATGTGTGAACCGATGCCAATTGATGATGATGATGAGGTCACTTTTTTCCCATAGTTGAATTCCTTTGACTATTTTGCCTTTCTCCAGGTAGTCTCTCTTGTGAATTCAAGGAAGCGGTAGATAGAATAGTTTTCGCTCCTCTGGGCATAGTTCGCTGTGTGAAGTTTACTGTTTCGACCGTTTCTTGGTCTCTGGACGGACATGATAGAAAGCAGGAACTCTTTCGAATTGCTCTACGCAATCCAAAAGGAACCTCACATTCATTTTCGAACTCAGAGGGATACTTCATAATTCCCAGTTAGGCAATGATCAGTGAGCGGTAATCGAATAACTGTTTGCTAACGAGCTCTGCGGACGAGCGACTATCCCTTTCGGACTGACTCGTTTTTCCAACAAAAACAAACCAAAACCAATAACAACTCCTCGCCTTCAGCCAAAAGATGATGAAGAGTGCTCCTAACTGTATCAACCATAGCACACCGGTGTAAACAGCAGCAAACACAGGGGGTACCAAACATAGTACAAATGAAAAACCACTCACCTTCAAAGCAGCCGTGAGTACCAACCAAAATACACTGGCCGCTAAAGGAGAAAGGAAAAGATGAAAAGGAAGAAATACTTGAATCAAGTTCAATCAAGAATCAAGCCGGTAGCAGAGGGCAGTCTTTATACTAGGTAAGATTGACAAGGATCAGGATGCCGATACCTCAGTTGATGAAGAGACATAAAGCACGAAGAGAAGATAGTAGAGCACTATTAGAATACTATGAAAGTTTCCTGAAAATTAAGCAAAAATAACCTCCAATCGAAACCAGTAAGCAGGTAGGTACCCATAAAGGAATTGAAAGCGATTAAGTGATGAGACCTCTGCTTAAAAAGCCGTAACAAAAGCAGAGCAATACAACAACGACAAGGCACTTCAGTGATGTGACCAGAGACAGCCGCAGGTGGCTGTCATTAACGGGAACTCATCCTAAGCGAGCACCATACAGGAGAGATGGGTGGAGATCGAAGTCAGATTGCCTAGTCTACTATTAAGCTATGTATGTGCTCGACAATCCGTTGGGTCTCCATCCGGAGTCGCCTCCTCGGGAACCCTTAAGGGCTACACCATCACCAAGTGCGCCGACCAGACCTACCTGGATTTTCTTACGATGAAACAGAATATCAAGACTATATGGCTCGACGACAGTGCTTCAAAATGTCGACTTTACCCGATAGCGGCAGCACTCCTACCTATCTACGTACAATATTTCATGCCAGGTATGACATTAGGTTCCTTTGAAAAGCGTACTGTCTAAATTATTTTTCTCTTAGCGGTGTGCAAAGAAGAGATCGTGAACTATTGTCGCCGTAGCCATTTCAGGTACATGGTTGTGGCTCATCAAAAATCTAGAACCAAGTTAATTCAATAAACCAATTTTTGACCGACGCCATCGACAGAGACGACCTCTATATATGTATGTAGCCTCCAAAGCTCTTTGCTTCTTCTTCTTCTTTACTAGCGTAGACACCGCTTACGCGGTTATAGCCGAGTTAACAAAAAGACACTACAGCCTCAACAACAACTCTTAGACTTCACTGCACGATTTCCTCGCAACTAAGCCAAAAGTCGGCCAAGCAAATATTCCAGAATCGCTAAAACGTAGAGATGTGTAAATCTTTCAAGCTAAATGAAAGACAACTGATCGAAAAGAATTCCAAAACAAAAAGTAACCTACTCATTCGCAGTATTACTAAATTTATAATGTATACATATCAACAAATATTCAGGTTTCAAGTGTGATGCCAAATCAGTAAAACAAAATAAACAAAAACGAATGAATAGGTTATTTTTAGCATGCTCATTCTTATTTTTGTCTGCTATATTTTCGTTAATATTTTACAACAATGTAATTTCATTCACTTTATACTCGCGCAAGCAACTGCGCGCTCGTATAACAACCACATTCATTCTCACGCTCACTTTGCATCTCTTATTTCGCCAATTCGCCGCAAATATGCTGCTCGCCACTTTAGAATGATTGCATTACATTCTCACATTATTAGCGGCTCGTTTGTTATTGTTGTTATTTACTCGCTGTTATTGTGATGTGTGTTTGGTTAAGCACTAATATGCAGCCTCCGTGGCGCAATTGGCTAGCGCGTTCGGCTGTTAACCGAAAGGTTGGTGGTTCGAGCCCACCCGGGGGCGCATAATAACTTTTTGTGTCAACAAATTTGTATTCAAAACTAAATTTTAAACATACGAGTATATAATATAAAGTTAAAATACAGCCTAGAATTAAAATTCCAATGAATAAAATGGTGAAGCCAAAAAAGTAAGGATGACAAAGTGTCAAGAGGAAAAGAATAGATTTATTATAGACTATATTTAAGGGTTCTTAAATGATGTTATACTTGCATATTTAATAATTATTAGCATTTTTTTTCCATTAATTGAATAATATTTTTTTTTCATTTCAACTGATTTTTTAAGACAGATTCTAAATAAACTTAAATATTAATTAAATTGTTTATAATTATGTTGAAGAGTCTAGACAACCTCCAAAACCGCGCATAGTTATAAAATTAATGATATTTCGTCAAAAATCAGTCAAATAAAATTGATTTTGGAGATGCGGGGCATCGATCCCCGTACCTCTCACATGCTAAGCGAGCGCTCTACCATCTGAGCTACATCCCCTCACAAAATAAAAACACCCAATATAGTGATTTGAATATTAGGCCATGTACTACAATTACAACCGGTTATACGGTTTAATATTGGAAACAGGACACTTTTGATTATGCATAACGAATTATAATGAATTCGACAAGATTTATCTATTAGTAATACCGCGCGATAAGCAGTAACAAATAACATGTCAAATCCGAACCGGCTTTAAATATTTGGCAACAGAAAAGAACAATCAAGTTACTGTAGTTCAAGAAAGAAAGCTTATTGTACAGTAGGTTAGATTAACTTAAGAGGTCGATCCTAATAGGGATACATACCACTTGGACAGCTTAGAACGCCGGTCCGTTGTGGTACCTGTAATTTCTGTTTGTTTAAAAGATCATAAAAATCTTAAAAATCGACAAAGTGATTCGCTTCTATCACAAATTCGTTGAGACGGTTAAACTCAGTTTCGACTATGTTCCTGGTTCGCCGAAGGTAAGACTTTCGAGGTGTTTTAACCTCAGTCTTGCAATATGCGGACAGTTGTCGAGAAATTGCCTGGATTTTTCATCCGTAATTTGGGTCTGGCAGCGAACGGGGGCAAGACGAAATATCTCCTGTCATCAAACAAACAGTAGTCGCACTCGCGACTTGGTTCCCACGTCACTGTTGACAACGTCCGGTGTGTTTTACGTGGATACCTGCTGACGACAGCCTTACTCCACGGCGCTCAAAAGCACAGCGGATCAAATCAATGCGTTGATCAGCGCCCTGAGAATGCTAAGCATTTTCAGTACCAATTGGCAGTGTGGAATGGACACACTAACCACCTTGGTAGGGTTCGAGGCCCATCTAAAACCTCTGCCGTGCTTTGGGTCCGGCACCCGGTTGCAATGCAACTCCACATTCAACTGACAAGGTCAGTTCTTCCCGCGATTTGGGTTTCAACCACAACCACCACGATACTCCCCGAGGGGCCAGTCCGCATGAGCAGGTTGTCACTGTTGACAGTCATAACTTTGAAGTTGTAGATAATTTTGTCTATCTTGGAACCAGCGTAAACATCACCAACAACGTCAGCCTGGAAATCCAACGCAGGATTACTCTTGCCAACAGGTGCTACTTCGGACTGAGTAGGTAATTGAAAAGTAAAGTCCTCGACAAACAAAAGCCAAACTCTATAAGTCGCTCATAATTCCCGTCCTGCTATATGGTGCAGAGGCTTGGACGATGACCACAAACGATGAGGCGACTTACGAGTTTTCGAGAGAAAGGTTCTGCGAAAGATTTATGGTCCGTTGCGCGTTGGTCACGGCGAATATCGCATTCGATGGAACGATGAGCTGTACGAGATATACGACGACATTGACATAATGCAGCGAATTAAAAGACAGCGGCTACGCTGGCTAGGTCATGTTGTCCGGATGGACAAAAACACTCCAGCTCTGAAAGTATTCGACGCAGTACCCGCCGGGGGAAGCAGAGGAAGAGGAAGACCTCCACTTCGTTGGAAGAACCAAGTGGAGAAGGACCTGGCTTCGCTTGAAATATCCAATTGGCGCCACGTAGCGAAGAGAAGAAACGAGTGGCGCGCTGTTGTTGACTCGGCTATAATCGCGTAAGCGGTGTCTACGCCAGTAAAGGAGAAGAGGAAGAACTTTTCTTAACTTTATCGCATGAGTGTTTTTGGACGGTGTCGGAATAGCTTAGTAGATAACCCGTGTTATACTCAAGCAAAGGAGGATCTCGCAGTCACATAGAATCGGGTCCTCGCACAGTGTCTGCTAAATCTATGCGAGGTCCACTGGTCAGATGCTAGAACGTAAGACGTCTCGGTCACGTTCTGATGTGCGCGGGAAAATAGTGCTTTGCAGTTGCCAGACACCAAGTCTGATGATGAAACAGCTGGATACAATTTACAAAATTTCATGTGAGACAGATACTCCTTAACTAGCTTTGAGCACACAATTAGCCGCTCTGCTGTCAGAGTGAATGCTCATCTCCGTGAATGAGGCTGTACTTCATTAGAAGTACGTCTACTGCCAGCTTAGTAAGTGCCACTTCTGCCTAAAAACAATCTTGTGGTGTGATCCGATAGCTTTAAGCTAAGTTTGACTGAGAGCTTTCCAGAGAGCTTTCGCCTAGCTATGACCTATCCGTGAAAAAGCAAACTGTGCTTATTTTAAGGCGTCTCCTTCTCATTCAAATATCCCCCGTTGGTATTTGAGCAGAGAAAATATTGCCTAGTTAGTGAATAAAAACAAGACAAGATACATAAGTTGTTCTGAAAGAAATTTCGAAAGCATTCGATAAAAGTATGAGCCCCGTATTACAACGTAGGATTAAGCTCCTCAACATACAGGTCCTAATAACAGTCTGAAAGTGTTCGATAGCAAGACTTAGACGATAAAGAGATGACCACATCGACTAAATGTGAAGGATATGGTGCCTAAAAATCGTCAAGCACGGGTTAGAGAGATGGCAAGAGAGCTCGACATCTCTTTCGAATCCATTCAAATGATTTTGGTGAACATTTTGGGTATGAAACTCGTTCATGCTCGACTAGTCCTGATAAAGCTGAATTTTTTCAAAAAGAGTACCGTAAACAGGTCTCTCTGGACATGCTCGATCATGCGAATTCCAATCTCACATTCATGGAGAGCATTATAGTTGCCGGTGAGACATGGATTTATGATCTTGACATGCAAGCAAATCAAAAATCATCGGAATGGAGTTAAAAACAAAACAAGAAAACCACGTCAAAGCCGCTCAAAAAACAAGGTGTTACTCATTGTTTTTTTCGATATTCGTTGTTTGGTGCATCATGAATTTGTTCCGGAGGGACATAAAGAGTTCTATTTGGCCTTATTGAGGCGTTTGCGCGAGAACATCCAACGAAAACGGCCGGCTTCGTGTGTGCTGTTTGTGGTAAGGCTAACCTGACACGAGTGAGTTGTAAAAAACCGGCAACATTCCCTTCAACTTTGTGAAGTCACCAATTAACAAGTGCTACAAATGTATGTTTGAATGTATTACATTTTGTAACTAAACCAAAAGTGTTCCAAAAGTTCACTTGTATTAAATGCTTTTACAAACTTTTTCAATTTCCCGCAGTTCGGCTAATCACCACTTAGTTTTATTGCTTACACGAGTATTGCACGTTCGTTTAGCTAACTATCTCGTGTCGTTGTGAAATTTTCGTGTTGAGGTTAAGGTTGTTTTTTATTATTTTTCCGTTACAAAATTTTATTTTTATTTTTATACCCTGAACAGGATATAATAAATGGGCCACGATGTTTGTAACAACCAGAAGGATCAAAATTAAGTTTTTATATGGAAAACTTTTTCTTTTGACGAGATTTCTTTACGAAATTCACGATAGGCAATGCTATGATATCCGAAGAAATTTTTCAGAACGTACTATAGCATATATGTATGTCAGACAAACTGACGGATCAAGTTCAAGTTCTCGTACTCGTATGGGAAACTTTTTCATTTATGTAGGGTATCCAATCTTCGGTGCAGTCGAAGTTCACCGTTTTTCTTCTTTCCTTTTTTTTGTGTTCAGTGAGTTCGCGGTTGCTTGTTTTCGGTGTCAGACAATTGAATGAAAATGTAAAAAAGGAAATCAAACGCCAAGAATAGAGCGGATAAAAACACGTAAATTGAAATTGAAATTGCCAACGGAAGTGGGATACCAAAATACAAAAGCAACAGAAATTACAGCAGCAATTACAACACTGCCAGCGGCAACGAGAGCAATGCACATGCCGCAACAATAGCAAAATGCGCAACAAAATTGGATACCAACAGTCAGCCAGACAGCCAGTCAGTCAACGAATGCATAGTTTAGACACAACCGACAAAAAAAATATATATAAAAATTAAACTAAATTAATTTGAAAGCACCCAGCGTTAACGCTACGAGCGTGCGAATACGCCAGGCTAGTTAGCTGCCATAGAATGACAGCTCGTTTGGTCGCGCTTTGCCGCCCTTCGCCTGCAGCCTAACTTCATTGTCGCTTTCGTTCGTATGCACGAGTGTGTACGTAAGCCCACTTTTCAGTTCAATTCGTTTTGTTGCATTGCAGCATTTCGTTTTTTTTTCCACCTTTTTTGTGTGCATTTAATTTCGTTTTCATCCATGCTGTGATCGCCGCCGCACTCGTGTTTGGTTGTCGTTTCGTCACGTCTCGTCGCATTTTTCGCATCGCTTCGCATGTAACATTCTATTCTAACCCTGTGCTCAGCACACGGCACCCCAACGCCACCACTTGATAGCATCATCGATGCGCCAGCACTTCATCTGTCCCCAAACGCCTTGAGCAAGCAAGCAAGCACCAGATGAGCGCGAAATTTCGAATGCGGCAGACTTTGCAGGTAATTTATGTATGTGGAAAGTTTGGTACGACTAGTCTAACACAGAGCAATAAATTTCCAACAAAATCTGTGGGACGAAATATTTTTTAAGCAGTTGGAAGCGAGACTTGAAGTTTTCTATTTGATAATAAGCAAAAAATAGAAAACTGTAAGGCGGAGGAGCTTCCTGTTACAATTAAGAACACATACAGATTTTTTGGCAGACTTTCTTAGAGGTGTCTAAGAACATATATTTCTAAGTATCACTTTCATACTCGTGTGGGCTTCAATTCCCTTCTATCCTGTGGCTCATGGAGATTGTGAGACATTCGCCTTAGCATCGATAGGGAGGTTCCTAAGAACCACACTCTTAAAGTCATAGCCGATGACAACTTTTGCGTTGGGGAGGGGACCGATGGACTCCTTAATAAGGAGACTCATAGTTCATCGGTTTTATTGGACCTTATGACCCTTCAGTCCCTAGCTGGAGAAGACGGTTTATAGCACCGGAGCATTACCCCTATCCCCTTAGGTGTGTAGGTTTCTGAAGGAAGCCAGACGCGAGCACTAGGGCGCAGTGGAAGATCCATCTTGGCTATTGCCTCTAGTATAGTTTTATTTCAGTCATCTCCAAGTCCATCTACCGCTTCCTTATAGAGTGAGTCCGACAGTACGTCGGCCTTATGATCCTCCAGTCCCTAGCTGGAGAAGACGGGTTATAGCACCGGAGCATTTCCCCTATCCCCTTAGGTATGTAGGCTTCTGAAGGAAGCCAGACGCGAGCACGAGGGTGCAGTGGAAGATCCATCTTGGCTGTTGCCTCTAGCATAGTTTTCTTTCAATCCTCTCCATCTACCGCTTCCTTATAGAGCGAATCCGACAGTACGTCGGCACATCAGATCAACTTGTGTAAATCATGACATCAATCCACAACCTCACAGTTAGGTGGTGATTCGGAATTTTCCTTAAGCACCTTCATGAAGACTTCCGACATATGATGCTACTGCGATCCCAGCACGGGAAATATAGCAACCATAGCTGAGGGTGTAGACGAAAACCGTGGAGGGTCGATTCGGCGCCGTTTGCAGCAACTCGACTTGGCGCATTTTACATCGAGATCTTAAATTGAAAATTATAGCTTGTGCAAGAACTACAGCCGCTCGAAATTTTTAAGAGGCATTGCCTTGCTCCATGGGCTCTTGAAAAGTTCGAATAAGATCCAACGCTTTCGAGCCAATTTTTGTTCAGCAATAAGGCCCATTTCTGGCACAATGGGTATGTAAACAAGCAAAATTGCCGAATCTGGGACAAAGAGCAACTTGAAGAGATTAAAGAGCTGTCATTTCATGCAGAAAAAAACGGTTTGATGTGGTTCGGGGATCGGTGGAATCGTCGCAATGCATTTATTGAGAAAACACTTGGGTGAGCCGATAATTTCAAATTTTGGGCTGGTCATTTGGTCACCAAGATCTTGTGACATCACAGACTCTTTCCTGTGGGAATATGTAAAGTCTTCGATTCAGGTCTTGGAGCAAACCTTACGCGTGTTATTCACCAGTCACCAGTCGAAATGTTCGAACGAGTCATCGAATATTGGACTCAACGGCAAGGACCATCTAGCCGCGGTCAACATTTGAAAGAGATAATCTTCAAAAAATAGATGTCAAAGAATGTTCTTTCGAATGCTAATAAACATTCTCCATTAAATTTGAAGTTTTTGTGTTTTTTCTTTGCAAAAGTCGGGAATCTCAAAATGGCTCCTCCTGCTTTTTTATTTTGTAAAATTGCAATTTCAGTACCGACTTTGAAATATTTCGAAATAATCATGCATCAGCACTACGTTATCAAAAAACCGCTTTCGAATCGCACAGCAAAAGCTTTTCTGCTGACAGCTCCACTAATTTGCATACAAAATTCATGGGAAGTGAACACGAATAGCTAACAGCAGCCGCAAACAGAGTACTTACACACATACACATACATATGTACACATGTATATAAATAACAATAATAATAATAACAATAGTTAGTGCATTTGTTTAATAACAAAAACAACGGGAAGAGCATTAAACTTTTATCAGCGCAACCGGTGCTGAAAACGTGAAAAATAATTGCCGAGACGATGACTACGCGAGTGGCAGAGGGCGAGAGTACGCGAGCACAATATGAAGCTATTTACTAACAACAACAAATAAAGCTGAAGTGCGGAAAAGCAGAAGCGAGCAAAATAAGATTGAAATTGAAACCAACAAAAAAGAAGAAGAAGAAAAAATACAAAAACAGTTTGAATAGCGACACGGAAGCGCTAAAACTAAATCACGTGCATACAGTTAGCAGAAGAACGCTAGCATACACGAAACCACTCTACACATATGCATTCACACACAGTCATATTATTTGGCCCACTGACTGAGTGGCGCTGATGGCGGTCATACGCCACATAAGTAGCCGAAGAATTTTTGATTGAATTCTCGCAGCCGCCACACTGACTGCTGGGGCACATCGGCAGCGATGGAGCCGACGCTGGTCAGTCGAGCAAACGAGCGAAATGTTGACTTTTTACGCCTTTTTTCATTACATTTTCGATGGCGATGGCGATGGCTGGTTAATAGGTGCCAAAATGAGCGCGGCAGCAGAAACAAAATAAAAAAACACGAAAAATTTTGAAGCAAAAAAACATAAAAAATCAACCAGCCAACAACAAGGAAAAAATCAGTCACAAAAATAACAACAAAAAGACAAAAATCAGCAACAAAAATAACAGCAACGACAACATTTTGTGTGTCACTACGTCAAACCGCAAAAAGCGACCAATTAAAAGCGCGGCGAAGGTACATACGAGTGTGTCGCAAAATGGAGTGAGAAATATAAATAAAATATCAAGATAAATATGCATGTAAAACGCGCCAATTAACAACAAAAGAGCAAGAAATAAGTAAATATACCCTGCACAAATCAGCAAGTTTTTATACAAAACTTGATTTTAAACGAACAGTTTGTATGGCAGCTATATGCTATAATGGTCCGATTTGAACAATATATTCAGAGATTATATCGTTGCTTGGGACGACAATTAATGCCAAATTCCATGAAAATAACTCGTCAAATCAAAAAGTTTTCTATATAAGAACTTGAGTTTGAGCTTTCAGTTTGTATGGCAGCTATAGTGGTATATAGTGGTCCAAAATCGGTGATTCAGACAAATAACCAGTTTCTTCGGCGAAATAGCACTTGTGCAATATTCGAGATCGATATCTCAAAAACTAAGGAACTAATTTAAATATATACAAATCACTACTCAGCTCGTCAAGCTGATGATTCCTATAAATATATGTGACCTGGTCTACAAAAAGGGGGCTTAGGTGTCAAAAAATCATTTTTTTTTTACGCTGTTCAGGGTATAAATATACATACATACATATGACAAATAAGGAAGTATGTGTATGGTAGATCCACAAAAAAACAAGACGATTTTGTAAACCTGCTCTCGACACTAAATTTGGAAGCTGATTCAAAGTCTTGCTACTTGCTTTGTTCAGCATGTTGGCTTGATTTCATTCTACGAAATTCACCTGTGTGTTTATTGCCAAATATTGGCTTTGCAAATGTCGCAAACAAGTTAACTGTAATACAAATTCTTCAGACAATATTTAAAACTACACTTTGGCGCTAAATAATTTTTAGCGCAATAAACCGCCAAAATGGCAGCTTAAGATTTTAACTCACAAATTACAACATTAGTACCAAAAAATATACTAAAAGCGATGTGCCACACCCTCTTTGCTAGTTTAAACGTGTAATCAAATAGTACGAGTATTTACATATACACACTTGAAAGCATTACATCGATTACAATAACACAGATAACATTTTGCTCACTGCAATGCCGATTGCATTCGAATTGCAGTGGAGAGCAACGCACATGCTCTCTTCTGCACTCTCGTGCACTCACATACATATATATATATGTACTTAAATATTCATGGTTGTGCTTACAACTGCGATGGTATGTAATGGATAAATACGTAATTGCGTGGGCGATT
>CM050325.1:57225473-57417794 GCA_027475135.1 Bactrocera correcta | reverse complement strand
CGCAAAAATTTTATGAATTTGCTGCGAAAATTAAAGTTTAGCATCTCGCTGAGTTCGTGCTACAGTATTGCGTAGAAAAGAGGAATTATGAAAGTACGTAATTTTAAAAAGTGTTGCAGTTAGCATCTGGCGAACTTCATGAAAAATTATTGCTCAATATTTGCTTAAGTGTATATTTATTTGTAAAAATACTTGTGGAACCCTCAGAGGTGATCTAATTAATGATGTTCAGAGCCTACTGAAATTATGGAACCAACACTACTCCAAACTGCCGAATGACAGAGAAAGCAGGGAAGAAGTCTTGAAGAACGACAAAGCGGTGGGGCCGATGGATTACCGGCTGAGCTATTCATATATAACGGCAAAGAACTGACAAGGAGCATGTATCAGCTTCTTTGTAGAATATGGTCGGACGAAAGCCTACCCGATGATTGGAATTTAAGTGTGCTCTACCCAATCCACAATCTGCGCCAACTACCGTACGATAAACATCCCCAACATCCCATATAAGGTTCGGTCGAGCGTACTGTGTGAAAGATTATACTATGCTATGTGTGAATTTGGTATTACCGCAAAACTAATTGGGCAATGTAAGCCGACGTTGGCAATACCAAAAGCTTCGTCAGGATCTCTCCGAGCCGTTGGATACCAAACGAGGTTTCAGACAAGGCGACTTCCTATCGTGCGTCTTTTTCAATTTACTCCTAGAAAAAATAATTCGAGCTGCAAAGCTAAATAGAAAAGGTACAATTTTCTACAAGAACTTAAGAACCGCGTCGTTAGTTCTGCTTTCTCCAGGTTCGACAAGGAAACAAAACAAATGAGTCATCAAATAAACAGACGGCGCATACGGGACTTCATAACTTCGAAGTCGTAGATAATTTCGTCCATCTTGGAACCAAATATTAAGAGACAGCGGCTACGCTGGCTAGGTTATGTTGTTCGAGTTGACGAAAACACTGCTCTGAAAGTATTCGGCGCAGTCCCGGCTGGGGAAACAGAAGAAGAGGAAAACCTCCACTCCGTTGGCAAGACCAGGTGGAGAAGGACCTGGCTATACTTAGAATCTCCAATTGGCACTAAGCAGCGAAAAGCTGGAACGACTGGGACTCTGTTATAAACTCGGCTATAACCGCGTAGGCGGTGTCTGCGCCAGTAAAGAAGAAGACATGTATAACGTTCGTTTTTTCAGAGGTGTGGTTTTCAATAAGGTAATACTTTTTTTTCCGAGTTAATCTCCGGAACAACGTTTGCAAATCGATCGGTTCGTGCGACGCAACGCGCCCTGCTTCCAATATTCATTCGACATAATCGCCCAACAGACTCGGTGATTAGAGCAATCATGAATGGGTTTCGCACTTAGCTTACTCTAAGGGATAATTCGCATCCTCAGAGCTGCCGTATTGTGCGTACAGAATACGCTATTGCTGCCATGGAACACAGTATCGAAGAAGATCCGAATGAGCTCATACACCATCGCACACAACAAGTTGGGCTCATTCACTTTATAGAAGATCTTGCGGAAGGATCTTACTCTGCGGGCTTACAAAATCCATTTATTAAAAGATTTGAAGCCGAACGACCATCGAGCATTTTTACATTTTATGAATGGGACAACGAGTTGGCCGATCCCCATTATAACTAGAGAATTTTGTTAAGCAATGAAGCTCAATTCTGTTTGATTGGATACGTTTATAAACAAAGTTGTCGGAGTTGGAGTGATGGTGGTCCACAAGCCGTTGTTGAGAAACTGATATACCTTCTAAAAGTGACTGTTTAGTGCGGTCTATGGGCAGCGGGAATAAGAGATCCATACTTCTTTGAAAAATAAAGCCGATAAGCTGTAAATGGAAAACACTATAGAACCTTGATTTATGACTGTTCGTGTCTGAATAGTATAATGTTGATGAACGATCTGTGATTTCAACAAGATACAGTCAACGAAGCAATAAATTTATTGAAGTAGAGTCTTGGTGGACGCAAACTCGGATCGATGGCTTGAGGTGTGGTCTCCAATCTCTAAGATTGTGCGATTTAACACCGCTGGCTTTTTTTTGTGGAGTTATGCGAAGTCACTTGTCTACACTAATAAACTCGAGACCATGGACGCCTTCGAAGAGCATATTCGGTTATTGCTGACATGAGGCCGTACATCATGCACCTGCGGCGTGACCTCAACTCTGTTAAGCAATTTTTGTGGGGTTTTGTGAAATCATTTGCAGATAAGCTCTAAGTCTTGTAACAAACAATTCACCAATGTCTTGCAAGGAGGTCTAAAGAATATCAATATAATTACTATAAAACCAGACCTACACCGAACACAATTCTGACACTTGCCAACTATTACAGACACATATTATTTTAATTTAACATTTTTGCATGAATTTGCGTAAGAGAAATATTCAAAGCTGAGTGTGGAGCAGCAATATATCTTCGACTTGGCATTTTAAGCGCCTAAAGCCAAAATTTCTCGCTCGCAGTAGGCGAACCAAATTTCGAAAAATGATGAATGCTCGAATATAAATAAAGCCATGCATTTAGGCTTGTCCTGCCACCATTTGTCAGTTGCACACACACACACACATACATACATGAATACGTATTTTGAGCATGTGCACATACGAGACGAGAGAATTGACTTTTCCTTCCAGCGGTGCAGTTAATCCTTCAAGATTTCCAGACTACCCACTCGGCCGACATCATTATTATTTTTCGAGAGATTTTTATGTTATTTTGCTTGAAGAAACCTTAATTAATTTTCCGTTTTGGTACTTGAAACGTCTTTTTGGCAATATTTCAAAAATGCAGAGATCAACCAAGCGAACGGACAACGGACCAGCGGCAGTGCGACAACCGGTTTATCGGCAGAGCTTACTGTGGCACACTGACAATGGCCAGCACAGCACCTGCTGCTTCTTCTTGCTCATGCTTGGCCATCGCCGCCGCTTGGCGCTGACCACTTGTGCTTAAATAATCCTGCTTAAAGCAATTTATACAGCAGACAAAATTTCGGACAGCATTCACGGCAACTTGTTTATCTTTGGAAACGTTTAAGAAAGCAGAAATTTTGTGTGGCCGACATGTGAAATTCGAGCTGGCCGCAATGCCAATGCGATGGCAAGCAAGCTGACAACAGCTGTGGCCTGCTGGACAGCACATAACCGAGTTAAATATATAAAATACACAACTGTTTTATGAAAATAATTGGAAAAATATTCTCTGCATAAGTGCCTACAGACGTCTCTTGGCACGACCTGGCTTTTGGCGAAGTAAGAAGAGGGTGAGATATTTCTTGTTTTCAATCACTCGGCTGGCCATCAGGCGAAATTCTTCAATTTAATTTTCTTTCACTTAAGACAAAATGGCATTTTGTATGTTACTGCATTCATTTGCATTCGTCTGAAGGCCTGCACAAGCCGCTCGCCCGGGAGATGGCACTCCTTCTGCCACCCTCAAATGTCCACACCCGCTGCTTGGCCGCAGCTAATAAAATAAATGGTTGACATAATTTACAATTACCCGATTTTAAATTTTTATTGCTCTACTTTTTTAATTACGAGAAAGTTTTGATAAGTCAGTGCTTTTTGCTTTGCAAAATAGAATCCTGCTGCTGTTATGACTGAGATCGGTTGATTTCGACTTAAATATGTTCATTTGGGATCTTCACAGTATGATACAGTGGAGGAGGTATCAATAATGAGGCCCCAGAGTCTGCTAAGATTCCCGCTAGGCGCAGGCATCTTAAACGATAACTACTTCTCTAGGACCTAGCAAGTGAACTCCAAAATGCTCTATGCGTGGCCTATTGGTCTACCAGATTAACCTAACCTAATCTAAATAAGTTCATTACTCCATGTTTTGGACCAGAAGGTCACCGCCAAACTTATTGAAGCTCTTAGTAGACCTCTTTGGGCTCTGGTTTATAGTATTGTAGTATAAAGAACAAGCGAAGCGTTTCGACACCGAAAAAAATCTGCAACTAAATACTGTCGCAGGAAAAAGTCGCTAAAATCTTCCTTTCACAAAGGCATCGAGGGAAATGCGATAGTGGACAAAACTACGCGACCGACATTGGTAAAATCATGCATTGTCTACACGAAGATCTAGGCAACAGCATGCTATGGAAGAGCGAAGGTCTAATGTGGTAAGCGGTAGATCAGGAAAACACGAAATTTCTACTGGCGATCGATAGCAGTAACTGATTCCTACAGTTTCGAATACTCACAGCTCTCAGGATGTAGTAAGATGGAGTTGACAGTTCGATAAAACTGCAGGAAAAGTCAATATCAAGGGAAACAATGAAGCAGCTGTCCTTTTCTTACTAAGAAGACGCATATAGCTATATATTTATATGGAAAACTTATTCTTTGGACTAGGTATCTTTAAGAAATTTTACAGAGTTTATTTGCCAAGGCAACACTACAATCTCCGAAAAACTTACACAGTTGGGGCAACTATAGACTATAGCTGCCACACAAACTGATCGATCCAACTCCAGTCTTTGTCTGGAAAACTTTTTTATTTGACGAATTATCTGCAGGAAACTTGACGTAGTTTATTTTCCAAAGCATTCCTATTAATTTCGTAGACATAATTCAGATCAGACAACTATAGCTGCTATACAAACTGTTCGATCCAACTCCAGTCTTTGTATGAAAAACTTTTTTTATCGAAGAATATTAAAGAAATTTTACAGAGTTTATTTTCCAAAGCATCGCTACAATATCAATAGAAATTATTCAGATTTGACAACTATAGCATATAGCTGTCATACAAACTGACCGATCAAAATCAGAATTAAAAACTTTGTATACCCTTTTATTTCATGGATCGAAATATGAATTGTTTAAGATGAAAGAATTTATTTTGAAATAAATGGGATGTCATCAACGGTCAATCAAAAGCTACAAAATGATAAAAATAAGCAGTAGCGATAAATTATCAAATGGCTCTGCTAGTGAAACAAATTTTTACATCACATACTATTACCGAATGATGGATAAAGATCGGACAACACTCCACATTTTTGGTGGTGTCACATAGGTCTAAAACCTCAGGTGTAGTGGATGTCCGACGACGAGTCTAAGCTTCGGGGAGGCCTATTATGAGAAACGTGGTACTTAAATCCCAACACTCTATTATATTCTCTCTGAACCAACCCGAGAAAACCTCGACCGATAATTGCGATACTTTTCCTATACAAAGCTTTTCATTTGCATGGAAGATTTTCCAAAGTCTTTTCCTATTCTACCTCCTGACAGCTGGTACAATTATTGGTTTTATAGTATCCTCAGTCTGCTGACATGCTTACCAAATTTTTTATCAAAAAATATTGATTTTTGGTATCTTGAAAGCTTTATATTTTTTGTCACTAATATAAACCCAAGTCATTCACGAATTCATCAACACATCCAACAAGCCTCGCATTCCGATTTTTTATTATTATTTTTTTATATTTTCGCTTTCCACTTTTACTTTATTGGCGAGTACATGTCAAATAAACAAGTAAAATGTATTATTTTCGCTGCGGGCAAGTGTGTGCGCTATTTGTTTGCGTGTGTGACTGTCCAACCTTTGACCATACAGAAATCCATAAATGTCATCAACGTCATTTCTATTAAGATTTATTGACGTGTGAATGAACGGTGCTCGCCTTCAATACCATTACTTTTTTTCCACATTCATATTTCTTCCGATTCACAAGCACACCACCAAACAAACAAACACAGTAATGAGACACATGTGTGTGTGTATGTGTATGTTGAACGGCAATTGGCATAATAAAAACCAGCAAAGCAAGCCTCCCTCTGACCATATAACCGAGTATTTGTGATTTTTTAAATGCCGTCACCAACAACATTCACTCCATTAATGCCATTAATGTGGTAGCCGAATGAATGATTCAACCGAATCTTTCATTTGGATTGTAATGTGCGTCATTTTTTTCGGTCTTCCGTGGCTGTTGCTTTGTTTGGTTGTGTGCGTTCGGGCTGAAGCTGCGTCTGCGCAATGGCACCGCGTACACCGCAAAGCCACATAAAAATCAGCGACGGCAACAGCAACAAAAACAACACAAGCACTCATCAGAAGCCGCAGCACAAAAGCAAATTACCTCTTCGCAGTTCACTTTTTATTGCTTCTTTCGCGGATTTTAGCAAATTGATTTAAATTGTAGCGTTTGTGCCGATTTTTACTGTTACCGTTGATGTTGCTGTTGCTGTTGCTGTTGCTGTTGTAGCAGTTGCCTTTCTTACTTTGTACGGCGCGCCTCCGGGTCCGGTCCGTGCCGGCGGTGTCTGTCTTGGCAGCTGAGCTTCACTGAGTGCTCGCTGGCTGACTGCTTGGCTGTCGCTTGTCCGTTGGCGGATTCCGGCTTCGCTCACCGTTCCGTTCGTGTGCCGCTTGAGTAACTGTGTCTGTCTGTCTGTCTGTCTGTCTACTTGCTTGCCTGTCGGCGAGTTATGGTTTAACAGTTGGCAATTGCGCGAAATTTATTGTGCAGCCTTTGTTTTCTTCCTTCAAGATTGCTCTCCGTCTTGAATCCAATTGTTTCTTAATACTTTTTCACATTTTTTTTGGAGCTTAAAGCTCTTTAGGAGCGTCATTAGCTTAAACGGTGTCATTTCTTGGTAGAGAATTCAATAAAAATTATTTTAATTGCCACTTTGTATGCATAAATTATACGCATATTTGCATGTGCCGACCGCAAAATATATTTGGGTATGTGGCAGGCATGCGAAAGAATCTTAGATTTATGTAAATAAATATGTGCGAAATTCGAAAGTTCCTGAGAAAACGATGCAAGAAAATTCTTAGAAAGCTTGTGATATCTTTTTATTCTAAATATGAGCAGCGATTCCGAGGAGACAGCAGCAAATGAATGTTTCCAGGCCGAAACCGGCTTCTGAGGAGACAAGAATGGAAACCGGACAACAGCCATCCAGATTGCGTTCGAAATTTGAAGAGAACACTTCTCGAAACTGCAAAGTGCATAAAAGGAACGCCAGTAATCCACCGTCAAAAACTTGTCGTCCCGCCAACCGACCAAGACGAGGTGAAAACAATTCTGAGACGTCTTAAGCACAACAAAATCCCAGGTGTTGCTGGATTTCCGGTTGTCGCCGGCGGCAAGAAGCAAGGAAAGGTGCAGTTTCTAGCTGCAAACAGAGCTGCCAGTGCAGTAATTTCCGGCGAAAAAAAGTGAAAGAGGTAGGTCTTGTGCTGAACGAGGGCAAGACAAAGTACCTGTAGCCCACACATAAAAACCCCTTGCGTTTTGGGAACTATGTCATTAGAAGCTATAAACTTGAAAAAGCTAATTTAAGTCTGAAGAACAAGCGCAGAACAGTTGCTCTTTTTGAGATCGATAGACAATAGAGCAGTTTTGTGTTCACGACTTAGACCGACCAACGGTTGTAGTGCCAAATCAGTAGAAAATTTCCGGGAGACGAAAGACTGGATCACAAAACCGAGTCTTTTAACTAGGTATCATCGTTTATTTTTGGTAAAACTCAGAATGTAGGTTGGAGCTTAAGTCAGTTTAATGATTTACTTCAAATAAACAACTTTAATCAGTGGCAGTTCTTTCCTCTCTCTCATCCGCTGCTTTCTTTATCTCCACTTCACCTGCGAAAAATACTTGTTAGAGCTCGGTACATTCGGAAAAATTCCCACTGATTTCCTATGACTTTAAAAATACTCGTTTACGACACGATACACGAAAGGAAGTTTTTGATTGGTTCGGGCGGAGAACTATCGTTTTCTCTTAGTTTGGTTGTTCTTTGTTTTTGTGGATAAGCCAAAATGGACCTCAGGTCTTTTACTCTCTGATGGTCGTTTTATTTAACGAAGTAGGAACGTTGATAATATTAAATGTCAGATCTTTTCAGCTATAATGGTTCGAATAAATTTCAGCCGTGGTCTTAGGTTAGGCGTTAATAGTCTTGAGTTTATCTGCGTATACAAGCGAGTAACCATAATCCTAAAAAATAGTCTGACAGTGTTGTAATGCGCTGTCCAAAAGTTTCCTTCAATAAATTGATTGTTTTCTTCACCAAATTGATTATTTGGTTGGCTTTATGGCATGTAGCGCCGTCTTGTTGGTACCAAAGTTCGCCCGCATAAATATCCTCAGGCACGAAAAAGTCATTAGTCATGGCTCTATGACGTCCCCCATTGACCATAACATTATGAACGACTTCCTTCTTGATGAAATATCGACTATTGATTCGATCTGACCATAGAGAAGATGCGGAGATGGATGGAGATAGAGTCTTAACTTGTTGTCTTGTAAAGTAAGTCTTAACTTGTTGTATTGTAAAATAACACCAGGAGATGGCGAACCCGATGCCCCAACCGATGATGATAGAGCGGATGTTCCATTGCTTGGCTATGAAGTAGTTCGAAAAGCAATTACTCGTCTGAAGAACAACAAAGCGACGGAGGCCGATGGATTGCCGCGCAAGTCATTCAAATATGTATGGCGGCGGCGAACTGATAAAGAGTATGAATCAACTTCTTTGTAGTACTTCTTCGGACGAAAACATGCCCGGTAATTGTAGTTCAAGTGCGCTCTGCCCAATCCACAAAAAGGGAGACCCCACAATCGGCGCCAACTACCATGGGATAAGCCTCCTCAACATCGTATATAAAGTTCTATCGAAAGTGCTGTGTAAGAGATTAAAGAACACCATCAACAAACTGATTGAACCTTATTAGTGTGGCTTTAGGCCTGGAATATCAACAACACCAAAAAAAATATTGGCTCATTGAAAACAACACTGTAAAGAACACTTCCGTAATAGACTCTAGATATCAAACATAAGCCGATGGAACTGCCAAACTATGTTGCGATTCGTCGTAAGTCGTGAAATTGCAATGAAATCTTAACATTTCGAAAATGGAATTTCGCATTTGAGTTCAGTTAGAGAACCCAGCAGATTCTTTGTAAAGAACCAAAATATTGAAACAACTATATTTAATTTATGATTTAGAAAAAAACAAAAACAAATAAAAATCAGCTTCTCCTAAAATAAATCAAAGTAAAATATAAACTCCTGTCTAGTATTATTTCGAACACAAAAAAAAAGTCGCCGAAACTGCAACATTCTGCGGCAACTTCATTGTTATCATTGCTCTTCTTCCGCTTCGCCGTTGAACAAAGGAATTCTCCACAGACGCCAAGTTTCGGTTACGGATGGTTTAGTTTGTGCAATATAATAATTCAGTTTACCGCAAATTAAACGCAATTTTGTAGTTGTTCTTGTACATACACATACATATATAGAAGATACATAAGTAAGCCTGCATGAAAACACAAGACACAAGTTGGCCAAGAACATCAACGGCTTACGGGTTGCGGCTTGCGGCATGAAAAGGAACGATTACAACTGAAACAATATGCTGTGCTTGCAAGATTTTGCTCACATGAGTCAAGTTAATGATGAACATGCTTTCGTTTAAGCCGAAAGTATATAAAGTAAGCACAGATTTCTTACAAACACATGCGGGTTTAAATTATATACAAAAGAGTTTTAGGGCAACAATGGCAAAGCAAGCAAGAAACTCGTTTCAAGAATAGCGAAAACATTTTAATCCCTTTAAGTGCTGCGCTTGGCTTAAGGGAGAGAGGCAAAGTGAAAGAAATCAATGGAGACAGCTGTAAATTAGGTTGCGTTATTCTACTGAAAGCTGTGGTAAAACGAAAACGACGATGCGTTACAGCTGAAGCTTCTTTAATTATAGGTATAAATTCTTCGAGCAGCATGTTTCTAACTTATATTTGAGATATATAGTAGATTATACTAGATTCACTCTTAATAAAGCAAGTAGGTTAGGCTAAACTATATATGTATATAGAAGATGCCCAACCCAACTACCACACTAGGATGCCAGATAACTTCTATAGCTGTCTCTCAAGTATGAAAAAAGTGACCAACGTTAACCTTCAGACATGGAATGAGATGCTTGATTTAGCAGAACCTTCTACATCTGGTATATGATATGATTATTAAGATTGATGTCTCGACTGACCAAAAATTCTAGTACCAGTGTTCGCCAAGCTCAAGTGAGTCTCGATCAACCAGGTAGTAAAACAGAAAAAAAGCAGCCGAGCTCCGTCCCGTTCCATTCCTGAGCATGAGATTATAACGATTCATCGAATCTTTCGGTGACCAAGCATTGTGTCTTTGCGTTCACTAAGTTCCTTTGAGGATCGGTCAAAACACAAATAAACAACGGAGCTTGACTTTTTGGGATTCAATGAGTATGAGGTGTCTTGGGAAACCATTTGTATGAAAAATTAGTTAGAAACATTTTTTTATAAGAGTATAGGGAGTAAAAAGAGCATTCGGATAGGTCTCGTGATTAAGACGAATAGACTAGAAAATTAATGTAGAATCATTGTTGAAATACTATAGCATGAACCGCTCAGGTAGGATTGGTACTACTCAGTGTCAGATCTACGGTCAAGTTTTTTGATTTATCGATGAAATTCTATTCAGAAATATATAAATTTTCACTCTTTCGGAGTCAAATTGTAGGGTGGGTTCTGCTTTGGCTAGTTCACGTTTCATAGCTACTGGAACCTATCGCCGGTTTAAAGGAAATATGTTAGATCCAGTAAGAGATGAAAACATTCTTTCTCCGTCTTGACTGAGACCCTTAGAAGTTTTGAGGCATTTCAAAGCCGCTAAGCTATCTGCATATATAAAATATTTCTTGTTGTGATCTTGGCTTAGAAGAGAAGGCAGTTGTCTGTTAGTAGGAAGGCGATTTAGGTAAGCAATTTCGTTAAAAAGACACCACATCCCATTCGATTGTGATGTAGCTTAAGTACTACAAAATTACATCTTTGATGTTACAACCAATTTCTCGTTTTACGGGACTCGATCGTGTTAACTATCCTGCTGTTAATACTGGATTTTTCAGAGCTGCTGCCAATTGATAATCCTTTGGTAAAGTTTGCTTGTTGCAGTACCAGTTACTCAAAGAGATTGGAGCTACATACATAGCTCACAATATTTAATTCTCATTCGGTACCCATGGTCAGGTCATATAAATTTGGGCATCTACATTCAGCGAACTTTCCATTGGACCTAGCACATTCCAACAGCCTTCCACCGACTTTCCTTTAAAGAATGATATGTGGAACTTTCAAAAGTGTACAACATCATACATAATTTGCAACTGCTTGGATTCCAAAAAGATTCCGGACGAACTCAAGAAGCTAGAGTATGTCTCATCATTTGTTCGCTTTATTTGATCTTCAGTTGTATCTCTTGATCACAGATCTCACTTAGCTAGGTTAGATGGCTGAGCAAAGATCGTCCGTGGACTCCTATATGTTTGGAGTACTTTCTGAAACCATAGAAAAGTAGTACTCTTGGGTGCGATCTTATATGCAAATTAGCAAAACGCTTTGTAGACAATACAAGGCACAGGCTTTTAATTTCAACTGCTTGCCTTACTGAAGGCATAGAAATCACTAGATCTCCTAGAATCGATCTTGAGTCAGAACTTTTGCGAAAACGCATCTACCGTTCTCACTAAGGACCACACCCCTCAGCGCAATTATAAGTAGCCACCCATTTGGATCCCAGCATCACTTGTAGCTCGTCTTTCGACACTTTTATTAATGATGATGAGTTGGTGACAACAAGTGCTTGCAAATGACATAGTAACACCAACTACATGGACACAAAAAAACCTAATTTAATTTTATATTGTACAGACCAGCTGCCATAATTTGCGCTAATTTATCTTGGCTTGAAGTCAGTCCAGTGACAAATGCATGGCTGTGCCACCGAAAGCATATTACAATATTTAGTTTATGTAATTGGTTCATTAATTTTACGAAATAAAATATATAATATAACGAGTTTGCCGTTTATAGCGAATTCAATTATCATCAAAGCGGCGGCTGGGTTAGACCGCAGACCGAGGCCAATGAAGCCGGCAGCAGGCAGCAGTCATGAAGAGAAAGGGACAGTGTTGCCAACAATAATGTGAAATTTAAAACAAAAAACAATTTAAGCCGCAGCAAACATAAAATGCTTATAAACTAATTAAGTGACACAGACAAGCAAACATACATTGAGGTGTATATATATATATATGTTATATGTACCATATATACCCATACGGATTTAACTACATATGTATGTATATGAAGGTGTATATAGGATATCGGGTATATGCAAAGCAACATACGCTCGGAAGCAAGTGAACATAAATATTTCACAGAGTTGCATGTGTGTCAGCATATATAACGGTTGATCCAAGTAGAGGAACTTTTTTCTATAAACTTTTTATGACAGATCACGCGTGAGTCGTGTCAATATTGGATAATATTCGACCGAATATACTCCTTCCATCAGACAGTGGAAAAAAATATAGCAGCCGTAGCTGAGAGTTTACACGAAGACCGTGGAGACTCGATTCGACGGCGTGCGCAGTAACACTGACTGAGGTATGGAACGGGGTGGTTGATTTTACTTCGAGATCTTAAATTGGAAGCGTACAAAATACAGCTTGTGCAAGAACTGAAGTGTCTCAACCCTCCCAAACGATGCCGCTTCACTCTATAGACTCTTGAAAAGTTACAGGAACATCCGCAACTTTTGAGCCAAATTTTTTCCAACGGAGAGACCAACTTTGGCATTTGGAAAGAATAGCAACCTGAGGAGATTCAAGAGCTGTCATTTCATCCAGAAAAAACAACGGTTTGGTGTGGATTGTGAGCCGGTGAAATCGTCGCTCCATATTCCTTCAAAAATGACGCCGTTGAGAACGTAACCGTCAATGGTGACCATTATCGAACCATTATAACCGACTATTTGGCACTGACATTGAAGCTCATGTTCTCGGTGACATTTGGTTTCAACAAGACGGCACCACTTACCACACGTCGCATCAATCAAAGGACTTATTGAGTGACGACTTCGGTGAGCAGATAGTTTTACGTTTTGTGCCGGTCGATTGGCCACCAAGATCGTGTGATATCATACCGTTAGACTTTTTCCTGAGAGAGAGATATGTAAAGTCCAAAATCTGTGCGGACAAACCCGCTTCGATTCAGGCCTTGGCATCACGCGTGCCATGCGCCAGTTACCAGTCGAAATGCTCGAACAAATCATCGAAATACTCAAACGAGTCATCGAAAATCGGACTCAACGAATGGACCAGCTGAGACGTAGCCGCGACCAACATTTGAAGGAGATAATCTTCAAAAACTAAATGCCAAAGAATTTACTTTCGAATGATAATAAATATTCTTCATTAAATTTGAAGTTTCTGTGTTTTCCTTTAAAGAAAAGTAGGGAACCACGAAATGGATCGCCCTTTACATGTAAGTATGGATTGTATTTTTGTAAATTTTGTAAGCAGAGACATGTGCAATCAACAGCAGCGACACGCGTTGCGTTTCAAGCACCGGCCCACCGCTGACAGCCCATTGACCAAATACACCACTAACCGCATTGCCACCACATTCACCGCATTTTCGAAACTTACAAACATGCACACAAACATATATGTAACTTATTTAAACAAAAAAAGGAAATATATAAAAGTGCAAAAAAAAAAAAAATTAAATAAAATAAGTGAACTGCCAACATTTTTCATTCAATAATTAATTATTTCATTTGCAGCGTGCGAAAAGTGGGCTGGGCCGATTGCTGCTGTTGAAGGCAGGCTAAGTGCCACACACACACACACACACACAGTTAATAAATAAACCTACATGAAAGCACACATCCACACAAACAAACATATGCACTTTGCGCGCAACAAAGAAAGGGTGAAAGGCAGCCACACCGCCAACGCCATCACCGCCGCCACACAGTGTTGCCACACTTATTTATGAAGAGCCAATGTTATTGTTACAAATATGTGTGTGAGTTAATGGTGCAAATGCGCTTAATAACAATTATCTCCACTGACACATAAAACAAAAGCGAGGTGAGTACGCAACAACAACAATAAAAAAACGCGAGCGTAGTAATAATAACGCTGCAGTCATAAGCGAGCATAAAGCGAGGCAACGAAAACAAATGACGGCAATACAATTAAAATGGCATGAAACGAAATTAATTGAACGTCAAAATGTTCGCATCGGAGCGCAAATGCACTTTAACCCTTGACAAAGCACTCATGCCACACACACATACTCCGCTGTTGCTGCGACTAAATCTTACTTAATTAGTGGTTATACCGAAAATTTGCGGTTTGACCTTTTTTCCCCGCGCATTTCCACCTGTTTGTGTGTGTGTGTTGTCTATTGCGTATAATGAAATCAAATCTATAACAAATTGCAAGCTGCGGTGGCCATGCCACGCCAGGCTGCATAAAGCAAACTTTCTAATTATCTGGGTTTGTATGTCAGTTGAAAATGTGACGGACACATTTGCATATTTTTTTCATTTTCGTTTAATTATTTTGTCATTCCGGATATCGAATTATTCAAAACAAAACTTTTGCTTTTGTTATTTAGTCTAACTGGCTTCCAATCGCCAAAATGTTGCAAATGGCGAATCGAACAAGCAACTGTTACATATTACATATACTAGCATAGTAACACAGCGACTTGGCAGCAACGAAAAATAATTATCGAAAATTACAAAAACTGTCTTCAGTTCGCTAAGCATTGAGTAACAGGAAATCGAAAAAAAACTATGAAAGTTGTGCAAGCAGTTACTCGATTTTTATCGGTCAAATTGTAAGGCAGCTATATGCTATAGTGATCCGATTCGAAAATATTTTCTTAGAGCTTGTATTATGGTTTTAGGCAATAATCCATGCCAAATTTCATGAAGATATCTTGTCAAATAAAAAAGTTTTGCAAAGGAGGACTAAATTTTGATTGGTCAGTTTGTAAAGCAGCTATATGCTATTGTAGTCCGATCTGAAAAAATTTCTGCAGAGATTGCTTCGTTGCTTTAGAAAACAAATCATGCCAAATTTCGTGAAGATATCTTGTCAGCTTTCCATAGTAGGGCAGCTTTAATGGTCTAAAATCGACGGTTTTGACAAAAGAGAAACTTCTTTGGCGTGTGAAAAATTTCGAAACGATATCTCAAAAACTGAGCGACTACCACGCGTATATACAGACAGAAGGATAGACGAACAGACAGATGGGGCGCAACCAAAGAAAATCATGAGGATATACGAAGATCGTGATATACGAATATGCGCTCCGAACCGTTTGCAAAACAGATGGATCTACGCAAGAATAGGAAAATACCGAGATTCATACTCGTATCAGGGGAAGGACTGCCAATCCATCAACATTCCTTAAAATATGATCTATCGTCTGTTTAAAATCTGGAAAATATTTAGGAATCTTATATTTAAAGTGGTTTTTCGATATATTTAAGGTAAAAGACCGCCGCGGCTGGGTCGAGCCAATTCCAGTTGAGAAGCTCATTTTTCGACAAGTTTATGCAGCAATAGGAGCCTAAAGTCAGCGAATATTTTCCTCGAAGCCTTCAATCGTTATCAGTCAATAGTCTAGGGCTTATTTGCATAGATAAACGATTTCACATAACCCCATAAAAACAGTCCAACAGTGTTGCGGTCACACCACAGGCTTACAACACGAGATAATGCGCTCACCAAAAATTTCCTGCCTTGGCTATATGATATGCAACGCCGTCTTGTTGGAACCAAAGGTTAACCATATCAGCACTATCCAACTCAACCATGAAAAAGTCATTAATCACATATTACATACATATGTATGTAACATTATGGTCGGCTTCATTTCTTATGAAGTGCAGACTAACGATTCCTTCAACACATAGAGCATACAACACTGTGACTTTTTGGTTACAACCCCAACAATTGTTTGTGAATTGACATCACTTCAAATGCGGAAATTTTGTTCATTAACATACCTATTCAATTAAAATTTAGCTTAATCGCAGAACAAAATGTTCTTGTGAATTTTGGAACCGGTGGTCATCTCGTTTTGGTCCCATTCAGCGAACGAGCGACGCGCTTGATAGTCGTTTGGCTTCAATTCTTGCAGGAGTTCGATTTTGTAAGCCCACAAACCAAGATATTTTTTAAAAGTCAACCATGAAGTCGCAGATGGTCTCGGGTCTTCTTCGATACTCTGCCACACAGCAGCAATAGAGTTTGTGGAGCGCACTGTAAAGCATCGCTGAGAAAGCGTATTAACCACTAGAGTAAACTTGGTTCGAAACTGATTCATGGTCGCTCGAATTATCAACTGTGTAGGGTGATTATACTAATAGAATAAAGATCTCAGATACTATGCGTCGCATGCACCTAAGCATTCTAAACGCATTAGTAATAAATGAAAAGGGTTTGCAAACGTTGATCCGGAATAAATCTATGCATTATGACATGGCAAACCGAACTGAGTACAAATCAAGTAACATCTGCCAAAAAGACCACTCCAACTTCGAAAGAAGTATTGCCTCATTGAATACCATCCGTCTAAAAAAACACCAAATAGATTGTTGAGTTCGGCACTCACTAAACAAATCAACAAGCGAATTAAGTATTGGAGATTACGATATCTGTTATATAGTGGATCATGTAGTTTAAGGATCTACCGAACGTGCGGTGTGGAAGATTAAAGCCCACCGTCAACAAACTGATTGGAACTTATCAATGTGGCTTCGGACCTCTAAAATCAACAACTGACCAGATATTCACTACAAGAAAAATCTAGGAAAAGACGATGTCTGAATTTGGTAACCCCGCAAAACTAATACGGCTATGTAAACAGACGTGAGAAACACCAAAAACTCCGTCAGGATCGGGAAAGACCTCTCCGAGCCGTTCGATATCAAACAAGGTTTCCAACAGTGCGACTTTCTATAGCGCGACTGCTTTAATCTACTTCTGGAGAAAACAATTCGAGCTGCAGATCTGATATTGACATTATTGGCCTCAACAACTGGATGAGAAAACGAATCATATGGATGTGATAGTAAATGAGAAGTCGTAGCACTCGCGACTTGGCTCCCACGTCACTGCTGACAGTCATAACTGGAAAGTCGTAGATAAATTCGTCTATCTTGTAACCAGCATTAACAGTAACAACAATGTCAGCCTCGAAATTCAACGCAGAATAACTCTTGCCAACAGGTGGTGATTCGGACTAAGTAGGCAATAGAGAGGAAATTCTTCTCCCGATGAACAAATACCAAATTTTACAAGTGACTCATCATCCCCGTCCTGATATGTGGTCCAGAGACAAGGACGATATTTGATGAGTCGATGTTACGAGTTTTCGACAATTCGCATTGCCAACGGCGACTGCTGTGGATGGGACGGCTATACAAGATATATGACGTCATTGACATAGTTCATTGAATTAAGAGACAGCAGCCACGGTGGCTAGGTCATGTCTTCCGAATGGATCTGGAGTGTTTAGCTCTGAGAGTATTCGACGCCGTACCCGCCGGGGAAAGCAGAGGAGGAGGAAGGCCTCTACTCCGTTGGAAAGATCACTTCGAATTTCCAACTGTCACCAAACAGCGAATAGGAAGAACGACTGGCGCGCTCTTGTTAACTTGGTTATAACGGCGTAAGCGTGGTCTCCGCCAATAAAGAAGAAGAAGAAGGCAATGATTCATTGCATTATAACAACACTGTTGAGAGCTGGCAACACCTCATTTAAATGAGTGGAACCGCCCTAATGTCATTACTTACATGCATATATGCGGCATATGCATACCTTAATGTGTATATATGTACAGGTGTTTGTGTATATCGTGTTTGCTGAGCTTTTCGCGTAGTTTTCGCATGCAAAGCTGCGCGCATGAAACGACAGATGAGTGACGACGAACCCACTGAACACATGTTGCTATTGTTGTGGTTGTTTTTGTTGTCGCTGTCATTTGTTTGCATTGCTACCTTAAATGGCATGAATTCTTAAGCACTCACTTGCGCAAAAAAGAACCACCAACAGCACACACACATATCACACCTACAATGTGCAACACCTACATGCCACAAACAAGCTTCCGATTGTGTATATGTAAATAAGAGAAATTAAAATTTGCACAACGTGCTCACTTGCAATTGCCACTTTTACTTGCTTATGCATAAAATAGCAGAGCCAACAACAATCAGATAACACTAACAACGCGAGCGAGTGCCAGCGATGCATGGGCACATATGTATGTATGTGGATAGACGTTGCCACCTTCAAAACAGTAATTCGCCTACTGAAATGGACAGCGGTTCCACGTTGCTGCTGTTGTTGTTGTTGGTGCTGGCGATGAAGTTTTAGCGACGATGACGATGGCGTTGGTGACGTTGACGAGGGTGTATAGGTAAATGCTTGATCGGCTGGTCGATGGAATCGCTCGTCCTCGTCTCGCGCAAATGCTACCATAATCGCTGATTTTGAGCTCTCATTAGTGTTGTTGTTGCTGTTGAGCTTATTAGTGTTGTGGTTGTTGTAGTTGCCGCCTTTGGTGATTATCATTTTATGGCATGTAAACAAAAGATATGAAAATCGCACTGACAGTTGCGCGAGCTTTCGGCGCCAATGAACACAGGCAGTCGCACCAACACACACACGCACATCCACACACACATACAGGCACATACAATTAAACCGCTATCACAATTCATATTAACAGGTAACAATGAGAACAATGCTTTTGCACCGGCAAATAAATGCGTTTATGAAGCGACTTTAATGAATATATAGTATATGCACTCAGAGACAGACACACATACACACACACACACTTGCGCTGTGCCGCTGAAGGTGAAGTTGAAGTTGAAGGCGAAGTGCGCACGGCGTTTAGTCGCTGTCTATGCTGTTGCATTCAGACAATATAATTGCATATTATGCTTGTACATTTGCCCACACACAAACACACATACATACACATACATATGCATGCATAAACACACATTACATGGTAATAACGTCAGCTCAGGTGAGTGTGTGTGTGTGTGAGTGTATGTAGACTTAACATAGATAATTTACCTTTATTATGTTGGGTGGTTATTGGCTCTGACTGCCGTTGTCCTTTGCTCGTTTGCTGCTGCTGCTGTTACTGTCGCTGCTCACTATCCGAATTCCGAATGGCGATTCGCTTGTCGTGGTAATTAGCGCAGAAATGCGTATGAAATTATGCACAAATTAATGTTGATGGCTGCAAAAAGGTAATAAGAGCCATGCATGTAGTTAGTGAAACGCTCAGTGACAAATGAAGTTATACACACATATATACATATGTACATACATACATATACATATGTACAAGCTGCTATAAACATATATATTTAATGGTATTTATACTGGCTGCAAACACTATTTGTACACTGTTGGGGAATAAAATGCCTAATTTATTTTAATATTAATCGTTTCGCTGAAATAGGTGGCAACTTTGTTCAGTTATGTAATATAAAAAACTAAATACATTTGTGATAAACAGATTGTCTGTTAAAATAGCCTTCACAAATAGAGAAGTTTCCATAAAAAAACTTGATTTTGATCAGACAGTTTGTATGGCAGCTATATGCTATAGTTGTTCGATCTGAAAAATTTCTTCACATAATTTAGTGCAGCCTTGAGTAATTATCTCTGTCAAATTTCATCAAGATACTCTCACAAATAAAAAAGTTTTCCATACAAGGACTGGATTTTGATAGTTCAGTTTGTATGGCAGCTATATGCTATAGCTGTTCGATCTGAAAAATTTCTTCACATAATTTAGCACTGCCTGGAATAATAATTCCTGTCAAATTTCATCAAGATACTCTCACAAATAAAAAAGTTTTCCATACAAGGATTAGATTTTGATAGTTCAGTTTGTATGGCAGCTATATGCTATAGTAGTCTGATTTGCACAATTTCTTAAGATAATTTAGCATTGTCTTGGGTAATTACTTATGCCAAATTTTATGAAGATACCCCCACAAATAAAAAAGTTTTCCATACAAGAACTTGGTATTGAGCGTTCAGTTTGTATGACAGCTATATGCTATAGTAGACTGAATTGGAAAATTTCTTCAAATAATTTAGTGCAGCCTTGAGTAATTATCTCTGTCAAATTTCATGAAGATACCCCTACAAATAAAAGAGTTTTCCATACAAGGACTTGATTTGCATCGTTCAGTTTGTATGAAAGCTATATGCTATAGTAGTCTGATTTGCACAATTTCTTAAGATAATTTAGCATTGGCTTGGGTAATTACTTATGCCAAATTTTATGAAGATATCCCTACAAATAAAAAAGTTTTCCATAGAAGGACTTAATATTGATCATTCAATTTGTATGGCAGCTATTCGCTATAGTGATCCGAACTGAAAATTGTTTTCGAGGATTACACTACTGCTTTAGACAATAGTCCCTGGCAAATTTAATGAAGATACCTCCTCACATAAAAAAGTTGCCACGCTGATCAATTACGTGTATACTTTATAAGATTTTCGATGTTTGATTCTGATTGACAAACCAGAAATATAATGACAAACCCTGTTCGGCGTATAAGAAATAGTTTCAGTTACAATTGTAACTTATAGCCTGACTCATAAACTAGCTTAAGCGTCCATTTTAGATTCCCCCCCTATTCTCTATGTTCTCACTTGCAATAATTTACTTGTGAAGCAACGTTATCCAGCTGAAATCTATATAACAGATCACACTCTAACCTATCAACCTTTTCTAATCCAACTGCATCCTATTATGAGAGACTATTTTATTTAATCCCGTTGTTTGTTCGTTTGGACACTTTAAGAAAACAAAGTGTTTTACTAGTAACCAGTGAGTTTTCTCAGTAAACTATATTTTTGGAAGAGTTCTTCTTTAATGTTAAGAACATAGCTCAAACGATCAAGTTAGAATTGAAGAGTGAAACAACCTATCATAGCCGACAGGTGACTGAAACGCATGTTCTATCTATGTTTTGTTTGTTTGCCGTTTTATAAATTGAGAACCAAGAACAACGCAGTTGAAATGACTTCAGAGAGGAACAACTCGAAAATCTCAATCCAAAACCAGCAAAATATTGAAGGGTTTGAAGATTATGATTTTTCTCTGACGTGAACGGATCTCGAGCGCTAAGTTAATCCTATTTAAGATGGAAAAATAATACAGGTAATATTTGTTTGTTATTTTGTGGAAAACAATTTGCTTAAACCAACTTGATTAACACGACTTTTTTCACGACTTTTGGTTGGTATAAAAGGTGCCCAAAAAATAAGGTGACTTTATATTTATTTTGAAAATTCATTATTTATTCTTCCAAATCATTTTCATCCCCACCAAAGCAATCCCTTCCCGATGCATTGCACTTATGCCAACGGATTTTCCAATCTTCGAAACACTGGTTGTAGTCACTAGCCTTCAGTTCCGTCTTCGCTGAGGCTTGAATCTCCTCTATCGTATAAAAACGGTGTCCCCGGAGCGGTTTTTTGAGCTTGGTGAACAGCCAAAAATCGCACGGCGCCAGATCAGGTGAATACGGTGGTTGCGGAACGATATGGGTTGAGTTTTTGGCGAAATGATCACGTATTACGAGGGCAGTATGGGATGGTGCATTATCAAGGTGTAAAAACTAAGGATTGTCTTTCCACAATTCCGGCCTTTTCAGGCGGATAACGTTAATCAAACGACGCATAACGTTCAAATAATATTCCTTGTCGACTGTTTGAACGGTTGGAAGGAATTCATAATGCACAACACCACGATAATTGAAGAAAGCAGTCAACATGACCTTAATTTTTGAGCGACTTTGGCGCGATTGTTTTGGTCTCGGCTCTCTTTTGGCACGATATTCGCTCGATTGATCGGTTATTTCAGGGTCGAATGCATAGATCCAAGTCTCATCGCCAGTTATAGTGCATTTCATGACAGCCTGGTAGTCGGAAAGCATCGTTTTACACACTTCAACTCAACGCCTTTTTTCCAAAAAAGACTGTTTTCGGTACCAGTCGAGATTTGACGCGCTTGAGGCCCAAAACATCCTTCAAAATGGTATTGGCCGAGCCTTTCGATATGCCAACTTCATCAGCAAGGTCTCTAATTGTTAATCGACGGGTTTTCAACACCGAATCTTTGATTTGTTGAACGTGAGCTTCGTCGGTTGAGGTTGATGGTCACCCTGGACGCTCTTCGTCTTCGACACGTTCACGGCCGGCTTGGAACTCACTATACCACTTGTAAACATTTTTTTTAGACATAGCCTCATCACCAAAGGCTTTCTGCACCATCCTCAACGTATCCGCAGCAGAAAATTGATTCCGTAGACAAAATTTAATGCAAATTCTTTGCTCAACAAATTTCGACATCGCAAAAAACGAAAAACTCACTTTTAGCAGCTCACAAAACGACACGTATCTCAAACACTAATGAATATTTTGACATGAAATTTGACATAAATGTGACTGACAGTACTACTAACCTAAACAAAAAAAATTTAAATTCAAATGTCACCTTATTTTTTTGGGCACAGTACTTCGTAACCTATCGATAGATTACTTGTAAGGCTTCGTAAAGCTTCGTGACGATAATTCCAACAATTAAAACGCAATTTACACAAATTTAAAAGGACCCCACATGCCATTACATATATGGTATATATGTACATACATACGTATGAAATTCACATACAGAAATTTTTTGAAGAAAGCTTTAAAATTCTACCAAAAATTACTTTATGTGGTTGTTTGTTTATATGTATGTTCAATTACTTAATTATTAATAATTATTAATTCCTTTACAACACAAATCTTCACGAAATTTGAAGCCAATTTCAGACTGCTTCAAATATTCCCCGCCACTGTATATAATAATAGATGTGATTATTCGACAACATGCAGTAAATGATTATTTTCGAAATATGTGTTGTGCGTATGTATGTATGGTCATGTGTGCACAATTTAATGAAATTGCCAAATTGCATTAACTCGGACATAACTTGTGTGCAGTTTAACGCTCGATAGCCGATGTTAATCCTTTTGATTAAGGCTGAAGACACAGTGGAGCGAAGAGCAAATATACAAAAAAAGGCAAAAATAAAAGAAACACATATATTAAAAAATAATAGATTAAAGAGAATATCTTAATTTCCATTTAAATGCTTCCAACTGAAACAACTAGGTACAACCTAGGAACTCCAGAAAGGCGTTACATCTTTATAATGACATGTGAAGATCAAAATAAAATGCTACATATTTAAAAGATATGTTAATGGCGTTAAAATATGCTCTCAACTACAGATAAAAGCCTGTGTGTGTTTGCTATAATTATTGCTAAACTCCTGTTATTGGTCACCATAGTTGAGAGGATATGATTTGGTGGGTCCACGCTTTCAACTGAGGCCAATTAAAAAACGATTATTCACTTGGTTGCTGACTACTAGTTGATTATATGCTCGTGTTGCACCAACTAATCATGGTTTTACAAGAATATCATGTAATTTCAGCAGTTATTAAATTGGATTAAGTCATTAATGTACCCCACACAGAGAAAGTAATTATTTCTTTAACACACTCTCGCCATATTTTGCACTGGATTGTAGTGGTTGTACTCTCTTATTATACTTTAATATTTTTTTTCCAACCTGAACAGGATATATGAAGTTTGTAACACCGGCAAGCAAATGGAGGAGCCCTTTAAAGTATATTTCTATATGTGTAACAGATCAACATGGTGTGAAGAGTCAATTTAGCTGTCGAGCTGACTGTCTGTATACTTATTTGCAAGTGAGGAAAGTTCTCCGAGAGCCATTCATTTGGGACTGGTCAGAAACGATGCTCTTACATATGGCTTAAGCAGCTCACGAAAAAGTATACTCTGGGTAGTATAAGAACATCCGTTTGAAGGCGAAATAAACTGAGAAGGCGAAACATCCCCTCCACAGGGGATGGGTTTGGGACACGCCACGTAAAACACGCACCAAATAAAAAAGAACAAACAACAAGCCAAACAACAAGATAATAGAACACCCCCCTTCCCCATCTCCCCTTTTGTTGACGACCATGGCGAAAGATTTAAGGACTACGATTTGAGGGCAAGCACCTGGAATGTCCTTAATTGGAAAGGTGCCGCTGCCTAGCTGGTTGATGTCCTCGAGAGAGTGAAGGCTGACGTCACCGCCGTCCAAGAAATGCGACGGCCGGCACAAGGACTGAGACGAATAAGACCTTGTAAAATTTACTACAGTGACCATATAAGGAGCGCTAATTCGGTGTGGGATTCGTAGTGGAAAAGAGACTCCGTCACCGAGTCCTTTCATTCATCCCGGTGGATGAACGTCTAGATTTAATTCGGATCAATTCGAAGTTCTTCAACATATCGCCGATTTGCACCCACGCCCCGACGAAACAGAAGTACGATGTGATCAAAGATATCTTCTAAGAGCGCTTGCAACGTACCTATGAGAGCTGCCCCCACAACGGTCGATAAATTCAGCTTCCATGATGTTTTTTATATGTAGTATTAGATTCCAGCATAGGAAAATTCACTAAGCTACCCGGCTGTTTTCGAATCGAAAAGTCACCAAACAAATCGACCACGTTGTGATAGACGGAAGACACGTCTCTAGTGCATTAGACGTGTATATGCTCCATTGATCCGCACCACTGTCTTGTCTTAGGCAAGATACGCACCTGCGTATGCGGTATGATGAGGAGTGCCATGTCGCAGCGGAGAGAAAATAGGCTGCCTACCTCGAAACGTTATAATCGACCATTACGATGGACCTTATCAGTGTGGGTTCAGGCCTGGAACTGATGTCAGCATCTGAAAGGACCTCGCCGAGCCATTCGATACCAAAAAAGGTTCTAGACAATGCGACTACTTATCGTGGGACTTCTTCAATCTAATCCTGGAGAAAATAATTTGAGCTGCAGAGCTGGATAGATAGACAATCTTCTATAAGAGTGTACCACTCCCGGAAGATTTATGGTCCTTTGCGCTTTCCGCAGTCGATGGAACGATTAACTGCACGAAATATACGACGACATTGACATGGTTAAGCAAACTAAGTGACAGCGGCTACGCTGGCTTGACATTTCGTCCGAAGGAAAGTAGAAGATATTTCGCCGAGAGAAGCAGAGGAAAAGGTAGACCTCCACGACGTCGTAAAGACCAGATGAAGAAAGACCTGGCTATATTTGCAACAGTGAAAAGAGAAAACCGGCGTCTACGTCAATCAAGAAGAAAAAGTTATTTCTAATAAAAAAAAATCAGCTGTCCCAGCTTCAAACCCGCCGGAGTGGAATTTTTAAAAACATTTAAGAAGATAGCATAATCTTATTCTTCTTGATATACAAAAATTAAATGAAAAGTAAAGTACGAATACCTTATTATGCTCAAAATTCTACAAAAGGAAATATAGTACACTCATACAGTTATACACCATCGCAGAAACATAAATATTTAATGCAAACAATAGATAATACAAATAATGCTTATTATATAATCAAACGAAAAACGTCCTTGTTGATATCTTCAGTGGTGATATTTGCTCACCACCCCTATTTGTTGCGAGTACAAAAGGGCTTGCCACTTTGATACATGAGCGCAAATTTAAACCAAACAAAATGGAAATCAAGCAAGACTTTGCGTCACGAATTCATACACACGAGCACATGGATATACATATGTATGTATATATGTGCGAGTATATGTTTGCTGCCATTTGTATGCGTCCTCCCCCACTCTTTCAATATTTGTACAGCTGCCACGTATATCATTATTATTGGTAGATTTTATTTCACACAAGTTTGTCTTTCCAGAAAGCTCTCGACAATTTTTATACACAACGCCTTTCTGTGTAAAGACGGCCTAAAGCTTTAAAGGACACATAAGAATACATGCGTACTATTATAAATTCATTTACAACTAGTATGAAATATGTTGTATGTGAGTACAGGGCAATCAGCTCAACCGACTCACTGGTTCTAGTGTTTTTTCTTACGATTTGACAGCAGTCAGCAGCACCGACCCGCTCCCATTCTACTAATAGCAATTAGAGAGTGCCTTTTCTTGCTAGCTCATCAGCTTTACAAGTCCCTGCGATTGGGCCGTAGCTTAACCCATACCAGACTTAGCACAAAGACAATCGATGCTATTGATACCAACGAAGACGCTCCTCCACCAACCCAGAACGCACTGTAAATGACTTCAATTCTAGTATCGCCGCTCTGCTATCCGAGTGAATGGTCACTGCTCTGAAGCAGGCTGCATTCCGGAGCAGTAGAAACCCGACATTTTGCCAATGGCATCTCAATAGCAGTATAATGCAATCCGTCCCTTTTTTCGATATTTGGCTTCCATGAAAGCTTTCTATCCAAGATGAGCCCTAGGTATTTCAGAGTATCCGCCGGTTGCAGACGGATGTCTCCCATTTGAGCCGGCGGTGCCACCATCTAGGTTTTACCACTGCTGAACGTCCAAATTTTTGCAACGCTGAGATACCCATGCGCCAACTCGTACATGGTACTCAGGAACTTTCCGTTTACCATAAATGATACATCATCAAGTTTTTTAAGCAGGCCGTTAACGACGTAAAAGAGGAGAGAGAACTCCACCTTATGGGATGACCCTACTCACATTTCGCCGAGCGCGTGCGTTGCCTCAGGACGTTATTGAAGACTCCCTCAATATCAAGGGACGTCCCAACAACGATAGTATGCAGGGCACTATCCACTGACTTGTCTTTACAATAAGTATGTTACGCTCCTGATAGTTAGTCCCTCGAAATGCGTCTCCTTATGTGCCAGTCCATCAGTATCTCCAGAGCTTTTAGTAAGAAGGAGGAGAGGGGTGATTGGCCTAAAGTCCGTGGGGCCCCCACTGCCAGCCTTCGGGATGTACGTTACTCTAACTCGTCTCCCGGCCCCCGGGATATAACCCAATCTGATGCAGTTCGCATAGATAGGTGTCAACCAGCCTGTCTCAACTACGCTGACATGAACGAATTTGGGCGATCAGGTCAAATGTAGTTCACCCAGGCTAGGATAGGTTAAGGTTAGGTTAGTTGTAAAAAAAAAAAGTCATAAAATTGTCAAATTTCGACTGACGTGGAGTTGAATTGGAAGTCGTAACAAGAACATTAAATCACGGAAGCGATTGGACAGAAATTAAAAAAATAAATCAAGAATTTTGGTATTTGTTGAATTGCGTTCAAAACGTCGGAGACCATATAAAAGAAACCTAAAACACGGCTCATTAGTCGGAATCACCGATATCCGACCACTATAGCATATAGCTGTCATACAAACTGAACGTTCAAAACAAATCGTTTGTATGGAAATCTTTTGGGCTTGACGAGAATTTTCACGAAATTTGGCACAGATTCGATACCACCTTGATTATTGCCAAAGTACAGAGCCGCAACAAAATTCTCAAGTCGCTAGCCGGCAGCAAACGAGGAAAAGACCACGAAACGTTGTTGACAACATACAAGGCAATCGCCCGGCCGGTCCTTAACTACCCCGCAAAAATATGATTGGCTGGATGTAGTGAGACGCAGGCGACGAAGCTGCGGACAGGTTAGAACACTGTGTTTCGCTAAAACTGGATGCCTCTTGATGTTTTCAATCGAACATCTGCACTGTGAGACCCGGATGCTCTCAGTTAAGGAGCATAATGAACTACTCTCAAAGCGGTTTTTGCAGAAGCGCTTTCATAGTAATCATCCCTGTAGTCGCCTGCTTGTAGCGGAACCGCCTTCTAGGACCATCAATAGGTCCTTCTTCAACTACGTCGCCGATATAAGACAATACGCCGATCAGTCTTCCGAAGCAGGAACTTCAGATATGCTTTGACCAGCATTCACAGTGGAGCCATAAACACCTTCACTGACTACTTCTCAATGAATGGTGTACTCGGAGTTAAATCACCGCCCATTGCACTGCTTCGTCCTAGTGACTGTGGCAGTTTAAACTGCTACTTATCCAGAATCGACCGCTATATATCAAATATATGTCCAGCAAGCCACGAGACCTCGCATATCCAGCTAACCCTACATATGGGACACCTCTCTCCCCAAGGTCCGCACCCGTCACAGAAGCACGTTTACAGGATCTCCCGTTAGACCTCGATGAACACTTATCCGAACCTTAACACGCTAACGGGGACTGGATACCGTTACAGCAACAACAACTTTTCAAATTCAGTCTGCCTTCGCAAAACTTTTTTAATGCACCAGATATCTTCACGAAATTTGGAATTGGAACTTATTTTCTCTTCTCACTAAATTTAAATTACGCTGTAAGCATTATACAGTTGCATAAAATGAATTCTTTAACGTGCAACTTGCATTCCTTCACGGCAAAAACTTTGCATATTCCAATCAATTGACTATGAGTTTTATAATTCTTGGCATAAACGATTATCCGAAACGTTTAAAATTTTATTCGCGTCGTAAATTTGCATTAATTTTTTCGCCGGCGCCGAGGAAAAAAATGCTTTCTCGCGCTCGAAGCTGCCGCAAAGTGATGAAAGGAAGTATTTTTAATCCAATATTATGAAGAAAAAACGCCGAAAAGAAGTTCGAGTTTTCAAAAAGACATGCATACATGTGTATTTGTAGGAGCGTCAGTATGTCTTAATGCCAACTGCATACACAAAATTGAATTTCAACTTAAACTTTCGGCATTTTTCGCATTTGCTGCGCGCGCTTCTTTTCTACTCTACGCGCTTCTCTTCTACATCTATGGTATTTATTTTCGATCACTCTTGGCTTTCATCTTTAATTTACGCTCGCAAGCGATTGCAGTTATTACAAGGCGGCTTATCGGAGTCGGCAACATTGTGATAGTGACTTTGCAGGCAATAATCCTGTGTGTCCGTATATGTGTGTACGTATGTATGAATGTGTGCACACTTAACGAAGTGTGTATGTATGCGTGTGTACGCTGTTGTTGTTGCAATTGTTGTTGTTACAACTGTTGTTGTTGTTGTTGTTGCTGCAATTGTTGTTGTTATTGCGCGCTTTATTATTCTTCTTGTGTAAATTTTTTAATTGACATTATCTTTTAATATCCAATAAAAACTTAAGCCTGCAACGAGGCCGCACCTCAACAGCAGCCGATATGCGACGCCCGTTCCGCCCACATGCGCCACCTTCCACCCAGCCTGCATGCCCGTCAGCTGTAATAATAACAATAATGCCATGCCAACCGCCGTTTACGCTGATCTTACGCTGCGCCAAATGCCAATGCAACAACCAACAGCAACAACAACGACAATAACAGCAGTGGCAACAGCAATCGGTTGTTTTCTTTTTGCCGCTGTCGATATTTTTTTCGCATTATTTTTGTTATATTTTATGTTTGCTGGATTTCGTATATTTGCTTGCGCGCTTCGCTTGCCGTTGTTGTTGTTGTTGGCCGACTTAAGCTATGTACATTGCACGCTCGCTGTCAGTGTGTGTATCGCGCCTCAGGCAAATTAACTTTGCACGCGTTGAATCTCCTTTCGCAGGCGGAAAAAAAACGAGCGCGCGCTTCCCCTTCTCGGAACATCATAAATAATTGCAAAAGAATACCGATGGCGATGGCGATGGCTAGAGCGCGGCGCTGCCTTTAGAGGTGAGCGCTGCCGTGTGGGTGCCTGTGTGCTTCAACTCGCCCGCATGTGTGTTGGTGTGTGTGTGTGTGATTGCGCGCTGGCGAAAAAACGCGGAAATGCGATAAAATGCGCACCACAGAAAGAAATGCAATTTCACAGGCACACCGATTGATGTCCGCATCCACTGGCATTCGCATTCGTACACGCACACGCTCCGACGGTCAGTTGAGTTGGTCAATTCAGGGTCTCAGTGGCTCGCATGTGACTTTGAAAGCTTCGCGGACGACATATGCGCACAAATAAAAAACCGACGATGACGACGACGACATACGGTGGCAGGTTTTTTAAGCGGCACTTGATAAAAAATGACTAGCAACCATATTCGGTGATACCTACATACCTACATGCGAACGTGTGTGTGTCCGTATGGAATTGAATTAAATATAACTTAAGTATGCGGCGCTCTCAACACGTCTTGCACAGTGAGTTTTTTTGCTTGACTGCAACCCTGCTTTTGACAGAGTGGCTGATGAACAGTAGACCTCATCGGTTCGCTGGGAGATCAGTTCTTTGAGGCTAGATTAAATGCTTCGCGGGGGGATCAGTACTTTCAGATTTGATTTTTTTAGAAGAAAACTTTAATAAAAAAGAGTTTCGGTAAGACCAGCTCCATGTTGTAAAGCCTTTCAGTTAGGAAAAGTTGATATTAATGAAAACTTAGATTAATTCTTCGCTAGTTCAAGAGACTCTCTTTAAAAAGTAACGTTATTTATCGTTCAATCTATTCATAAAATCTGGTCCGGAAAGTCTGAAGTATTTTCAGCAAATTTAGCGTACACTATCGATATATAGACCCTCGTTCGAGTGAGGCATCCAGTTATATCCGAAAAAGTTATCGGGATCGCTGTATTTTCTGCACTCATAGAGGGCGGTACCACGTCTGAATGTCACACCAAATCCCCTAAAGCCCTCTCATACCATCATCATCTCATGGAGCAAGTTCAAAGATCCGAACTGGATGGATAACAAGTGGAGCTTTTACTGTTCAAAAACAAAACCTGAGCCACCTGGGCACAAAACTGTAAAAATCCTGAGAAAAAAAGTAGATCGGAAGTACGCAAAGTTCCAATTAGTACCGGATAGAAGAGACTAGAGGAACATGATCGGAATACTAGAATAATAACCAGTGATCACCGGAGGAAAAGGCTAGAGGAACATTATCGGAATACTAGAATAATAGATAGTGACCAAGTACTGTCTGGTGGCGACATACGCCCGCAGTTTGGGGCTGACAAATCAAGAAGACTGCAGGAAATTTCTAGAATAAGGCACGAGGGAAAGAAAGAAACATTTTCTATGCACTTATCCCGCATTGGTAAGACTACGCTGGAAGAGGTATCGGTAGTGAGGTCACAGAGTTTGTTGAAGCTCGGCTCAATCGTAGGGATCCGAAAGGATGACTACTCCTCATGAATATAATAACTGAACTTCAACTGGTAACGCAAAGGACCAAAACTGGTCCATGCGTGGTTCATCACCCTACTAGATTAACCTAACATAACCTAATCCACTCAATTGCCATACTTCCGAGAAGATTTTCGAAGTATAAGAACTGCGACATATATCAGATTTATTGCCATTAATTTATTCTAGACATCGACAGAGAAGGGTCATAATTTTTTCAGCAAAATTTATGACCGCAATCCATTAATACTTCGTTTTGTGAAGCAGAATCTTAAATTCAGACAGCTAATACAAGGCACAGGAATCGAATAATGTGAAAAAGAACTATTTTGAGTAGGATAGAAATTGTACGAAGTTATTTTTACGGCAACCACTGTATCAATCTAAAACAAGTTCGGCAGCTAAGCCGGAAAAAACTCGAAAATCTTTTTTTAAAAATTAGCGAGTTGCTTATACGTATGTTTTTAATTAAGAGACAGTCGTCAGCATATTGTACCACAGTATAGCTTAATTGTGGCCGCTCCCAGTCAAACAGTTTTGGAACTCTGATTTCAACCATGGAATCATTGTTAATGTTTCATTCCCGAGCACCTCTTACTTGATGATCATTATTTTATGACTGCCCTACGAAAGAGTTGTTAGAGATGTGAATGACTTCTGGCCCAGAGTAGAACGTGTTGAACCGCTAGCCCTTAGCAAGGTTCATATCGACGGATGTCCTAAGTAGACACTGTCACAATGCTATTTTTAACGACTCAACTTATCAAAGGTCAAGTGGTATTTGTCGTGACCTCACGAGAAATCCGCCTATTCACCTAACCCAACCTAACCTAACCCTACGATCTCATTAAAAACGTCATATCTTGAGTTTATGAATATTTTCTAAGGTCTTTCTCTATCTAAGAACTTTTTCTAGGTTTGATCTCTGCATACGAACTTTTTCTAAGAACAATCTCTGTCTAAAAATTTTTTTCAGAGGTCGATATCTGTCTAAGATTTTTTTGAGGCCAATTTCTGTCTGAGAATTATTTTCTAAGATCGATCTCTGCCTAAGCATTTGGTCTGAGTTCGATCCCTGTCGTCCAGCCAAACCGATTGCTTCCTGGTTCAGGAGGTGTGTGTAATCACCTATTTCAACATTTTCATTTAATACAATTGCTAAATGAACAAAAAACAGGCTAAGACCTGTTTGAAAAAATATAAATAAATTTAATTATGGCGCAATATTGCTAAAGCTCATACCTCTTTTCAACTAAAGAAATACTTTGTAAAAAGTTTGTATTTTAAATCACAAAAGAATAAAAAGTCAGAAATATAGACGCATTAACAAAAAAATGTAAAAAAATATTTAAGGTAATACGATACAATAATGTTTAATTAAAAGTATGTGTATTTTTATCTATTTATTTTTTTGTTTTTTTGTAAAAGTGGCATTACTTTGAAGCATTGAATTCGCTTTAACGGCCAGCGTTGCCAATGACAAAAAAACAAATGAAATTCACTTTTGCGGCAACGTAAAAATGTTATGAAGGAGGCTATTTTAAGCAAGTTGTCGCAAATACATTTCTTTATTGTAAAATATAATATTCGGTTGAAAAAAACATCGTTTTTTTATGTTCGCATTGAAGTTTTTTTCTCAGCTTATACTTTAGAGCAATATAAACAATTTTTGGTACTAAAGCGGCAATTGCCGAGTATCTTTTCACTCTGTCATTGAAAAAACTTAGCAGTTAAAATTGGTTTGAATTGCGAAAACACTTCACAACCGATTCCTCGAAACTTATCACTAATTGTAAATAACTGTAAAATTACTTTAAGATAATTTTTTTTTCGCAGTCTTTACTCCAAATCGACATGTTTTAATATTATTACATAAGTATATATCAATGCTTATACTAAGAAAAATTGTTCCATTTTAAATTAAATAAAAATTCAACTAAAATTTTACAGAATTTTTTAAGTTCTTTCGAAAGAACTCTAAAAATTAAATTAAAGTTTGAATCAGAAAAATATATTTTTAAAATACTAAGCGTTAATATTTTTTAAATTTATATATTGTATTATATAAACATATCTATACGTATTTTTTAAATTTTTAATATTCATTATTTACTATATATTAAACATTAAAAAAAAAATCTTGAAAAATATTTATTTTTTATATTTTAATTTGCTAATTTATTAAGGGTTTACTTTTATTCATATTTTTTCAATTAAAATTTATTATTTTTCTATTAAATATTAAAAAAAATATTAATAAAAAAAATATTAATTTTTTATATTTTAATTTATTATATTTATGAAAATCAAAATCCTCAAAAAACATTAAAATTAATTTATAAATAAAATTTTTAATAAAGTTTTTAAAATAAGTAATTTTATAAAGAAAACAAAAAGTATTGAAAAAATAAAAAAAAATTTCTCAAGAATAAGTAAGTATGTACATATATAAAATCATTATTTTTTAATTATTTAAAAGCTTTTTAAAACAATAATTACATAAAGAAAATAAAAATTATCAATAAAATGTCAAAAAATTCTTAATAAATTATATATTTTTTTTAATTTTATTATAGAATTATTTCTCATAATTTTTGTATAAATAATACTTTTTTTTTTTTACATTTTTTTATTAGTTATTCATTGAAAATTAATACAAATAAAAAACTATTAAAAATACGATATATTTTTTGGTTATGAAAAAAAGTTTTACATAAGATATTTTGTAAAGAAACTAAAAATTGTCAAGAAATGAAATAGTAACATTTTAATATTTAATAAATAATACTTTTTTAATTAAATTGATAACTTATTTTATTAATAATAACCTAGTTTCGTATTTTTTTTGTATTAAAAGATTTTTTTAAGGTATGTTTCTTAATTTTTTATTTTTCTTTTTATATTTATTTAGAAATTATAAGGAAGTTAAAAAACAAAAAATAATATATTATACATATTTATATTTCAATACATTATTTTTTTTTTTGTTTTTTATTAACAATAACACATTAAAAAAAGATTTCAAATAAATAGTTTCATAGAGAAAATAAAAATTATAAAAGTATTTAAAAAAAAAAATATTTTAAATTAAATAACGAAATACAATATAACGAAACGAAAAATAGTTTTTATAGAAAAAATATCAAAAATAATTTAAAATTAATTTTAATGTTTAATAAATAATACTATGTTAAATAATATTATTCATATATTTTGTATAATTATTGTTATATATTTTACTTTTTTATTTACAATTATTAATTATTTTTTAAATATTAAATTAAACTTTCTTAAATATTTTTTATTTGTCAATGCTTATTATTTTTTTATTATAAAAACAGAAAAAACAAAAATTATATATCTTCCTGTTTTTTTTAATATAAAAAAACACTATCAAACAAAGGTTAAAACTAAAATTTAAATTATATAAATAAATATAATATAGTAAATAATGAAATTATAATAAAAAATATTAGAAATAATTAAAATATAGAAATATAAAAATTTAATTTTAATTTATAGTAAGTAATGCTGTTTTCAATTTGATTATTCATATATTTTGTATTTTCGTTTTTTTTTTATTAATAATTAATATTTTATTTTTTATGTTAACTTACTACAAATGTACTTTTGTAATACCTTTTTATTTACTATTGCTCATTATTTTTTATTAAAAAATCATAAAAAAAAATAAAAATTATAAATTTATAAAATAAAAATTATATATTTTGTATTTGTTTTTATTTATAATAATTAGTTCTTATTATTTAAAATTAACTTATTAAAATATATTTGTAAAATATTAAATTAAACTCCTGGAAATATTTTTTTATTTATTTATGCGCATTATTTATTTTTCTTAAAAAATTAAAGCTTAAACAAATTTAAAATTATAATTTAATATTTAATATCCAATTAAATTATATTTATAAAAAAATAAAAATTATCAGAGAAATATTAAAGTTAAATTTATAATTTTGAATAAATAAACTTGATTTACTAGATTTTTAATTTGATTATTATGTATTTTTTTCTTTGTTTAATAATATTAATTAATTAAATTTATTTTTAACATTTTTTATTACACTATACCAAAAATTTATTTAAAATATTTGCTATTTTTGTTTTAATATTTTATATACTATTCATTATTAATTTATTAAAAAATTAAAACAAAGTTAAAAATAAATAAATTTTACCACTTCCGTACCACTGTGCGCGATGGCTTGAAAAGCCAAGCAAACCTTTTGCTAAACGGATTACATGAGAATCAAACGCAACTGCCAACATGCTGACGCACAAGGCTACCGAATGCAGCAGCTAACCGTGCAAACACGAGCAAGCATGTGTGTGTATAGTAATTTCAGTGTGCGTAGCAAAGGCCACAGAAGCGGCAAATTGGAGTACACAGGCGGAAAAAAAAGATAACCCACCGATGTTGCCGTACCGTTGAAAATTATATATTTCTGCAAGTCAAACGGAATTTTTTAATAAAAAGAAAAACTCGAAAAAAGAAAAGAACACGTGTGTGCGTTTGTGTTGTGCAAGTGTGTGTGTTTGCTGGCAGCTCATGCGGCGCTCGGCAACGCTGCGGGGCAAATAAAAATGCTCCTGGCAAATGGTGCAGCATAAATATTTGCGTTGCGTTGCGCTGCGCTGCCCGGCAACGGATTAGTGTGTGAATTTTTAAAAATTCCATCATTTCAATGGGCGATTCTAGTTTTCTCACAGTGCAACTACGACGACCGTGTGGCAAGCGGGTTTTTCAACCAAACAGAGCGAGCGCACAAACTGTTTTTTTTTTTTTTTGTTGCAACAGCATTTCACATAAGTACATGTGTTGCAAGTGTGTGCCGGTGTGTGAGTTCGTAAGCCACATGTGCGCCGGTGATGAATGCGAGTGACCAAAGTGACCGTTGACTGGCTGTGTCATTGCTGTTGATTTTTTGATTTTTGCTCTTGCAACTATTTGAGCCATTTCAGTTTTTTGCAGTTAATGCCACCGCTGCCCTTGTGACTGCCAACGATGTTGTGTTTGTTGCCGCTGTTCATCGACAATGCGCTCTAACAAAGCAGCGGGCAGTTAACTCCTGACCAAAGCGGCCAAAGCTCTGCGGAACAGCAGGAGCGAGTGAGTGAGTGAGTGGGGGGAGGTGACAGTAAAAAGTCAATGCGATGATGATGGACTTTCGACTTATCCATGCATCAAACAACAGCAGCAGCAGCAACAAAAACAACAGCAATACAATGGCAACTGCAACCAATAGCTTACCACCAGACATCCATCAGTGGCAGCAACAGCAGCGGCGTTAACCAAAATAGTTGCAACACTGCGAAATGTGCCACGCAACGCAACAGTCAACCAAACGACGACGACGAACTGTCTTAGTTGCAACATGGTATTTGCTGATGTTACTGTTATTGCCGCTGCTGCTGCTGTTGTTGTTATTTGCATTGTTGCATGGCATATGAGGCAGCAACAACGCAGTTCGCAAGTTCAAATGTTGCTGTGGTTTGCAGCCACAGTCAGTCACTGCCTGCTGTTGTTCTTGTATTTGTCCGTTGCACAATGCCGTTGCTACCACAACGATGCGTGTTGTTGTTGTTGCTATTGTAGTGTTGTTCTTATTGTTGTTGTTAATATTGTCATTGTTGTTGTTATTGTTTTTCTTGTTGTTATTGCTTTTCTTGTTGTTGTTGTGTTGAATTCCTCTTGTTGTTGTTGCTGCTGCACCAACAGCTTATTGGTTCGGCGCAAACCCACAAAGCATGCTTGTCAGCGCGTTGCATTTATCCGCGCTCTGCTTCGTGTTGTTGCCACATTGTGTGCTTTTCGTCATGTTGTTGTTGTTGCTGTTTATTTTTTTCCTTGCTGTTTTTTTCGCTACACCAATGCGAATGCGCATTATTTGCGCTGAAAAGCGCATAAATAAGCGAAAATCGCTAAAGCAAATGTCCGCATGTCCGCATATACTTGCAACATGTGTACAAACACAAGCACAATCGCTTCGATAAACATATAAAAATGTACAAACATAATATTATTGTCGACGCTACGAATATCTCTGCAACTACACAATGACAAACAGCAAACGGTACTTGGCGGATCGAATGGTCTATTGACAGAAGCGCGCGCGTTGAGCACTGTGTGACGTCCTGTTGCCACATTGCACGGCGAGAAATGGCACAGTGCAGCGGCCGTGGTTGAATGTCTTTCAACTCGACAAGCTGGCCAGAAAATTGTTCTCGGTTCCAAAGTGTTCCAGAAGATCCACAAATAAAACCTAAATGGTTGTTGTGTCGTAAACTTTTCAAAAATAGGTTAATGAGAATACTGCCGGCTTGACAGAACTTGGTCGGATAATTTTCGCCGACCGTTCCCAAGAATACGGAGAGCAATAAAAACCGATCTCATTTCAGTGAAGATATAATAGCAAATACCAGTAATTCCGTATTTACTGTATAATTATTTTGTACAAGACGGAATTTATAATCGCCGAAGTCAAGGTAGCATACTACCGTCTCTCCAAACAGTGAGTAAATTCACTTATGGGATCCAACAGAGCCGTAGACAATGAGGTATATGTAACCGGAATGTATCCAGATTTATATAAGGCTAGAAACTGTCAACTAACTCAGCAGGATTCCTCGAAATTTGAGGAAATGTTTTCGATCGTTACAACGACAAAAAGTTTATAGGTCGATGTAATATGGATTAAGACAATTATCAATAACTAAATCTGTGAACTGTAGCATTGAATTAGATTTTAAACAAAATACTGCTTACATCTGAGTAGCCTTCTCAGCACCACTTTCCCAAAAGGTATACAGAAGTTTATGCGAACCATGCAGTGGCAGAAGGGAAGACCACAAGACCTCATGAACTACGCTGTAAGGATCTGGTGTTCTCATGGTAAAATACACTGGAGGAGGTAGCCGATAGTGAGGCCGCAGAGGCAGAGTTCGCGTCAAGGACTGGCACCTAGCAACTGAACTCCATCTGGTATCGCAAAGGACCAAAACTGGTCTATGCATGGCTTATTGGCCCACTAGATTAACCTAACCTAATCTATATTCATCAAAGGGTTTCAGAAAAGATTCGCTGACTTTTACCACGCGACTTTCGAGTTTTCCAAACAAAGCTTTTTTGTTAAATTCTTTAAACTGCCTGCTAACCTCAACGAATTCTTGAAAGCATCTCGTTTATATATTGGAATGAAAAATATAGCAATTTCAGTTTGGGTTTGTTTCCAAGCCTGTTTCAGAGCTTTGGTAATGTCATAAACAATTAAACCTATGTCAGCCGTGAAAATCACAACTTCAGACCACTAAGAGTCACTTAAAAGATCGCTTCAAACTGACAACAGATCACTTGGTCGCAAACTAGTAAACTATTTATAGATCTTTGCCATTATCTATTGGTTTTATGCTAGAACAAAAAATTCAAACGAAAGCACAGTTTGGTTGTCAAAAGGTTAGTTCTCGAGTATTTTTATTTTATACGTATTTTGAAACTGAGTTATCCTTAATTAGAAAGCAGTAAAATAGAAATGATGACAATATTTGTGTCTGTAGGACAGCCTACTTTAAAGTTAGGCAGCAGAGGAGCCGTTGGCTAAATGTTGGGTCTCACACCGAAAGTAGTCATCTTGCTCTATGCCAACATAGTCAATGCCATTATGTTCTATGCGGTCTTTATGTAGTGGAGGGCCCTAGGAAAGAACACACTTTCAAGGAAGCTCCAGAGCGTTCAACGAGCGGTGATCATCAACATATGTGGTGTAATAAGATCCACTCCAACCATGGCATTTAATGCCATTTATTTTTACTCGTAGTGCCCATAGAAATTGTTGGAAGGTTTATGGCTGCGAAAGTTAATAAGTAAAAGAACACGTCTCTGAACACTCGGAAATCCTCACACACTTTGACTACATACCAGATCTTTTGGATCATGGAGTCGACAAACCAAATTCTGGCGGTTTTTACTTTGCCAACACATCTGCGAGGAAGTTGTGGGTGGATAACAGCCGTGGAAGAGAGTGACAGTGAGTTTTTCTACAGATTTAAGGTTAAGACTTGGGGAGAAGGTTCGTAAAGGAGCATATTATCTGGAAGTCTCTATCAACTTCAATTTCAGACTTATTAACTATTGCAGTGTTTTTCAAACCGAGGTTGTCGCATTAAGGTAGTGATAGATTTACTGTTTGCACAGTCCCCTTCAGAGAAGTGACTATTTATTCTGATGGCAGGAATGCTTAAGGAATGCCTAAACTCATTCTTAATGAAATTAAGTCACTTTGTGATAAGACCAATATATGAACGAGGCCACTGCGAAATTGCAGGTAACTTGCAAAGCTGACGAACAAGCAAATAAAGATACCCCTGTCCTGCTATTAATGAATAAAAAGATTAAGAATGGGACGGGTCGGCCCTCTACTCTCATCGTGTGTTCCACTACAGGAAAGCTGGATTTTGCGGGAGCTTGTCCAGCGCTGAGGTAACAACGGTTCATGCGGTGTCAAATCATCATTTTGGACGAACATCGATCGTAAGAGATTCAGTAAGTTCTTTGTTGGGGATTCTTACAGATCATTACCCCATCGGCGTTCATGTAGTATATTACCGGACGCCATCTTCAGAAGCAGTTTAGAAGAGACGAGTTGGAAATATCTCACTTTCTTCGCAATTTCACCGCGTTTGCCAGATCAAGGCTTCAACACTTGAGAGCTCACACTTTCTGATACCCCACCGAACTGGCGGGAATAGAAATCAAACGTCTAACCAAATTTTTATTGACCATAAGACGACCATTTGCGGACTTATAATCCCGAATACGGGGCTGCTATTTTTAGATTTTCACAGAGGACTGCACATAGTATTCCAATTGCAATTTCCAAATCACCTACAAACCTAACCTCAACTAACTTAGGTCTGTGAGTGGTTATAAGATGACTACTGGATAGCTGGTCTTAGCTGGGGCTTGTCCAGCGCTATGTTGATGCGCTGTGGCAAGATCATTTTGGTCCATGATCAATCGTAGAACACAAGCTCTTTGCTCGCAGTAAGGCTAGCCTCTCCCTAGTTGTGAGAGTTCTAACAGTTCATCGCCCTATCAGCGTCCTGTTGCGCTTCTTTCGAGTTTCAGTGCTTAACTTAAACACAGTTCTTTTCCATCGACTTCCAGCTATTTTCCTTTCAGTGTAAGCACATCAAAATTGTCCTAAACGCTTGTAACATCGACTGTTTGTTCGATTCAATAGTACATTGGCGCACGGTTGGTTGGACGATTGACCGACCGAACGATGCATTCATCCATCCGTCCATCCATCCAACCATCCAGCTAACGACGATCAGCTATTCCGTTGTCCGTGTCAGGTAGTATCGAGCTCGTATTTCTGGTTAAATGCTTTTGGCAGACGTCAAGTGCTCTTTCGCATTCGCATTACGTGTACACACACACGCCTTGACGTATGAAATGTCACAGTGACATTTTCATTGTAGCAAAACAACTCGGCAAAACCCTTTGCACTCGCCCGCACACCAAATTGACTGCAACAAACACAGAAAGGAATATTAAAGCTTCGCGCTGTTTGTGCGGCAAGTCCCTACGTGCCACATGCCTGCTTGTACGTGTGTGCGTGTGTTTACGCCAATGTGATCCGGTTAGCGATTTCGTATGTGCAATTTTGATGGCATTCACATGCCTTAAATGGTGAAATTGCAGCGTTTTTGGGTAGTGAATTTGGTTTTATTTTTATTGCTGTTGCAAGCTCGTCGCGCCGCTCGCTGCGGATGCTCAAACGCGAAATACGCAACATGAAATGTGAAATGTGGAACGTGAAGTAGGCGCTGGCCATTTCGCATAACATAAATACACACACACACTTACGGGCGTATAAATAATGCAACAGCGCCGCGCGGCTTAAGCCTTCAAACGCATATATGTGTATTTGTGTGTGTTTGAGCGTCGCCTAAGTATAATACGCCGTAATAATGCCCCAAAATGTTGCTCATTTTATCATATTGCATTACATTAACTATCAACCGCTGCAACAACAACAACAACAGCATGAGCAACAATCAGCCGTTGCAAGCAGCCATCGCACTCACTGTGCCGCCTGCTCATTTGTCGGCGTCGCCGTATTTTGTGACCACGCACAATAGCACACTAATCTGTGGCAACAGCGCGCGCACAAACAAAACAACTTACAACAACTGACAACAACTAACAACAAAATGATTTATTTACCTTTTAATTTACATTATTCGATTTTCGATATTCGATATTGTATGTTGTCGTTGCCGTTGTCGTTGGCGCTTGTGTTTTGCTAATGCTTTACTGATTTAAAATTAATTTGTTGCCGGCAGCGAAGCGCCTCTGGTCACGGCCTGCTATTGTAGCACAGTTATTTAATTAGAGGCATAAACATGCGCATGTATCTTTGGTTGCATGAGTATGTGTATGTGTGTGTGTGTGGTCATTGCCGTTTGCATATTGTGTTGCAAGCTCACCTCGAAGGCTTCTGATCTTATGTGGCATTGCTATTATTTAGCCAACATGTTGTGCGGCGCGCACACTCACATATTATATGTTGCCACAGATTATGCAACATGGTTTTCATTGTCTGTCTGCGCTTGGAATTAACAGCTTCCTTATTAATGAGTACGCACTTAATATGCTAATATGCATAGGTACGTAAATCTTAATGCGTAAGTGGGGATATGCAAGCATCTATTAGGCATCTGCGGGCATATACAGGGTTTCCACGGCGCTCTGATTGGCTGGCAGCAGTGAAAGCTGCTTTGAGTAGCAACATATGAAGCAAGTTGAATTGACTTGTTTAGCTTAAGGACAGCAGAATAAAAAAAAAAAAAACGGATTTGAAGCTAAAATACCCTTCACAGGTCACAGACAAAGAAAAACGAGGTGTCTCCGTCGTCTGCGTACAATGCCAAAAAACTGCGCACAAACTACTTTCACCGAAGAGGATGCTCCGAGTCTCATCAATCAAGCAAAATCTTCCAAATCCATTAGCAATGATTATGATGCTAAAACACCTAGGTTAGATGGGAGTAAGTTTCCTCACCAAGGTCCACAACCTGTCACTGACCACTCTTCAAATACCCGATGTATGGAAAATCTGAAGAGTGATCTCACTACTGAAACCTAAGAAAGCCGGCAACAAATCCCAGGACTCCCCTCTCATCCACTAACTTGCCTCTCTCCAGCAATGAAAACACTTTAGACCTTGCTACTCCCGTCCTTCACGCACCACCTGAGTCTAACAAACCACAACCACACGACTTCCAAGACAACACAACAGCACCACAGCACTTAGCGTCATAAACGCCCAGATAGTTAATGGTCTTAACCAAAAACCATTTGTAGCGTTGAACTTGTCAAAAAAAGCCTTTGACACAGTCAATCACACAACGCTACTTGAGAACATCGAAAAATATACACTCCCTTCAGGGTTGAAGAGATAGACTATGAACTTCCTAAGCGACCGATAATCATCCGTACTGTTTCGAGGTAAAAACTCTAAATTGAGAAAAATTAAACAAGGGGTTCTCTCCCCGTTGCTGCTTAACTTTTACAACTCGAAAATCCCTCAACCACCACAGGAAATTTGATTGCACAGTTATGACCTTCAATCATCTGCTTAAACCGAAACCGCCTCCTTATGAACATCAAGCGGTTATTTTTAAACTACATCGATTACAATAAACTGACCAGACGCAAGAAACTTCAGACATGCACTGACTGTCATTTACGCTGAAGCCATAAACATCTTTTCCGACTCCCTCTCAGTGAATGGGGTACTTGATGTCAAACCACCTTCCATTGCAGACACAACTTCGTTCTGGATACTGCAGCAGGTTAAACTCCTACTTATCCAGAATGTCCAGCCTGTAACGAGTCCTCGCATGACTCTACTCACCTCTCTACATGCCCGGCTAACTCTACATATCTGACAACTCTCTCTCTCTCTATGGTCCGACCCCGTCGAAACAGACGTTTCCTGGACCTACCGTTGGATGATAACAAATTATCTGAGCATGGAAAATATTTTTATCTTTATTTGGATCGTTCAGTTCGTATGGCAACTATATGATATAGTAGTCGAAAAAGTCTTTTCGTATTTTGCCAATAGATATCGTTGCAGTCGTATATCTCCAGTGCTACCAATCGATTTGTGTCATACCATATAGTGCTGGAAAGGTGAGATTTTAAGATTCATTTAACCAAAAAAAAAAAAATAAATAAATTTGGGGAAGCTGAAAAATCAATTATTTATAGCTGTTCAAAAATGAGTGCAAATATTTAAAATTTTTTTTCTATAAATAAAGGAATAATGCTAGGCAAACCAACAATGAAATTTGTAAAGTTTAGGCAGACGTTGCTGCATCAGATCGTGTACTATAACAATGGTTCGATCGATTCCGTTCTGGAAATTTCGTCGCTCTGGTCTACCTATCGTTGAAAAAGTCAATCAAGGAAAAGATTAACCAGAACCGTCACATAAGCAGCCACGACATCGCTAAGTGACTTAACATTCGTCATTAAAACGGTTTTGAATCATTAACAGCACGTTGGCTACAAAAAGAAGCTCTATGTTTGGGTACCACATGAATTGTCTGTGAAAAATTTAATGGACTGAATAAACATCTGTGATTCTTTGCTTTGCGAAATGAAACCGAACCATTTCTGAAGCGAAAAAGGTAACAGAAGACGAAAAGTGGATCAAATACGACAATAATGCGTGAAAAATATCATGGTCCAAGCGTGGTGAAGCTCAACAAATGGTCGCAAAGCCAGGATTGACGACGTGAAAGGTTTTGCTGAGTGTTTGGTGGAATTGGAAAGCATCATCCACCATGAGCTGCGCCAGCCTAATCGAACGATTGATTCTACATTTTGCTGTCAGCAACCGATGAGTTTGACTAAAGCTATAAAAAATACCGGCCGGAACTGATCAATAGAAGGGGGTTCGTCTTCCATCAGGACAACGCTAGACCACACACATCTTTGATGGCTCGGCAAAAATAGGGAGAGCTGGGCTGGGAAGTTTTGATGCAACCACCATTTAGCCCTGACCTTGCATTAACGGACCATCATCTATTTCGGTCAACGCAGAACTCTCTTAACAGAGTAAAGTTGGTTTCAAGAGAAGTCTGTCAAAATTACTTGTCACAGTTTTTCGCTGAGAAACCAGAAAAGTTGTACAGTGATGAAATAATGTTTCCAGCCGAAAAATGGCAAAAAGTGTTTGACCAAAATGCTACATATTTCGTTCATTAAAGTTTATTAAAAATATAAAAAAAGGTAGTTGAAGTTTGACTAGAAATACGAAAAGACTTTTTCGACTACCCATATACAGTACAGTGCTTTTGAAACTTTTCTAACAAAAATGCTTTAAAATAACCAACCAGTTGGTTACTTCAAAATTTTTGTACATTAAACACCCTTTAAAAGTCACTTTATATGTATATTATAACTTCCTATAACCACATCATATGCATACATACATATATGCATTATTTAATGGGCCGAATGCACAGCATATATTCCCAATCTATTTCTAAAAGCATTAAAATATATTTCCTATTGGTCGAAAGCGTACTTTCCTGCACTTAAGTAACGTATGCAAATAATTTTGAATTTTACTCCACACACACACACATAGAAATATACACTAAAATATGCAACAGCTGAACGGCAGGAAAACAAGTGCGCAGACAGACAACTGCATGTGCATGTATGTATGTAAGTGTGTATGTGTGTGTTTGAATAAGCGTAAATTTAAATGCATGCATAGGATATTATAGAGTCTAGTTGATAGGCAAATTCCAATTATAATATTTAAGCAATTGGTTCGATCGCCAGCTCAAGCGCATTTATGGCTTTTCTACTTACGAAGCACCTATATATGGGTGTAAGTGTGTTTATATGGGAATGTGTGAGTAAGCGCTATTTATTTTCCCAGCGACTGCTGCAACAATTCTCATAAGGTGTGTCTTCCGAGCCGTTTAATTGCTTTAGAAATATATTTGACAAGCATGTATGTGCATATAATGGTGTGTGTGTGTTTATAACACAAGCATATATATGTGTACATTGAACTGTTTGTGTTGAAAGCCTTATCAAAAGTCAATACTTTTCGCAAGTGATTGACGTTGAATTTCAAAAGTTCCATACAAATAAGTAAGTAAATACATATATGCAAGTGAATATGTACATACAAATATGTATACATACAAATATACACACATACATATTATGTGCCATAAAATCACTTAATCTCCTTGCTCAGGCATTGGCTGTAGCAAATCCCGCCGCAAGTTGGCAATTGCGTTGACTCTTTAATTTAAACCGAATTGTTTGTAATTTAAAATAATTTCATGCACTCACACAAGCACACGTACACACACACACAGCCAACGAAATGAAGAGACATGTGTGAATTGTTTTAAGAAATGAGCTCAAGGGCACTTCGGCAAAAATCACTCACCGTAAAAGCAAGAAAATTCACACACACACACATGAACATGAGTTTCCTTAACTTACGCTCAATCGACAATGGCAACGACAACGACAACAATTATTATGCGTCGATTTTATTTTATTTTTGCTTGATTTACCGGATCGTTACTTGTTATTTCTGCTGATTGGTTTTATTAAGCATATTATTCATGCAAATCATTTTAACACCAGCACTGCAATGTGTCAATTTTGATTATTTTCAATTTTCAATTATATCGATCGGCAAATCGACTTATGCGGCACATGTCATACAGACACACACATATAAATATATAAATAGATGCTCATACATGAGTAGCACGTACAAATATGTATGTATATAGGAAATTTTGTTTAAATAAAATTATCCTCGAAACCCATACTTGTGTCTGTGAGCATACAAAACTGCAAATTAACCAAGAGTACAGGCTTAAGATGTTAAAGCCATCATGACTAATTTCCAAAAATATGTATGATATGTTTCCAGTTTCAGGAAGTGAATATAGGAAAAAAGATATCTTCAAATTTTGTTTCGTCATAAAATTTTAGGCACAGTAATTAATTTAGAGCCGCGCTCACACAGGAGAAAGAGAGAGGGAGAAAGAGCAGTAATGGTAATGCTAGGATAATCCACTTGATTTGCCGGAAGCTGTATTATTTTAGCCGGTATAGTGAGACATTTTAATTTTAAAAAATAAAAAAATTTAAATAATTTTCTTCACTGGAAAGAAAGAAAAAAGAAGAATTCCGAAAATGGAAAATTTTACGATTTTATTTATTACAAACTCATAGCAAAGCCATTCGACGAAATAGTGTAGCACAAAAATGTCTATACCACTCGTAGTCATACTAAATCGCGACCAGAGTGAAGATTGAACCAATTCGAATAAATCTGGAAAACGTTTCCTGTAATATTCGGATGGTTAAAAGAGTTGGAAAAATAAAAGGTTGCCAGCTGTTCAACGATTTAAGAGCAAAAAAATGGTCAGTAGAACTAAAATGCGGTTATCTCATTAAACGATCATATTAAAATTTTATGAAATATTTTTTACTAGGGCTGCCATATGCTTGAAATTTTAAAATTTTATGTAATAATTCAAGACTTTCAAAAAATTCGACAAATTTAAGAATAATTTTCAAAAAAAAAAAAAATTTTAAAGCAACCAAAACAAAATGTGGTTAAAAAATCTCAAAAATAAAAAATTATAAATATTTTTTGATAGGGCTTGCCACATGTTTGAAAAAAATTTAAAATTAATATAATATTACACTATTGACATAAACTTTAACGAATGTACAAATAATTAAAAAAAATAGTATTGAAATGAGTTGCCACCAGTTTATTTTACTCTTTAATAATTACAATAATTTTAAAAGCAAAAAAATGTAAGTCAAATCAAAATATGTTCACAATTTAAGGGAAAAAAACATTTTTTGAGGTTGCCACATGTTTGAAAATTTTAAAGATTTTTAAAACGAATGGAATATTTGAATATTGTCATAAGATTCAGCGGATGTAAAAATAATTTCCATAGAAAGTATTGAAGAAGGTTGCCATATGTTTTAAAATTTAATTTTAAAAGTAAGAAATTTGAATCAAACCAAAATTAGATTACATGATCTTAAGAAAAAGTATAAATAATTTTTGACTAGGGTTACCACACGTTTTGAAAAATTTTAACGTATTTTAAAATTTATTTAATATTTCAATATTGTCATAAAATTCAACAGATTACAGAATAATTTTCATAGAAAGTATTCTTCAAAAGTGTTGCCACCTGTATTAAAATTTACTTTAATAAAATAAATGAAATATGATAAAATTGGCCTATTATGTTGGAGTTATGTTATTGTAAAAACTTCTAGATGAGAATATCTTTGAAAAGGGTTGCCACTTGATAGACATTTCAGTTTATATTTATAAAAAAGTTATAAGGTTGTCCTTGTTTAGAAATTTCAAAGAATTTGAAGGGTTGCTAGCTATTTAAATTTTTAGATTACTAAATTAAACGAAATATTACATTGTTGACACACACTTTTAAAGTTTTTAAAGTTGTCATAATCCTTTTGGAAAGGGCATGCTTTTAGAGAGTATTGCCACTTGATAGACTTGTGAAATCCAATCAAAAATTTAGAAGCGGACAACTTTTAAGACAAAAAAATTACAATCACCATAAAACATATTATATTTCTACGTTTAAGGGTCCCGGTGGTCTAGAATTTTCAAAAAATCGATTTTTTTTCTTTTGATAGTTCGAAAGTATAGTCTTTTAAGAATATACAGTACAATTTGTGGAAGGATAGTCACATTATTTTAGCCTCTACAGCCGTTTTAGCAGGTAGCGCGCGGACGAGGGGCTTGATGAATGGATACTTTAAACTCATTTATCTCAAAACTACTTTTTTCGGCGTGCCGTTGATGAAAAAAAAACTATCCATCCGAATCACTTGAAATTTTAATATAGTGTTTATAAGATCAATAGCTATCGCTGGAACTACGATCAAATTTTAATTTTAAGAACTCCGATTTTTTTTTCGATCTAAAACTGGTCCAAAAATAGCTGTTTTCAGAATCTGAACTTCAAAAGCGCGAATTTTTTTTTAATTTTCAAAATTTTTTTTAGTTGTAGTTCCAGCGTTAGCTGCACTCCTACTGATTAATAATTTATTTGCTTTTAATGTTTCAGATGTTCAGAAAAGTCAAAATCAACAACGGCAAGGGAGTCTTTTTTTAAGTTAGGTTTTTTTGGACGCCATTTTTAATATTGTTAAAAAAAATTTTTTATTAAAAAAAAAAATATTGTTGTACTCTTCATAAGTGCATATATAAACGGTAAACAAATTTAAATGGATTGCTCTTTTTTTAAACCTTAAAAAAAAAAATCCAGAAAACACCCTTAATTTGAGCGTTCTAGACCACCGGGATCCCTTAAGGAATATATTACAATGTCGGCTGGGAAACCTGAACGGCTCTGAGAGAGCTTCACTATCTGAAAACTTGATATGGCTTACGTGCAGACCTCTAGTATTTATTTAGTTTCGGAATATATTATTCTAACATTCCAAAGTTTGTTTATAAATCTTACTAAAAACATAGACCAAACATAATAGCAACAAGCTTGCTTAGCACTTTCGTGAAATAGTGTAGGTTTTTGTTTTTGCGAACAGGCACGATTTATGCCGATTCCTGGCATCAACTGGAGTATACCAGGCAACCAATTGCTTCAGAGTTTTGTCTCCCGAATTGAGATATGATATTTAAAAATTTGCAATAGTACTCTCTTAGTTAGCTCTTAATCAAAGCGCAAAGATACATACTTCAACATAAAAAAATTGATTTTGTAGAGTCATAAAAAGGTTTTTCTGTTGATAGCATTTATTCAGTGAATTTATTTATTTTTATAATATTTGTCGATTTTTGCTTTGGCTACGATACCAAAGATAAATGTGTTCATATTTTTTCGGTGTATTTTTGTTTATGTTTCTCTAAAATATTTCCACTGCACTAATTTGCTAAATCTGTTTGTTTATTTAATAATTGATAGCTATGCTATGATATTAGTGCAAATAATGCAATTTGGCATCACTTTACTAAACGATAATTTTAAATTAAAATACCACAAAGTATGTATATTAAAAGTAAGTAAGGCAGCGCTAAGGTCGGATGCAAACCAATATTCTACACTCTGGCAACTTGCAAGGAAGAAAATACCTACAGGTAAATAAGGCTTTTAGTTATATGGGCGAGTTTTTAACCGATTTTACGCCTTCTAAGCACATATGTATATGAACCGTTATCAGAAAAACACGCTCTCTCAATTTTATTAAGATAACTCACATATTTGCTGATGGCTGCAATATGAAGACACCCGGAAGTTGGAAAATCTATATATTGGGTATATGGAGGCTAAGGGAAATATTAACCCGATTCAACCCATTTGTAACACACAGTCACCATACTATCAGGATTATCCCTGAATTTCAAATTTAAATCTCAGACATTTACCGATATGTTGACTTAAAAGTCCACTATAAGCACTGGTCAGAAGGTGGATCAACTCAAATGCATAACTCGTACAAAGTTTTATCCTAATATATTAATTCATACCCGATTTGTATACTGGAAAGTGAGAATTTCAAATGGAATTTGTAATTGTGTTCTAATTAGATAGAAGATAAAAGATAATTGTGGTTTTTGCACTAGGACCTATGATCTATTGTGCTTGCTCCTTTATCACAAATGGTCACAAAGGTCCAGCACTCTGAATAATTCCAGGAGCTTGCTCGGAGCAATGAAATTGATGTGATCCCTGTCCACGTAGACGGATCCTAGGGCCCTGGGCTACACATTGATGGGCAATCCAGAATTAGGACGGAATTCCTCTCAAGAGTGCTTGATCATATATCTAAACCTTGCTAGGTTATAACGTCACAGTAGTAACTTGGCACGGAGCATTCCTGTGCTTTGTGCTGTGCTGTGCGGAGGAACTTCTTTATCGTGTGGGACCCCACCGCAATGCATGGTTCAGGCCCCATCATCGTGAAAGCTTCCGCAGAGCGGCGTAATTCGTCGGCTAGCGCTTTGCCAGCTACCCTTTTATGCCAGGCATCCAATTCAGGAGTATGCAGTTGCAAAGTGATAGGTGGTTCAGCTTTTCTATTCGCTCCTCCACTTATAGAGATTTGACTCCATTAGCAGAAATCGCTTTTAGTATCACTTGACTATTGCTGAGTATAGTGATACGCTGGTTATGATAGTTGTGTTAGAAATTGATTTCCGCACACTGACTTTAGTAAAGATTTCTGCTTAAAAGATGTTTGGAAAACATGCCATTTGAATAGTTTGCAACGCATGCAATGCCTGCTTCAATATTTTAAGGTGTTTTTGAACCGTCAGTTTACCACTGGACACTGCTGCCCCTCAGTACCATGTCGAGCGCCTTACTGCCGAGAGGAGAGTAACTTTAAATTTCTAAGTGAAGTTTACCCTCTCTGTAACGCCATCTCTTGGAAGAAGTGCCAGTGGGGTCTCTTCCCCCAAGGTCTTCATTTGTGGAGACAAAAATCGTGTTTTATGGGAAGTAGGTGTTGTTGTAACGTACTAAATTTAGTGGAAATCGGACCGTCGGTTCTGGAAACATGTGGTGTCACCTAAAAGTGGACAGTGTCACGCTCTTCGTCCAATTTTGAACAATTTCTTAATTTTTACTCAAGTTATAGCTTGCACCGACGGATGCACAGATGGACGCAGGGACGAACAGAGAGATAGTTAGCCGGATTTCAACTCACCTCGTCATCCTGATCATTTATACTTATTATATATACTTATATATAAACTTATATTTAATCTCTTAGTTTTAGGTGCTACCTACAACATAGAGGTGAACACAGCAATTATACTCCGTAATATGTTGCAAGAGCATAAAAAATAATATTCTATTGTTACTAAAAAAAATGCAGTATTATATTGCATATACACACTAAATTTACTACAAATAAACATATTTATATGGCGAAAAAAATATAATAATTAATTAAAATAATGTAATTCAAAGCATAAAAAAGCAAATTAAATGGACCATAAAATGCGACGTGTATGTAAATAATTGTGTAATCAAGCATATGTTGATGTAGAGCAACGAAATTATGGCGTCAAATTAATTACCAATAAGTCATTTTGAATATTTTTATGGCATTTGCATGAAGTTGGCATGTGTTAAAATGGAAAAATACAACAACAAAAAAAGACTTTCAAATGATAAATGACAAAGCATTGAAAGAAATTCCTGCCACACACAAAGAGAAATAAAGCGAGTAAATGGAATTTTTGTAATTTAATGCCTCCTTTATTTGAATAAATGAAAATAGAAAGGCTTCATTAAGCTTCTGGCGTGGTAAGCAAGGTCTGCACTGACCAACTACCCCTCTTAGACGCTCGCTCTCTCTCTCCTTTTGGCAGGAGTGAGTAAGAGTGGTATTTAAAAGTTAATGTTGCCTTGGACATTAAATGCTGGCAAATGGCGCACTCCTTCGCTAAGTTAAGCACGAAATCCGGCACTACTTCAAAGTGAAATGTAACTATTGCCAGTGTCGTTGAAGGTTAAGTGGCAGAGTGCTTTGCTTACAGCAGGCTACTTTATTCCTAATTCTATTTTATGTATACAACTTGTATTGTTTCACCTCTAGAAATAAGTTAAATTGAAGTTTGATGAGCGTAAAAGCATTTAATTTCACAAAAATAAAAAAGTCAATTCTTGGATTTCCGAAGGTTCAAAATATAAGGGTATGTAAGAGGAGGAAACACATATATGAGCTTATATTACAATACATCAAATTAACTGAAAAGAGACTCGCTAAAGGCACTGAAGATGAGTCAGACTCACAAGTTCAAAGCGCAAGTTTCACGAAGCTTCGCTTTTAGCGATAAGAATTAGCTACTTCAAACAACTTAAGTTTCAAGGTATAGTTCTCACAAGCAATATATGCCATACATAAAATAAAAGACACAGAAATAACTGTAGTTCTTCAAATGTTCAATATCGTCTACGACTAGATAACAAAGTCAATTTAAAGTATGAAAAAATCGGAAATGGATCTTGCAGAAGCTGAAAATATTAAAACGGAACAGGAGAGAAATAAATATATATATATAGAGAGAGAGAGAAAAAGAGAGAGAGAGAGATAAAGAGAGAGAGAGAGAGAAAAAGAGAGAGAAAGAGATAAAGAGAGAGAGAGACAGAAATTTTCTTAAACTCACGTACTTATTGACAAGAAAGAAAGCGAGCAATCACTAAGACATGAATAAAGAGAGAGAGAATCAGAAATTCTCATAAAATCCCTCGTCAATAAGTACAAAAAACAGGGACTGTCGATTTTGACAAGTTTCACTTGAAGCTAATTTTTCAACTGAAAAAGTTTGCATTAGAAAGAAAGGGATAGTAATCACTTGGTGCCTGGTCCAAACTTGAGGTAAATACTTAAAAGCCTAAAAGACTCACAACCAAGTTGTCGTAGTTCCTGTTGAGTCTCTCTCAGTCCCTCTCCAATTACCTCAAGCTGGCCACTTCTTAGCGATCGGATCTTACCTCGGACGATCCAATTGTTGACAGCCCAGATAAAGTAAATTTTTTGCCATTAATCTTTTGTCGTTTACGAAGCCGCTTTCGACAGCGCTAGCAGGAACTGCTTATTTCACGCCCAGTCTATTTGGTATCCCTGCGAAAGTGATGTGGTTACACCGAATGACATTGAGTACAACCATCAAGTCCTTCAAAATCGGAAAAGATTCCTTCGAGCCGTTCGATAACAGACTAGGTTTTAGACAGCGGGAATCCCTCTAGTGCTTATTCTTCAATATTAAGCTGGAAAAAGTAAAACGTGCTGCTAAACTGAATCGCAGTGGAAACTGTCTACTCCAAAAGTACAATACTACAGGCATACGCAGATAATATTGACATCGTAGGCCTACCGCTTTCCAGCCTAGAAAGAAGAGCGAAAGTGGTTCGTCGTGTGGTAAGCGAGGGCAAGACAAAGTAACTGGCGGTCACACGCAAGCTCCGTCAAAATAGAGAAAGGCCTCTCCGAGCCGTTCGATACCAGATGAGATTTTAGAAAGTGTAATTTCCTCAAATGGCGCTGCCTACTCTAAAAGCAAGAGAAAGTACCTAGAGGCCAAACACAAAGATTCCACGTACCAAGGGAACTAGGTGACTGTTGGCAGTTAAAAATTTGAAAAAGTTAGGGACTTTGTATGTCTCAGGGCCAGCTTAAATTCCACCAATAACCACCTGGGAATCAAGCGCCGAATAACTATTGCCAATAGGGATCGGTAGGCAATTGAGTCGCAGATCCCTCTCTCAACGAATAAAAACTGCGTTCTATAAGTCTCTCATTATTCCCATCCCAACTTATTATACTTGTAGAAACAAAGTTGATGACGGCCTCAGATGAGAAAGCCAAGTCTTTGGTACTGTTCGATAGCTTAGAATAGTGTGAATGTAAGTTACTTTATGAAAGATGTAATTATTTTAATGTTATCATGACTGTAATTCTCAGCTTACCTGAAAAAAAAAGAGATAAAATTGCGTTAGTTTAAAATTTTAGGACAGTTGTGATATATGTACATATATAGGTCAAACAAAATAGTATAAGTATAAAACAAGTTCAAACTACATCAAATAAATTTAAGTGACCCAAGTGGAGGTACTTTGCTCGCCGTCCGGCTATGTAAACAAGCAAAATTGACGCATTTGGGACGAAGATGAACCTGAAGAGATTCGAGATCTGACATTTCATCCAGAAAACACAACCATTCGGAGCGGTTTTTGAGCCGGTGAAATCATCGGTGCACATAACACGTGTTTGGGTAACACGTGAATTGTCTGTGACAAATTTAATGGACCGAATTAGCATCTGCGATTCTTAGCTGAAACGAAATGAAGTCGAACCATTTCTCAAGCGAAGGGTAACAGGAAACGAAAAGCGGATCAAATACGACAATAATGTGTGAAAAAGATCATGATCCAAGCGTGGTGAAGCTCAACAAATGACGCTCAGCCAGGATTGATGCCTTGAAAGGTTATGTTGAGTGTTTGGTGGGATTGAAAAGGACTCATCCACTATGAGCTGTTCCGGCCTGGTCGAACGATTGATTTCACATTTTTCTATCCACAACTGATAAGTTTCAATGAAGCAATAAAAAAAAGAGCAAGAACTGATCAACAGAAAGGGCTTCGTTTTCCATCAGGACAACGCAAGACCACAAACGTCTTTGATGACTCGATAAAAACTGGCTGGGCTTGACTGGGAAGTTTTGCTGCATCCATCATATAGCCTTGGTTTTGCACTATCGACTATCATTTGTTTGAGTCAATGCAGAATTCTATTAATGGAATAAAGTTGGTTTCATGAGAAGCCTGTGAAAATTACTTGTCGCAGTTTTTTGCCGAGAAACTGGGAAATTTTTACACTGATGGAATAATGTCTCTAGCGGAAAAATCACAAAATGTCATCGACAAAAACGGTACATATTTGATTCATTAAAGTACATTATAAATGTAAAAAGAATAATTTGAAGGTTGATTAGAAATACGAAAAGACTTTTTCGACTACCCACAATAAAAAAAAAATACGGACTTTGTGTAAGTAATTTAAGGCTATCTTGCAATTTAAAGTTTCTAGTTCACAAGCTTTTAAAAGGATTTGGTCTAAAAGTACAATGTACATTTTTAAAATTTTTTATTAAAAATAGTATTTTATAAGAATTGTAATTTTAGCAGAAAAATCTTAATAGAAGCGTGAAAAATTCCTTCTAAATTCAAGCGAAAATGCTGACATTCATTTAAATGTAAAATATCTGCTTCTAATTGCCAGCAATAACTGCATACATACATATGTACATATTAAACTGTGTAAATTGAATAAGCCTTTGAGATCATTTTGAGAAATTTGATTTGGTTGGGCAGCATACTCTAAAGGCAAAAACACAGAAAAACGATAATAAGTAATGTATGTATGTACATATGTAAGTATTTATGCTATAACTGTACTATAGTAAATACAAAATTTGTATATATTGGTGCATTATTTCTCATAATGACGAAGCGATAAATGACTAATTTGCCAACTTAGAATTTTTATTCATTTGAATCTGGAACGCCCTTGCAAGCATGCATGACTCTAAGACTTCATATCTATGTATATATGTATGTATGTAGATATATGTAGATATGTACTGTATATGTACTTACAAACATACATATGTACATTAAAATGTGAGTGGCGTGGAATGCTGAAAATGTTTCAAATTGCAAAGTCGCAATAAAATGGCTTAAGTGGCATTAAATGAAACCTAATGGAATTTAAGAAGCAGCCAAAATACACAAAACACACATGCAAACATACATATGTGTGGGTAAATGTGTGAATATATACATACATACATGCATGCGCTATAGGTATACATCATATGGAGTCAACATACACACATATGTACATAAGTACATATAAACCGGCGTAGATTGCAATCGCCCAAGTCGTCGGCATGTTTGGTGGCTTAAGACGTTTGTGAATCTGTAGGAACGCTATACATTATACAAATGCACACATAAACAAACATACATAAGTCACACATACATACATACACATGTAAACATATGTCTATTTACTTGTGCACTTCTTTATAGCCGTAAATCTACAGTAGAAATGCGTGCGTACGCTCCACTGAAGTCAGCCGGCGTATGAGCGAGTAATCCTAATGGAAAACGCTCTAACTGCCTGCGATGTAAATTAAGAATTCATTTATAGGCGAGCTTAGCGCCGCAAATATGCAAACAGACAATAGCTGGTACAACAGCCATACTTTCATGCCATTTGTACTTACTTATGTATGCAGGTATGTGAGTATTTACACAGGGCTTTCGGTAGCGTGCAAGCCTACAGGCTAAGCAAGCATTAGCGCCACAAAAGATCGGTTACGGAAAGTAAGGACACAGTCGAGGCGCCTACATGGCTAGGTAAGTGGGTGGCAGTCAACATAGGCTGTTGTTGTTGTTTTCGTTGATGTTGTAGTCGTTGCCATTGGCGTTGACGATGGCGTTGGCGGTGGCGTTACGCTTCGAATTGTCAAAATTGCAATTGATATGCGTTAAGTCAGTCGTAGAGCTTAAGTCACATACATATGTAAAGGGTGAATACAGGGTGCGACAATGAAGTAAGAATAATTGTAATTACTAAGAGAAAGCGTACTAGGGTTCATCTCTTCAATGCAGGGGGATATTTCACAGTAGATAACACATCTTGCGAAAAATTCTTGGCCAGCATCCTTATAAGATCAAATTGACCCAAGAACTGAAGCCGCTTGACAACCGAATTCGTCGCATGTTCGTGATTTGGGCTGAGCAACAACTTGCAAATTATCTGGATTTTCATCGAAGTCATTGATGAAGCTCATTTTTGGCTGAATGGCTTCGTCAATTAACCAAAATATTCGATATTGGTCAGGCAGTAATCCACATGTACTCCATGAGTCACCATTGCACCCCGAAGAATTTACGGTTTTGTGAGGTTTATGTGCCTTTGGAGTTATTGGGCCGTACTTCTTCCGTAATGATCAAGACCGACACGTTACTGTGAATGGGAATCGCTACCGCGCAAAGAGAACTGGATAATTTTTGGCCCGAATTGAATGATATGAACTTAGACCATATGTGGTTCCAACAGTATGAATTTTCTAGACTCTCATAATCTGACTCAGAAGACATCGTAGAGAATTATATCGATGACTGTAGGTTTAACCCTTACGCTAGTATATGTAACATGTTCCGAGGAGATTCTGTAGTTTTGCATACCTTAAATGTAGGTTAGTGTAGGTTCGCCGGTTGATCCAGAGCTCTTACTTGGAATGTTATATGCGCCTCTTTGTAAGGCCCTAAAAATAAAACTAGCTGCACTCGATTTGAAAGGTTCTCCAAGCGTCTTGTGGACAATACCAGTTTATTCAGGCTTTTAATTCCCATCAGCTCGGTGGGATATCTGAAAGTGTGAGCTTCCAAGTATTTGAGCCTTGTTCTCGCAAACGGGTGGCAAATAAAGAGAATGTGTTGAGATGTTCCCACATTGTCTTTCTCCATATAGTTTCTGCAACTGGCGTCTGTTAGAATTCACAATCTTACTGTGTAAGTCAATGGCCTCACAACTAGGATAGCCTTTCTGAGGCCAAAGAACTCACTGAATCCATTGACCCAAAAAGATCTTGCGACAGCGCATGAATCGATGGCAGCCCTGCACTGGTTAAGATACCGTGACGCCCAGCTATTCAGTAGTAGAACACATTTGCAGAGGGGAGCACCGAAAGTTCTCAGTCTACTGATAGTGGTTCGAGACTACCTTTCCTTGCTAGCTCGTCAGCTTTACTGTTACCTGCAATATTAGTCTTCCAAAGTCAGATATTCCTTAACAAGCCTGAATGCACGGTTAGTGGCTCAAGGTTAGTATCACTTTTTTATAATACTAGTAGCATCAAACTTTAAGTGCGAAACACCCAACTCAAGACTCTCTCACGGAACCACGAGATAAGGTATTACTTCAGGGGATAGAGGAGACATTTTACGTTTAAATTACAGCCACCACGAATGTTCCTAAGGGCCAAACCTAATGAGTAGATTGGCGCGAGCTCCACGGGCTAACTGCTTCCCGTGGTACCATATTTAAGTAAGCCTCCGGTAAGAATTTGCAGCTTTTGCTACTACAAATGACTGGTAACATTTGCCGCTTGAACATCAAATGTCTTTTCAGACATCAGGTATTTCATTCTAGGTCTAAAACTATTTCTGACAAAGACCATGCTGGAATTTCGAGGCAAGTCAAAGAAAAAAATTGAACGTCGAAGACCTCATATAGTGTATTTAAATACAATATAAATGATTACATCGACGAACTAAGCCGACTTAGCGACGACCTTCTGTATAAACGCGAACTTTCTGGTACTTCAGTTTTTGAGATATCGATCCAAAATTTGGCACACATTTACTAATCAGTAGAAAACCGCTCATTTGTCGGGAACGCTGTTATCGCACAACAACAATGTAGATGAGATACAAACTGGCCGATCAAAGCCAAGTCCTTGTATGGAAAACTTTTTCACTTAACAAGATTTCTTTAGGAAATTTTTCATAGATTATTATCCCAGGCAACGGTACAAATTCCAAAGAATTTGTTCAGATCGGGTCACTGTAACATATAGCTGCCATAACAGCTGAGCTATCAAAATCAAGCTCAAGATTATTTATACCCCTTTAGGCTACACAAAATTCTCCTGTGTAAAAAGATATTATAGCTTCGGTCAAGCCAAAGTTGACGTTCTTTCTTTTTGTTTCCAAACCTTCTTTTCCAAAATCATATAATCAAAATTAAGAAATTAAATTTTTGGCCTAAAAAATCCTCACTCATACTCTACATTTTGGTGCTTCGACGAAGGGTTGTTGATGAGCGGCTTTAGCTATGATTACTCAACAGCTGAGCACAGCTTGACATGTTGCAATAGTTTGTGATATACAATACGGTAAACTACTGGTTACCAAATGGATTAAAAATATGCTATTGGACATAACAGACGGACGGACAGCTACTGGATTAGGTCGTGAGCTGGGTTGGCAAGGCGACACCATATGCAATGAATATGCACAAATCCCAACTAGAATAGTGGATGACACATAGCACATCATAAGCGCAACACAAACGCGCTTACAACAAACACCACCTGATAAGTTATTTAGTTAATGCGCGCTAAAGCACCCTTTAAATAGACATTTATTTGTCGAACGCGTTGTCATTTGTGTGCGCCTTTTGTGTGAAATCGTATAAAAGTAAATAACCGTTCACAATTGTCTCACTTTATATGCGCGAGTAGATATGTATGTTCGAGTGCTTGCCACATTCTGAGGCGCAGAAGCCATTAGACGCCATAAAACGCTATGAAATACGAGACATGAGCCAGCTTAAGCATTTTTTATTGTTTGCATTTATGTAGATGCGCATAGCAGCAGCGACTAACTGCACAACTTGCACGATTCCGCACACAAACACACACATATATATACACCCACTCATGCATATATACATAAAAACATTTAAATGTGTGCAGTTCAAACAACTCAGTCTGCGCGTCACAATTAGAAGTCGCTTTTCTCGGGCACTTTTCACATTTACAGGCTCACTGCCAGTGTCACTGCTGGCGCGCCGTCAACTAGTGTCACCACCGCGCAGCCCACCATAACCCACCTCCACCACCAAGCAGCGCGCTCACCCTACTTTACGGCTTTGCCGCATACTGTGCCGCCTGTCTGCTACTTGCCACATCCTAAACGCTACAAGGCACCCCACTTGCACTCAATGCAGCCAATTATATCGAATTGCCGCTGATGAATACAGTGCAAATTGATTTTCCCCCGCTCTCATTTTTTATTCATCCTCCTCATCACGTTAATTCATTAGTTGACACTCAGCGCTGTTGTGACGCGACAGCGGCGCGGCGCGCTGTGTCGTTTAGTTTGATATCTGGGTTGGTTGGTGGTAAGGACGCGCGCGCGCGCGTGAAAGTGGGCCGCTCTTTATCATACCATCAATATCTATTAATAACTTATTGACGAGCTACTCCATTTGGGAATGTCGCCGCTGCGCTTGTTGGTACGTTGCTTTGATGGCTTTCTCATCCGCTTAGTTGCACGTATTGTTGTGCAACATCAAAGTGCAGTCACACATACATACCTACACGCAAATAACTGAAGAACAAGCAACTAAATATGATAGCTGATAATGGCGATGTTGCTACTGTTGTTGTTGCTGTAAACAGCTTCTGCTACTTTTACGTGGCGGCATTGGCGCGCAATGTCAACGTCAGCAGTTTTCACGGCGCTTATTCAATGAACGCGCGCAAATGTCTACAATAATATAACTTTTCCGCTGCGCGCACACACATACACATGCACGTGCGCACATAGAGCGCGACACTAATAGCGCGCACCTTCCTTGCATTGCCATGCAGTCGCGTGTAATAATGCGCTTCATTGGTGCAACCTGCCGCCGCCGCCACTGCGGCGCGCACTTCCTTGCGAAAGCATTTCAATATGCTTGGCAGTAAATATTTGTTTGTATGCGTGTGTTTAGATGGATGTCTGCGTCGGCACGCAGCAACTAGTCGTCAACGTTGCAACAGCTCTTGGCGGCTACTGGCTGCGACCAACACTTAAAGCTACTTAAGCTACACTTTTAACTTATCAGCATTGTAATTTTTCGCTACAACAACAATAATCAAAAAAATATATATGTACGTATGTAGTTGAAAAATGAGTTGCAACAACAATGGCCGCAGCTTATGCAAAAAATATTGAAATTGCTAAGCTTAACACTTTTGACGCGCTGCAACGCGCACACAATGCGCTTTGCTTTGCCACATTGCACAATGCGTCGCGCTGAAGCCAAAGGGCATTCCTGCCACCGCGCGCTGCATGTCTGCAGTAGTGGTGCTCGCAATGCCCGCCACCACCTTTCAGGTATGCTGTATGTATGTAGTTGGGAACGCGCTCGAGCTCACCAAATATTTGAAGGCGAGATTGAAGTTGCCCTGTCGGAAAAGCGACTAGTAATGGCGACATATTTTTACTATTTTGTTCAGAGCAAGAAACTTTTATAACTTAGTGAGTTACGTCTTGCTTTTGGACCACTTTGGCAACACTGAAAGAAAAATTTTGTTCTCTCAGTTACAGAAAAGACATGCCTGCTACTAAACATATCCGAATTTGGCCTTGTGCTGGATAAGGAACGGCGGCTTTACGAACGCTTTAAAACTAGGAACATGTTACCGCTCTCAAACACATCTCATTCAGAGAACTGTTCTCTGCATAACGAGAGCGCTAAGAACCACTTCAACAGACGGATCAAAAGCGGCGAATGGACTGAAAGCTGGAATCTATTGCCCGGAGTTGGAATCTATTGTTCGGAGTGGAATTATTCTCGGATATCTATTGCTCGGGAAGCATGGAATCTATTGCTTGAGCTGGAATCTATTCTCGGAGATGGATCTATTACTCGAAGCTGGAATCTATTGTTCGGAGTTGGCATCTATTGCTCGGAGCTGGAATCTATTACTCGGAGTGGATCCATTGCTCGGAGTTGGAATCTATTTCTCGGAGCTGGAATCTATTGCTTGGAGCTGAATCGCAGACGGCTCTTCCAGCATTCGGAACACTTCAGTATCTTACAGGACGGCCCCTTTGCGTCAGAAAGGCCCGAGATTGCTAACAACGCAGGAAACAACATAAAGAAGATAAGTAAGACCATCGATAGCCAGGCGGTAATCACATCGCAATACTCAGAGAATGTTCTCAGAAGCAGTGAGGCCGTAGATATAGCGGCTGCCGGAAAGCAGTGCATTAAACTGGGTTCCAGACCACAAAGGAATTGCGGGAAAGCAAATACCTGATGAGTAGAATTCACCTGGCTACCGAACCAGTATAGGAAACACAAAAGTAAAAAAACGATATACAAAGAAATATCCGAAAGGGCTGAGAGACTGATTAGAGTGAACAAGAACAACAGTAAAATGGCATGTCTTAAGGACGTGGAGCATCGCCAAGATCATGTGCTAGAGGCCCGAAGAAAAACACAAATGCTTTTTACTCTGTCTCGTAAGGACTGCAGCAGTTGTTAGGATAATGACAGGTCACAACCTAGTAAGCATTAAACCTGAGCAGGTTGAGCATAAGTAACGTCGACATATGCAGAAATTATATGAATGTTGGCATGAGAGAGACGCTGCATCGCCCTCAATACTTCTGTTCCGCCCAATCTTAGATATCTAGTAGCTTCGCAGTTCAAAAGACTAGTTGAAATGTCGCAATTGGAGATCATATTGCTCTTAAAGTTCGCTTAAAGTGTTGGTCACTACTCAGTTGAAGCATGCAACCGACTCCAGTTTCCTACCGGGTCTAGAAATACTAAAGTCAAACGTTAGTAACAGCGTGCTACTAACTTCGGTTCGTTGCTAGCTGGCCATTTTGCTCTTCGACTTCCACGACATTTACTACGAGTATTTTGAAATATTGCTGGCAAATGTGGCATATACGTGAAGCACTTTTACTTGCACACAAGTCTATCGTGTGTATTTAGTAACAAGTAGCGCTGCATACTTCAACTATACAAACATACACACACATATACACATGTAAGTACTTACATAGTATATACGCTTGCGGTTGGTTTTCCAGTCGAGTTAGTGGTGCTCAACGCTGCTATGACAGCCATGACAAACATATTCGCTTTGAAGATTTGCATAGGAATGTGAACTGGCGTGCCACAGACGCTTTAATTTTCTTAACCCATTTTCAACTAAGTTAAAATATTTTAGTTTCCATCTAATAGAATTTATTCGAGCACAACGCAGTCTTCCGCTTGCAGTGGTGGCTAGAATAGGACGCTTTGGAACTATGGTTTATTGAATTAACATGGTTGGCAATGCAAGTATTCTTTTGATCTTTTTTACAGTTTTTATCACTTCCGTTTTTCTAACGTGCGTGCAGTTGTGGCAATAACTTTATTTTAAAAATAGGAGAGTAGTAATATTTGTTTAAATATATTAGCATATTGCGCTACAATCTTCCATACTCAGGTGGGGTACCGCAGCGCTTCGTATTGTTTCCATTACTATGGAATGTACTATACGATGGGGAAATCTAGAAACGGTCACCGGAAAACTCACTGAGGTACCTTGGCGTTATGATTAATACAAGACTGACTTTCAAAACGCATGTTCAAAAGGCAGCTACAGTGACAGCGGCCTTGTCAAGAATAATGGCTAACACTGTGGCCCTAGCCGAAGTAGGAAAGCCTTACTAACCAACGCCAGCCAGTCAACACTGATGTATGCGGCTCTTAAATAAGAGACAGCACTGCGCCAAAAAATAATGCATAAATGCGTCACTGGGTTGAACAAACGGGAGTAGGCTTTTATCTGCCTAAATTTTTGACGGCCATGGCTGTTACAGGGAGTACCTTCACAGAATCGACTACGATGAAGACAAAAATGTTCATTCTGCTGCAGTTCCGATGAAAAGGAGGACCATATCATTTTATCCAACTCGAGATATGTCCTCTACATACAGAATTACCATGGAACGAATAACAAACTAAACGATGACGCCCGACAACATTTCAAGTCGCATGCTGCAATCTAAGCTGGTATGGACGGAAGTGAAAGAGAGGTTGCAAAAGCGATCCAAGAAATCAGGACAAGAGAACGGCGGCGGAGAAGCTTAAGACCAGCTGAATAATCCCCAGGGAGTTTGTGAAGTGCGAAGTAATGGCCAACGCGGTTCGGGTGTCCAAATACAAGATAAAGCAGCCGGAGTAAAGGGTTTACTACGTATGTGGATGTACTGTTCCGCAGTCCAGTAAAGTTAGATAAACTAACTGGGCGTGATCCCGAAATAGGTGTGTTTTAGTGGGCAATTAAATTGTATGCTGGCTTTCTACTGAGACAACATCTTTAGAAGATTCAACCCCCGAAATCAAACAAAAAACAAATTAACTAAAACTTTTGTTTGCTATTAAAAACATTGATTTTTGAAAAGAACAAATACTTGAATCAAAAACTAGGCTTTATGACCAGTTTCCCAACACCAAAAACAACGACCCGTCAAGGATTCGAAGCTGTGTTTGGAGATGTTCAAGCATAATAAAACCGAGTTTTTGCATGGATATGTGACAACGAATGAAACATGGTCCCATCATTTCGTTCCGAAGTCCAATCGACAGTCATGCGAGTGGACTGCGCACGATGAACTCGCTCCAAAGCGTGGTAAAACGCAACAGTCGATAGGCCAGCTTATGGAATCTGTATTTTTGGATGGGCATGGAATAATTTTTATTGACTATCTAGAAACAGGAAGGACCGTATTGGACCGTTTGAAAGCGCCGAAAGCGTTCACTTTTGAAGAACGAGAAAGTGCCGTTTCACCAAGGCAATGCACCGTGTCACGACTCAGTGAAAACCTTGGCAAAAATCCATGCATTAGATTTCGCATTGCTTCACATTCAGTATTCTTATGATCTGGCGCTATTAGTGACTATTTCCTGTCCTCAGATCTTAAAATAATACTCGCTGGGAAGAATTTTTCGTCGAATGAAGAGGTAATAGACGAAACTAAGGCCTATTTTGAAGCAAAGCACAAATCGTACTACAAAAATGGTATCGGAGAAGTTGAAGATTCGCTATAATCAGTGCATCACCCTTGGCAACGAACTGTGTTGAAGAATAAAACGACTTTTCCCGAAATAAAATATGTATTACTATGGGAGAACGGCACCTTTTTCAATTGGCTTGCTATGCTGTGTGGTACGATATTGGCGGCCGACTAATGAGCAGCTTCTTATGGAAAAAAAGCACGTGCGCGAAATTTTATACTAATATCTCATAATGTAAGACTAGGTCGGGTATAAAAATATTATTGCAATATCGAAGTGTTAGTGAATTAGTTTAAATTGTGCACTATGTACATATACCAACATACATACATATATACATAGTGCGCACTATAAATAAACTATAATTTTATTTTATAAGCATATTAAATGTTATAACCTCATTAAATTCAATCTAATTAGACTCTTAAGCACTAATTGCTTTGAATGCAACGCTGCATATATTATATAGTATAACAATATATGATATTGGTTATCTTATGTCTACATAAATACCGTTAAGTGAAGTAATTAGAGAAAATATGTCCGACAAAGTAATATTTATTTACAGCTAGCAATTATAATATCTGGTCTGCTCTAATTTATGAACAGCCAAATCGAACTTTTTCTCGTCTCTCTCATCCTTAATATGCTTTTGTGAGGCTCCACTTGCACAGTTATGCAGAGAAATTAGTTACCATGTGGCGCAAATGAAACTGGGTTAATTGTTTAATTTAAAAATCTGATACGAATTGAAAGCTAATTTGCGAATGACAATAAAAATGATAAATAAATATGTACTAAGGATATTAAAATGTCCGAAAAAGATTTGTGTTGCAACGAAAAGCTAAATAAATTCTGCTCACTATATGTACATATGTATGTATGGTACATTCAAACGAGACGATTAACATGAAAAAGAAGAAAAAAAAACTGAAGATTCAAATTTTAGAGAATTCGAATTCGGAGATTTAGTTTGGGGATTTTAAAATAAGGGATTTCAAGCCCAACCAATACCGGCGATACCCAACAGCTATACAAAGGCGACAAGGTTTAAAAATCTGTAAAATTTATTACAAATCCAAATCCGAGATCCGACGTTTTCGAGCCAGATTTTATTCAGCGATGAGGCACATTTCTGGCGCAATGAAGTGTTTGGCGTGGTTTGCAGGCCGATAGAACAACGATCTATATTTCTTCAAAAATGATGCTGGTAAGAACGTAGCCGTCAGTGATAACCGACTATTTGATGCCTGAAATTGAACTCGATTCGGCGACATTTGGTTTCAACTAAAGGCGCCACTTCCCACACATCGCATCAATCAGTGGATTTTTGTATATTTTATGGCGGATATATTGGTAAATTTTAGTTAGTTAGGTCAGATCACTGGCTAGCTATAACGCCTGGATAGACCTACAGGTCCTTTATAATATCGGAGGATATTAACGCAGGCTTTCAAGTTAGAGATTATATATAATTGTAATATTATCCAGTCCCTCGGACTCGAAAATCCTAGATATCTAAGCCGAGTTCCAGATAAGGCGGACATAAGAAGAGGAGATGTTCGAGATTCTCTACAGATATATCGTTTCCCGAACACGCTCGATCTGCGAGGCTCTAGATATAGATAAGGCCGGACACAAGAAGAGAGGTGTTCGAGGTCCATTAAAAATCATAATTTCCTCGATTTGCGAAACTCCTATATATCTAAGCCGAGTTCCAGATAAAGCCGGACATAAGAAGAGGTGTTCCAGAGTGAACTATTTCGATTCTCATCACACCCTCGATCTGCGAAGCTCCTATATATCTAAGCCGAGTTCCAGTCAATAAGAAGTCCGGACACATAGAAAGAGGACGTGTGCCAGATTCTCCACACCTATTTTGTTTCCCGGAATGACCTTTTGGCCTGGCACCCAGTATATATGCAGCCGGTCCGGCAGCGACTATTTCTACCGCTTCTCCTCCATTCTTCTAAGCACATTCTCGGACATAACGCGATGTAAAATTATTGCTTTAATTACCGCTTGGCTACTGACGTGCATATTGAACTTCCTTATGTTGTTTCCTGCGTTGTTAGCTATCCCAGCAAGCTTCCTGACCGCAAGGACTTCCATCTGGAAGATAGTATAGTTACCGGTAGCTTAAAGGATGCCTGAGGTCAAAATACACGAACTCTTCGTATTAGAGGTTATCATAGTTACTATACGCTCGCTGGCAGCTGTTTGGTGAAAAAGCTGTAGCCGTCAAAGTCTAGTTACAAAATTATATTAAAAACATAACTTTTTCGACCTTACTCATTTCCACTTCTGAATTACTTGGTAAGTAGGCTTGACGTAAGGGATTAACAGTGGAAAACATTGCCTCGTCTTGTGAGTTAAGAAACAAATCGGTGGCGACTCGCTATTCACCGCAAATTCTTATGACAAGAATGAGTTAAAGTGAATTGAAAGGTGTTTAACAAAAGACCGCTATTGCAACTGCAGCTTAGTTGTAATAACTGCTTTTCCGTGAAGGCATAACGTTTTGTAACAGTTGCCTTAGTTCCTTGCAGACACCTTTGTTGTTTTGCGTCTACTATTTTTTCTTGCACCCACGGGTTGAGGAGGGCCAAAAGTCACTGCCGTTCGTTGTTAGCCAACTTACGCAGCAACGCTGGAAGACCAAGAAGACCAGGAAGAGACGATAGCTGAACGAAGCGCAACTTCGAGCTGACGACGTGGCATGACGCCGCTGGTAATTACGACCCCTTTTACACATAACACCAAGCAAACGGATTATTGAAAACTTCACTAATTGGCTTACATTTCATTTTGTAGTGTTGACCATGTAAACCGTTTCAACTCTTTACACATAATTTAATTTGCATGCGCCCAAACGATATTTGCAGAAACTTCAGTGTCGACCACGACAGCGTTGGCAGACGACGTGCCAGCCCGAGCGCTCCGCTCTACGAACTCCAACGAACGCCAGCATGGCACATAACTGTGCATATGAGAGTGCGTGTGTGTGTGTTCGATTGGTGCTTTGAATCGCTTACGAGTATAGTGGATGGTGGATGGTGCTTGGTGGTTGGCGTGGGTGGTGTTTATACGGCATGCCGAGTGTATGGATATTATAAATAAATGTGTAAACTACTAAGTTTCACCCAGCTCTCGAGTTGTAGAGCACAAATAAAAAAAAACAACAATATCAAATCAAAACAAACAATACTAAAAATCCGGAAAGCCGAAAGCGCAAAACAAAAAAAACAGCATATTGTTGTTTTCGCCTCCAGGAGGCCACTCAATCAAACGTGTTCCGTTGTTGCCACCAGCAACTTTGCGCCAGCTCGCAGCTGGCTGGACGGGTCAGTAGTCGTCGTCCCCGTCGCCATCATCATCGTCGTCCGGTTGGCTGTGTGTTGCGCGCAGCATTTGTGGCTTTGGCTTTAACGTTAACTGCTGCACCCAACACCGACTGCGCGCCGACCGCGTCAAACTTGAAACCGTATTTGTGCAACCGTATGAAAAATTCTCAAAAACCAATTTTCAATGCACTTCATTCACTCTCAACTCAACTCGATCCGCACGCCTGCCAGTTGTTTACCGACACCGATGCCGACACTGACGCCGTTACAGCCACCCTGACAAACACACACACATACAGTAGGCACACACATGCGCATTTAGCGCCCCCTGGCGCCCTTTGGGTGCCGCTGGCACTGAAAAAATACCACAAATTCATCGAGCACTTTCCACTATTGTAGATTGGCATACCTCTAACTCAATTTTAACGTTTAGTTGACTCGAATTCTGAGTCAACAAGCAGCGGTGGCAGCGGCGTTTGGCTTTTGCTTCAATTTAGTTTGAATTCGTTCGGTTCAAGTCTTTGCTTTTCGTTCTTTTTTTGTTCGTGTGCTTTTGTTGAACATTGAATGCCGCCCGTCTGCCGCCTACCGCCTGCCGCCTCGTCTATGACTGGATGTCAGTCGTTTGTGCTGCGCCTTTATGGTCTGGTTACAGACTCCTCAGCCGGTCGTGCGACCGCGTGTGGCACTCGTAGAGCATCGCAACGCAAAAAGTAAGAAAAACAAAAAACGAAAACAAAAAGTAAGACACACCAACTATTACTTATTTAAAAACTCTATTACAGTATTCCCATTTCCACATCCTTTTTGGTTTCTCTTTTATTTCGCCTTATTTCCTCTATGGCCTTTGGTTTGCTCATTTTTGGCTTTGGCTGCCAGCTTTGGCAGCGGCTTTGACTTTGGCTGGCGCATCCACAATGTGTGATGTGTGTGCTCTTTCTGCAACTCAGCCTTTTTGGAGTTGCTTTCTGCGGTGTCGTAATGTTACCGTACATCAACGGCAACAGCAACAACAACAACTACCAGCAACATCAACATTACCACCATAACCACCATTACGAACCGGCTGCTTCCCAGCGCTCCCCCACCAAACGTTTATCAAATGCACGTACTGAGTCGCATTGCAAAGAGAGCGTGGCGTTGTGGCGTTTAGCGGCTGCCAACAAACATCTTAGCATACACATCAAGCAGCATCATCCACGGAGAAGGTGACCAGATTTTGAAAATATGTGTTTGGTGATCCACTTCGTTTATTATTCGAAAAAATATTCTTTGGCATTTATTTTTTGAAGATTATCTCTTACAAATGTTTTACTTCAAGCCTGAAGCGAAGTGGGATTGTCCGGATTAACTTTAGATTTTACATATTCCCACAGGACAAATCTAACGGTGTGATATCACACGATCTTCGTGGCCAATCTACCGCCCCAAAACTTGAAATTATCTGCTCACCAAAGTGTTCCCCCAATAAATCCATTTATTGATGCGATGTGTGTGAAATGTCGCTGTTTTGTTGAAACCAAATGTCGCCGAGATGACGAGCTTCATTTATCTACTTTATCATGTATTTGGATGGCTTGACTTAAAGACAAAGTGGTCGTTATATTAGCATCGAAAAATAGCAGAAGGTCTCAGCATCTCTTATGGATTGACTCAACAATTTTGTTCGCTGACTTCGGTTTAAAGCGTGTCAATGTTAGACGCTTAGTACTAAAAGGTTTTAATCTTCTGCAAAAACGACCTCAGGTAGAAGTGTTACTTATGACAGCTGCAGAAAAGAAACACGGACTTATGAATTTGACATTGAAACTGTTCAATAATCCAGCGAGTGGAACTTCAAAAAATAGCCCAACCAGTTTTGTCAGACATCCCCAAACATGAACTCTGACCGGATGTTTCACTGATCGCTTTTAGTCGACCAAGCCTGCTTAACTGTGTTTGTCATCCCAAACGAGTACTCGTCTATGAAGAGCTGTTGGCTACAATCATCATCTACCACTTAGGGATACATTTATGACCTTTCGGGTCATTTTTGTATCGTATTTTGTATATCTCCTGTCATCAAACAGGCGTCGCATTCGCAACTTGGCTCCCACGTCACTCATAACTTGGAAGTTGTAGATAAATTCGTCTATTTTGTGACCAGCATTAACACCAATAATAACGTCAGCCTCAGAATCCAACGCAGAATAACTTTTGCCAACCGGTGACACTTCGGACTGTGTACGAAGTTGACAAGTAAAGTTCGCTCTCGACGAACAAAGACATACCTCTACGAGCCAATCATCATCCCTGTCCTGCTATAAGGTCCAAAGGCATGGACGACGAAAACATCTGATCAGTCGACGTTACGAGTTTTCGAGAAAAAGGTTATGAGGAAGATTTATGGACCTTTGCGCATTGACAACGACCAATACCGCAGTCGATGGAATGATGAGCTGTATGAGATATACGAAGACATTGGTGTAGAGAATTAAGAAACAGCGACTTGCTGGCTAGAAATGGATGAAAACACTCCGTTGGAAAGTCCAGGTGGAAAAGGACCTGGCTACACTTGGAATCGCCAATTGGCGTCTAAAAGTGAAAAGGAAAATGACTGGCGCTGTTGAAAACTAGCTATAACCGACGTTATCGTATCTAGGATTCCAAAATATCCCCTAATTTCGTTTTTTATAAAATATCATAGTTCCATAAAATTCACATCTGGTCACCCTGCTGTGCCAGCTCTCCCTGTCTAGCGTGTGTGTATTTATGTGCATAAATGGCTATGTGTGTGTATGCGTGTGCGTTTAAAGCGAGCACATATTAAACTCGCAAGCGTGTCGGTGCCATCTTAATGGTCTGAAACAAGTTTCATTTAAGCAAATCTAAGGGAACTCCCCTGTTGCAGCTTATTTCCTATTTGAGCACATATGGCTGCCCACTTGAGAGTTGATATAGCTCTCTTCTGGACATTTATTAAATAAATAGTGTGCACACAATGGACCAGTGTTTTGATTGAGTAAATTGGGAGTAAATTAAAAATGAGTTTGCTGGTGTATTGACAATTATGCGGGCCTTTATATATCTGTGTGTGTGTGTGTGTGAATGCAATGGATGCAAGCCGGATGAATATATGCGCACTTAATACATATGTATATGCATACAGCTAACTGCAGTGAAAAGTAACATAATAAAGAAAAATTAAGTATATAGGGTTGCCACCTGTTTGAAAATTTAGTTAAAAAATCTTATAGCTTAAAAACAACCTTAAATATGGATATCAGTCTATAAAGATGAAATAAAGCAAAAATTGTTTAAAAGTGTTGCCACCTGTTTCAGAAATTTAGTCAATAAAATTGCCATAAAACAACTAAAATGTTCATATTCATATAATAAAAATATAGGCACTTGAAAATATTTTTCAATGGAGTTGCCACCTTTTAAATTTTTTTTTAGTTTGAATTACTGGTTGATATCTTAAAAACTGAGGGACTAGAGTGAAACATGGCTAAATCGGCTGAACTCATAATGCTGATCATTCTTATATAAACTTTACATGGTCTCCGAGGCTTCCTGCTGGTTGTTACAGACTTAGTGACAAACTTAATATACCTTGTTCAGGCTATAAAAATGTGATTGTCTGAGACTTTTGCTTGTCAATTTTGCCTATTAGTATTAATCAATATAAAATTACAGAACGATCTTCAGAGGGAAGATGTAGACAACTTCGAAATTTGAAGTATGAACTTCCACCACTTCATTCAATACAGTCTTCAATAGTATAATGAGAACCGTTGCAACACAGTTTACTTGGCTGTGTAAGACATGCTATACCTAATACAGGAATTTATCTGGGTGTCCGGTCATATGGGTATAGCCGGGAATGAACTGGCTAATGAGCTCAACCGCTCTGCAGCATCCACCAACGTGGTAGGGCTCGAACCTTTCATTGCGGTTGGTTCCCAAACCATAAAGGAGCCTCTCCCAAGAATGAAGGAGTGGGTAGGAGGGGTATTGACAACTCCAAGGCATGCGACATGCCAAGTTACTAATGGTTGATTACAACCTTAAAAGGCTTAAACATAAAATCAGCCTCCCAAGGGAAAAACTCCGGCTACTTGTTACCTGCTACACTGGTCATTGTAAGCTCAAGAAGCACTTATCATATATGATATCATGGACCTTCGGAATTTTCGGTTCTGGGACATGGAACCTGAAACTCCAAACACCTGCTATTTGACTGCACAGCAGTCTTTAGGCGCAGGATGAAGGTCATTGGATCCATGTTTCCAAATAGGGATCTTATCGTATCAAAAGCACCCAGCAGTATATTGGAATTTATCAATATGCTAGGGCTAGGTGAGTCGTTCTGACTTAGGGGAGGGTACAATAGACATTAGGTCGCGGTGCAATCCTCATTTATTTATCTAATATATCTAATAGCTGTCAAAAAGCTGAGACTCGTGAACTATAGTGTGTGCAGAACATTGATTAACGTTTCTACCTGATCTTTACAGATTTGTTGCTGATAATGTCTGTCCAAAATGGAATAAAAAATGAGATCTGTTGATAAAATGGTTCTTATGTTAGTCTAAGCTTCTAATGGATAGTCAAAATCGGATATCTATTGGATCCCAACAAGTACGATTAAACTCAGTATAAAATTAATCATAGTCATAATAGAACTATGTAAAACGACTTATTCCTCAAAATTTGTGCTTTTTTTAAGGAAAAATCGTTCTAAGAATCTTTATAGAATTATGGAGGGTTTGGATCACACTTCTAAAGAACTAAACAATGCCTCTCAAAATATGTATATTCCGGCACATATTCACTCAGCTTCAAAACGCTTTTTTGCCGATGGATTCACAGCTTCAGTGGCAGTGCTGAGCCCGGAAACGGTAAAACCAGGCTCAAACATTGCTGATCCGTTGAAGCCATAAAATTGAGGCTTTGAAAAATCATTAAGCAACCAACGCTTTCGGACACAAGTCTGCGATACATGTTAATAGCGGGCACAAAACCAGTGCCAACAAGCAATATGTAAGTATTTTGGACCGGTTTCTAATCAAGCTCACCGCCTACCCACATGATCAACGTACTTGCCACATATTGTTAAATAAATATATGCACTATGTAAAGACACATAAGCAATTCCATCTGTGAAACACACACTACTTGCCACCGTTTACTAAAATTGGTGAGTACGTGTGTGTGTGTATGTGTATGAGTGCTATATTGCGGCTTTCGGCGAACATGTGTTTACCGAAGAGAAGTTGCAACTTTTATTCTTTCTCCGCCGAATTGTAATCACCATAGTCGTTAGCCTTAATGTTACCACTGGTGACGGCTTAAAGAAGCAGAGCCATCATCCAGCCAGCGGCTAGCGGTCCAATGGCCAACAGAACAGTCAACAGACAGTCGGAGAGTCGTCAAGTAAACATCGAAAACTTTTCATCATCAACATGAAAATAAGTTTGCAACCACATTCACATTTCAACACAGTTTTGCACAAATTGTGGCAACCGCAAGCTCGTCATCAACACGATTGCCTGTTGACTGTCTGTCTGGCTGCTTGGCTGCACGGCTGCCAATTTCGTGCCATTTCTCTGCGTCTCTGCAAGCCAGACGTTGAACTATAAGCAAGCTGAGCGTAAGTAGTATACTCGTAAGTACGAGAGCGGTCCGAATAGGTACGTACTTTCAACGACGCTACTACCGTAAGAGGTTTGCTGTGGCGTTGAACTTTCGTGAAAACCGTCAAAATTTCTGCCGAATCGGACTCAAATTTGGCTTTGACCGATATAGGGTGAGGTAGTTGAGACAATAGGCACCTCTTAAGGTCGCGACGGTCATATCCTGCGTTAAATATTGGGCATGAGTATGCCAGATGTCACGTGTCACGTCACTCCATAAAATAAGTTCAATTGAGAGACCACTTCACAACAGTGTTTGATGCAGTTTAAAAACAAACAAAAGGAGTTTCTGTGTCCTTTTGTGATCTTTGAAGAAAAATAGATATGATAGTACACAACAGAGACCAAGGGATAGTGAAAGTTGAAGTCTTCACTCGGTCACTCGGCCGTTCCCACGACGGTCGGATCTACGAAACCGGTTCGGACCCGATTTTTATTCATCTTAAGAATAGTGGAAGATGAAGACCAGGTCATAGTGAAAGTTGAAGTCTTCACACGCCGTTCCCACGACGGTCGGATCTACGAAACCGGAACTGACACCGATTTTTATCCGTCTAAGGAATAGTGGAAGATGAAGACCAAGTAATAGTGGAAGTTGAAGTCTTCACCCGGTCACTCTGCCGTTCTCACAACGGTCGGATCTACGAAACTGGAACTGACACCGATTTTTATCCGTCTAAGTGGAAGATGAAGACCAAGGAATAGTGAAAGTTGAAGTCTTCACTCGGTCACTCGGCCGTTCCCACGACTGTCGGATCTACAAAACCGGAACTGACACTGATTTTTATCCGTCTAAGAAATAGTGGAAGATGAAGACCAAGTCATAGTGAAAGTTGAAGTCTTCACTCGGTAACTCGACCGTTTCCACGACAGTAGGGTCTACGAAACCGAAACGGACCCGATTTTGATCCGGTTAAGGACCTCTGAACTATTTTAGGATAATTTCTGCTGCTTAAACTACAACAACTCAACTCTTTGTACCTGGTCCGAAGTTTGCAAGGATTCTCCTAACGACTGGAGGCATGATGGGCACACAAAGTGCGGTCGAATGAGGTTAATCACGAGGATCTTCCAGAAAATGGAGTTTTCAAACGGCTCAAAGAAGCATCGCTTGGTCAAGGTTAACGAACGAAACGGAGACTGTGTTGAGCGCTCAAAAGCAATTCTTCGAAGATTTTTACTCTTCACTTTCTTTCCTTTGTAGTTTAAATAATTATCGGACAACCCTCGTGCATGTAAGTGCGTGCCACGGCACGTTGCAAGGAATGCGGCTACGCATAAGAGCGAACGCCTTCATATAAAACGAAAAAGCGGTCAAAAGTGAAAAACAAAAAACGCAAACAACAACTATAAACAGTAATAATAAGCGCAAGAACACATGCTCAGCTTAAGCCTGCCGCCGGTCGGTGGCAACAACATGCTACGGCTGATTACTACACTTTATTGCTCGGTTGCCACACACACTTCCACTTGCTGAGCTGAGCTGTGCTGATCGCTAGCCGCTGGTGCTACTTTGTTACCAATAACTATCCGAAAAATTGCTGTTAACCAAGAGTCAACTTATAAGCGCTCTGCCACGCCACCACTCCGCCACAGTGCGCCACTTTTGCCATGCCTGCCATCTTTTCGTCACTATTTGACTTTTCAATTTTCGATTCTATCAGCAAAAGCGACAGCCAGCAATGCCACAACGACCACGAAGCCTTCCGCTAGGCAACGTTTTGTACTCCGTAGCTTCGTAGCTGGTGCTGTAGCGGTTGGCTTGCGTCGTGTTCAATCATGCTGCACGTTCTTGCTTGGTCTGTGTGCAGTTGACCACAATGAATTGGTTGCATGATGAACGAGACGAGGTGAAAGCCACTCTGCTCTGCTGCTGCTGTCGTAAAGAAGAAATTGATTTCTGGTCAAAGTGTGGTGGCACTTTTCTTACCGCTTAACTGCGAACGGAATAGGAAATGAACATAATTCTCATGTTTTCAATATACTTTTCTAACATTTTTATATTTTTTTATATTTTTATTTTTTGCATTTTCTCAATTTCTGCCTTTGCCATATTGCCGTATTGCCGTCTTGTTGTCATTTATTTTTGAAAAGGTAAATTTCCACATTTCTTGACCTTTGTGAGTTTGGGAATAGAGCAGCCGCCGTTGATTGCGTTGTGCGCTTGATGACCCTTTTTTCGGCATGCCGCATGCCCAACAAGTTATACCGGTCCCGAAGGACCAAAAAACATCTGTGTGTGTGTGTGCAGACACTTATTGTTGAGTATTCAATTTATATGATTGCTTCAGCTCGCACTCTCAGACCTTTAACGGTATTAATTTTTGAAATGCAAGCAATAGCTCTCGGGGACATATGTAAAAAAGAGCGAGACACACAAACACGCATGAAAACTGGCGTGGGCACAGGCATCATCAAATTGAACTCTCATTGACTTCAGGGCTGACCGACGGTTGGAGCGCAAAGGTGGAGCAGAAAATTTGTTGTTTGCAAAGTGATGCGGAAATACTGAATTTCGAATTTCTAATCAATTACTCCGAAATTATTATTATTATTACTATAAATAAAGAGACACTGTTGCCAACTTAAATGGTTCTTAGTAGGCAAATATTACAAGAAAGTGTGTGAAGTAAATTGCCGCTTTGTCGGCCAGCCAGCGCTCCGTGGCGGCGTGAGTTTGATAGCATAATAAATTAACTCTTCGTCTCGTGACGTTTCTAGAAATTTGTGAGCTTGTAAATTATTCCTAATTTCCGTCATTCATCTATCATCAACGCACTGCGTAGTAAAGCGCGCTTGGCTGCTTTGTTTTGTACACAAATTCTATAGTTTTGTCTAGTGGTGGCTAAAGCGCGTGATTAAGACCAGCCTCCGGTGGAAATATACAATTATAGATTTTTTCCGCTCAAACAACCTTGAATGCTAAACAAAGTGAAGAAGTGTAGCCGCGGTGTACACGTCGGCGCTTCAGTTAGTTGGAGGCGGTCATTTGGAACACTGGCCACGTAAAGTGCGTTCGAATATCCGCTACTTCTTTAAAATGTAAATTGATTAATGATCCCCATTTGTTAATTAAAGACAAGTATGGTCAGTAGGGTGTCGGCAAATGGAGTATACTGCGTGATATTCAAAGCATATTTGGCGCAAAACAGTTGAGTCTTACGTTGAAACTCGGCGTTTGCAGTACACATTTTTTAATGCTAAACCGTCTTAAGAAATACTTTTTACAGAAAATATAAAATGTTAGTATATTTTAGAAATAATTGACCCAACATTTTCAACTTGCTGTGCAAGTTCCTTAATTTTACCTACGGCAGAATCTTCAACGTAGTTTTAGCAGCACAAAAAATTGAATACCGGTTTTATTTTATAAATGTTTTTTAGATTTTTTAATATGGGTTTTAAATTATTTACTAAATTCAATTAATTAAAAAAATTAGAAAGGTGGCAACTCTACTAAAAGTATTTTCAAGTGCCTTTAATTTTTCAAATATATAGTATTATTATGAATATTCTAATTAACATATAAATTTTATTGGCACAATTTCTTAGACAGGTGGCAACCCTTTATACAAATATTTGCTATATTTCCTCTTTATAGTCTACTATTGCTATTTTAGATTAGGAAACATATGTATTCTTTTGTTTAATATATTACGTTAATTTGAAATATTAAAAAGGTGGCAACTATACTGACAAAATATACTTTTCAAGTGCTACTTATTTTTTAAATATTTAAATATGAGTATTTTAATTAACATAATAATTTTATTGACTTCATTTCTGAAACAGGTGGCAACTCTCTTTAAAAATAATTGCTTTATTTCATCTTTCTAATCTGCCATTAATATTTTAGGAAAGGGAAAAAAGTATGTTTGTCTTTTTATTTGAATTTTAAATTAATTAAAAAAATAAATAAAATGGTGGCAACCCCCCCTTTAAAAATATAATTGCTTTATTTCAACTTTATAATCTGCCATTAATATTTTAGGTCAGGAAAAATATGTTTATCTTTTTATTTGAACTTTAAATTAGTTAAAAAAATAAATAAAAAGTGGCAACTCTACCGAAAAGTATTTTCGAGTGCCTATGACTTTTGAAACACATTTTTTCCATTTAGATATTAATATTTCAATTACCTCAACAATTTTATTGACTTAATTTCTCAAACAGGTGGCAACTCTTTTTACAAATATTTGCTTTATTTCACCTTTATAGTCTACCATTAATATTTTAAAATCTAGAAAAATTACATATGTGTTTCGAGTTATTACAAAAATTAATTTAAAAAAATAAATTAAAGTTGGCAACTCTACCGAAAGGTATTTTCAAGTGCCTGTGACTTTCAAAACACATATTTTTTTATATAAACATTAATATTTGAATCACCTCATCAATTTTACTGACTCCATTTTTCTACAGGTGGCAACCCTCTTCAAATATATTTTCTTTAATTCATCTCTATGGACTGATATCCGAATTAAGGATGTTTTTATACTATAATTTTTTTAAAATTTAAAATTTAAAATTTAAAAAAATTTCCAAACAGGTGGCAGCGTTATAATTTTAATTTCTCTTTAGTATGTTACTTTTCACTTTTTGCATATAATAAATAATATGAACAAAATTGATAAAAAAAAATAAAGTTAATCGGGTCAAACAGATCTTATTTTAAGTAAGATTATGCCTTAACCTTACTTTTGGGAAAATAATAATAAAATAATAAAAAATAATAAAATAATACAAAAATATAATAATAATAAATAATATCAATCAGTACGTTCCAAAATTAAAAAAAAAAGTTTCAACGACAAGATATTCTCCTTTTTCCCCCTTAACTAGGCTTATTTTAAATTTTTTATTGGTTTTCTTTTTTCTATTATTTCTTTTTCTGAATAGGTGGCAACCCTACAAATATCATTTCTTTACACTATTGCGTTTGCAGAGTAATGACCTGCATCTCATTAAGTAAATCAACCGATTTGACTGAAAATTAAGAAACAGTAGACATACAGACGTCATAACCTCACTTTTGGAAAATTTAAATGTTTGAAAATGCATCGTTAGTTAATTTTTGTGTGCTGTATTATATAAGTTTTTAATTAATAATTAAGAAAAACGATGGAGACTTTTTTCTTTGTAGGTTTTATGTAATAAATGGGGGCAACAGAGCTGATTATAATTAGCCATTTAAACCACTTTGGGTTTGAGTATCAATAGTCGTTCCTGTTTTAACGCGAACTAGTCTCTCAGTTTTTGAGATATTGATCTGAAATTTGGAACACCGCCTTTTCGCTTTAAAAAGCTGCTCATGTGTTGGAATCACCGATATCGAAGCGCTATATCATACAACTGCCATACAAACTGAACGATCGGAAGCTAGTGCTTGTATGGAAAACTTTTTTGTTTGACGAGATATCTTCACGAAATTTTACATGGACTATGCCTAATACAACGCCGAAATTTTTGAAGAAATTTTTCACATCGGACCAATATATCGTATAGCTGCCATACAAACTGAACGATAAAAGTCAGGTTTTTGTATGAAAAACTTTTTCATTTGATGAGATATTTTCACAAAATTGGCATGGACTATGTTCTAAGACTGAGCTATAATATCCGACGAAATTTTTCTAAACAAAAAACCCTATAGCGTTTCCGCTACCAGTTTACACACAACTCTTTTCAGTAAACAACAAACAAAGAAAGCGCCGTTTGAGCTTAAATTTGGATGGCTTTTCTACTTTTTATTACGTTTGTCGGTTTATTTTCGGTCATACGATCTTATTTTAGGTCATGCCATATTTTTAGCAATTTATAATTGAAAATAACAAACAAGCAGTCAAATGAAAATTCCATTTAGATATTTATTTTTCTATGCCTGCAAGCACAGCTAGCTAACTAAAAGGTACGAAAACAAACAAAAAACCCCGGCAGAAAGGTCAAGGAAAAATGCCGATATCCATCAATGGTGGTTTAGAGTAACATGGGACTAGCAGCTACTGTCCAATTGAATTGAATTACTTCAAAATAATTCCATGTACAACTTTGCCACGGTACAAGCTATGCTGCGCCAGCAACTCAGCAACTTCCCGCACGAGTTTGATGAAGCAAACAAAAGCAGAAGGGCAAATAATAACAACTACAGCAACAACAAGATATCAACAATAACAATAACAACAACAGCAATAAACTTCAATTTCTATGGCTGCTTATACCGCGCGCAAAAGTTGGTTCTTCACCAACGCATTACCACTTGTCAGCATTAAGCGCATACGATTTATAATCTCTCGAAACTTTTCTTTTTGCGTCAAGATTTATTGAAAATATAATGCGTGATTTTTTGTTAACAATTCATTTTTCATATCCTGCCTACACACATACACACGCACACACGCACACGCCCACAACTACACAAAAGATGCGGCGGAATGAAACAAAAGTGCACACACAAGCAGCGGCAAATACGTGTGTAGGTGTGTGTGTAAAAACTAGAATTTCGAAAAAACATCACACAGCCAGCGGAAAATGTCAGACAATGAGCAGGGCGACGGCGGCAGTGGCGGCGGCGCTGTGAAAAATGGCTAAATGGGGTGGAAAACGACAACAAAATACACGCATACAGCGGCACACGCTTGACGCTGGCGTTGACGACGGCAACGACGGCGACATAGACGGGTACTCGCTTCTCATAAATAAGATTAGTCGCAGTCGCTTGAGCAGACGAAAAAAATTTAATCAGGGGCAAAAACTGCAAGTAACTGTAAGTCGGCGCAATTTCGGTAAGAAATAGATTGCTTCAAGTGGGTGAAGCTCCCTGGCTTGCTTGCTTGGTTGGTTGGTTGGTTGACTGACTGAAACTGAGGCTGAGGCTGAGGCTGAGTGCTGTGCTTGGTGTGTTGTGTTGGTTTGACAGTGGCCTTCCCAAATATGATAAATAAATTTGTTGGTTATTCAAAATCAGTAAGCATGACTCGGAAAATATTCGATAAAATAAATTTGTTGATGAATATGCACTACCCACAAATTACAACAGTCTGTCAGAAAAGTCGCTGAACACATGCCCATACATATGTACAAAAAATGTTATATGCAAAAAAAAAAATTATATAGTATGTCTGTGTACGTCTACTCCGTTTTTATGCAACCATAAATAAGCAAAAAGCATCCTTAACCCGCTCCTCATTCGTGCGGTTTGGCGTAGCGTTGCAATGCAGCTTTGTTGCCTTTGTTCTTTGTCCGCAGCTGTTAGATAGTTTTCGTAGCCATTTAATTTCGTAAATTCGAAAAGAAGGCGGCTGACTTTATTGTAAATTTATTATATTTAAGCAATTTACTGCCAACGCAAGGCGCTGCTGGTCGGTGGTGGTTGGCGGGTGGCGACGTTGTGCTGATTTATGTTAATTTCCTTCTGAAAATTGTGATTTTTCATACACTCTGCTCGCAAAAAAGGAAGATTTACTGACTTCTGTTTTTTAGGGCTTACAGATGACATCAACCGATTCGGTTTAATGGTTAGAAATATGAAGCATTGAAATGCTAATAAATATTTTACAAATTTGACAGTTATGTCCTTGCTGTGGTGAAGACGTCATATACATATGTATACACACAGCTGTGGACAGAGAAATAGGGCACTTGGAAGATTTTTTAAACTTAAAATCAAAAATTCTGTTGTTTTACATCCGACTTGATACGAAGTGATTTTACCGAGTTCGTGACTTAATAAATCTCCCTTGTTAAGAAGTGTTTAAAAAGCAAAAAGAAACATCACCTTTAAAAAATTATTACCGACTTTTGGGGAAAATATATATTCGTGCAACTGCAATCAACTTCGCTAAAAGTTCTACATATTTTTTAGAACTTCCAAAAATGTAAAACCAAAATTTGCGCTTTACAGATTTTGAACACCAAACACTTCGACAAAGTTTAACTCCCGTTTCTTTTAGCTCAGGCCACAACTCTTTAGACATGAGGTACAGTAACAGTATTTCGAAAACATCACCCACATTTTCATACAAACTCTGTTTCCACCCATAGGGAAACGCGCCGGAGACCGTATAAAGTAAGTCCTTCTTCTTCTTCTTCTTTACTGGCGTAGGCACCGCTTACGCGATTATAGCCGAGAGTCCATCTAGCCCTTAGTAATCGACTTCAAATGTTGCAGACATCCACGACCGTCGACATCGGTCCAGAATAGGACATACATAGCTGCCATTCAAACTTACCGATCAAAATTAAGATAAGATCTTCATAAAACATTGGTCGGCAAGCAGCCCATCGGGTTTAGCTATAGGTACATATAGTTACTAACGACTAAAAGAAGCTTTTAAGACCGGTGGAAACTTTTGTAGGACCACCAGAGGTGATCTAGTGTCTGATTCACAGCTCATGCTTCTCCAACCTGTTGAATGGGAGTGAAAGCATAACCCCAGGAGATGATGAACCCGATTCTTCAATCGATGATGATAAAGCGGACGTTCTATTGGTCGACCGTGAAGAAGTTCAAATAGCAATTACCTGTCTGAAGAAAAACAAAGCAGCAGGGGCCGTTGGCTTGCCGGCCGAACGAAGAGCTGCTCCTTATCAGTCCAGGCATCAGCTCCTTTGTAGAATTGCCGCCCGACAATTAGAATCAACAACATTTCAACATCGTATACAAGGTCCTATCAAACATGGTATGTGAAATCTTGAAAAAGACCCGTGAAAAGATGATCTGCATAAACCACCTCTTCGTCAATTTAAAGCTGCCTTCGACAATACGAAAAGAAACTGTCTCTATGCCGCTATATCTTTTTTCCTTAGCATTTAGCTGTGCAAACTGACGTTGAGCAAAGCCAAAAGCTCCGTCAGGATCGCGAAAGTCCTCTTTCCCAGCATTCGATATCAAGTTGCTATTTCGGACAGAGTAGGCAATTGAAAAATAAAGTCGTCTCCCGGCGGCTAAATACCAAACTCTACAAGTCCCTCATCATTCCCGTCCTGCTAAATGGTGCGTAAGCATGTAGAATGACATCATCTGATGGTCCGAGTGTTGTTAGAAGTGTTCGAAAGAAAAATTGCATTGGCAACGGCGAATACCGCAGTCGATGGAACGATAAGCCGTACGAAACATACGATGACTTTGACACAGTTCCGCGCACTAAGAAACAGCGGCTACGCTGGCTAGAACACAACAGCTTTTAAGGTTTTCGATTTAGTATTCGCCGGTGGAAGTAGAGGAAAAGGAAGACCACCAGTCCTTTGGAAACATCAGGTGGAGAAGGACCTGACTGCACTTGGTGTCTCGAACTGGCGCCAAATAGCGAAAAAAAGTAACAACTGGCGCGCTGCTGTTAACTCGACTATAACCGCGTAAGCGGTGTCTACGCCAGTGAGACGAAGAAGACTATACTTAGAATACTCTCTTGAGCAATTTTTGCTCTTGAAATTTGAATTTTTACAAAATAATCCGATCGATACCCATTATGTATATACAAAAATTTAGTTATGTAAATATTTAACACTTTTCAAATGTAGCGTATATTTCAGATGTTAAAATTCTTCTCGATATTTACAAATATGAATTCTTAGAAAGGCCATTTCCACATTCACAGAAGCCTAGGTTAATATTTAACTTAATTAGAACGAAAGAATGCAGTTTATTTACGAAGTCATACATAAAAGTAATTACAATGCAATAACAACAAACAATAAAAAGATAACATAGCAAGCATATGTGGCCACTAAAGTTGGCAGATGCAACAAAGTCAGCGCTAACGGTTAACTGCCTTAATATATAGCTGCTTAAGCAACTATTTGCTATAAATCATTGCTGCTGGCCGGCGCTGTAGGTGAGAAAGCCCGACATTTATAGTAACACTTAAGCATTCCACTGAATGGTGTTTATGTAGGCAAGGTTACTCAATTTATTGTAAAAGTCACTTTTAACAGCAGCCACTCAAACACTCGCAGGCACAAAGATGCTACAACAACTACAAAATGTGCGTAAGAAGACGCAGCAGCGAAGATCGATTGATGCGCAAGCAAAGGCAGAGCGAAAGCAGAGAAAAAGGTGCTCGTATAATCCAAATGTTTACAGACACCGCCATGTGGCAACTGCCACACACATACGTGTACAAGTGAAAACATTGCCACTGTGCGTCGTTCTTGGTTGCATTTACTACTTTTTACACTTATCAAACTCAAGAAAACTGCTATTTTATGACGTTATTTAGATTATAATAGCAGATAAATCTAAACAGTGGTTCAACTTAATGACCCAAGTGGTTACAGAGAAAGTCACAACAGTCTGCCGCTGCTTGGGTGTGTAAGTTTGTGTGTGTGAAAGCAGCTGCTTTGTTTTTCTACCTAACTGTAGGTCATGAAATGCCGCCTTAGGAATATGTGCATATCTCCGGTTTGTAAAATAAAATTAACGACAAGAAAATTAATGAGCACTTTTTTGTGGCTTTAAAGAGTTATGGAAATCAAAATGACATTTTTATTTGACTGTATATGAGCAATAATTTTATTTGTGCACTTAAATCATACTTCAACTCTTTCTTGCGGCAAACACATGTTTATTGAAGGTTATGACAGACAGGAGGAGAGAGAGAGAGAGAGAGGGAAAGAGTGACTTTTTGAAAGCAAACTAACTTTTTTGTTGCTTACACTTCTACAATACTTGAGATGAAATAAAGCAATACATAGCGAGCAGAGAAGTAGCAAATCGAACACGACAGATGAGATGGATAGACGAGTGCCCTCTCCAAAATCACAAAGTCTCACCTAGCCTCCGCATATTGATAAAGTCGAATATACTGTTAGGTGGTAGTGAGGCGATGTGTTCACTATTTGAAAACATGGATCCTAGAGCCTTTATCCTGCGTCTGCAGACCGCTGTGCAGTCAATTAGCAGATGTTCTGGAGTTGCAGGCTTTCTGTCGCAGAACCGACAACTAGATCCATGTTGTATAAGTGCTTCTTCAACTTGCAGTGCCCAGTATAGAATGCGACAAGTAGCCTGAATTTGTCCCTAGGGATGTTGATTGCATATTTGAGGTTATAACCCTCATTTTGCAACTTGGCATAGCGCATGTCTTGCAGTTTTTACCTATACCTCTTTTGCCAACTCTTTCTTGCGGAGCAGTTTTATTTATAGTATGAGGACCCATCGCGATGAAAGGTTCAGATCCTACCATGTTAGTAGATGCTGCGGAGCGGGTAAGCTCAGCAGCCAGTTTATTTTCGGCTATACCTTTGTGACCGAGCACTCAGTGATTAATTACTTCCCGCTAGGCTATTCAGCCGTTCTCTACTCTCCTGCACCAGCTACGATTGGATCTTATAGGCAGAGATTGCTTAAGACCCGCTTGACAACATTCGTTGCGATAGTTGTGTTGGAGATTAATCTCTGTGCACCAACTTATGGTAAAGATTTCTGCCTAAAAAATGATCGGATAACTTTACATACAAACGTATGGATCCCTCCAATCCCTTCGACGTTTTCGAACCGTCGGTGTACGACTGGATTGTACTATCCCTAAGCAGTAGCTCGAGAGTGGAAACATTCTATTCATTTTAAGGGTAACCGTGAACTTCTTGATGAAGTTTACACTTTTGGTAATGCTGTCCTGGCTGGGAGACGAGCCAAAAGCATTACACCACTCTTTCTCACTCCTTCATTTACTGATATAAGATTACCTTAAGCATGAGAGAGAGGCTGGAACACCTCTCTACTGATGTACGGCCTTCTCTTGAACACGGCTTAGATATCTAGGGACTGGATGAAGTATCACAATTATACATCAAGTCTCTGTTAGCTTCGACAATAAACGCTAGACAGTTTGTAAACAGACATGATCTTCACAATCCTTCGGAGATTACATTGTTGCCTTAGACAATTTAATGCACATTTTGATCCTTCAGTTTGTATAGCAGCTATATGCTACAGTGGTCCGATATCGGCGGTTCTGACAAACGAACTGCTTCTTGAAGAGACGGGCGAAAAGAACATGCACAAATTTTCAGATCGATATCTGAAAATCTAAGGGATAAGTCCGTGAATATTCATGCCGACTGCCAACACTTGAAAATAAAGACTAGATAATAACCGTTCTCACTACAGTCAGGTCTAAGTAAACGGAACGGATATGGATTTTTATCCGGCCAAAGACTGTCAATTCGGCACCATTCCTCGAAATTGCTTAGAGTGTTTTAAGCCGCTACAATAACAACAACAGCTAGAAAGTTTCCAAATAATAGCAGCGAAAAGTCCTAAAAGATCAAAAACAACAAAATTGAACACATGTTCCACAAGTTCAATATTAACAGTGGTGTTGAGCGCACCTTTAAAGAAATAATAACAGAGTTTATGCTTCAGGCACTGGTTGATAAAACAGCAAATTAATTTTGCTTTCTATTGTATATCGTGAGATTTTATTGAGAATGATAAAACACACCTTTAAGTTCTGTTACTACTTTATGAATTATATGAGTATAAGGTATTTTCTAATGAGACAACTCACAGTCACTAAACGAGTTGTGTGACTCATGCTTGTATAAACAACACTTAACTCGAAATGATAATACTTCTTGGTACTCATTTGGCTGCACCCCTATTTATGGATCTTTCGTTCCCCACTCTACTTTAATGTGCATGCTTATTATCTCTTTTATGTGGGCTAGAAATACAATGACACTGATAATGTACAATATATGGAATTACAATGAAGCGCTCGTGCTTTTCTCAGCATCTGTGGCGCCATGCAGGCGCTCATTCATGCGTTTGGAGCATTGAAATGCTCTGCTTCAGCTGCCACTTGCGCACTTTGTTTTTCTTATATCAAAAAAGATGTTTCTTATATGAAAAGAAGATAGTAAAGGAATTATTGAAAACCAACTAGCTGATGTTGACTTTTTGAAGCGCCATACTTGACCAAAGGTTGCAAAAATCATCGCTAGTTTTCTAAATATTTATATACTTATTTGAATGTCGTAAATGTGTTTCAATGCATAAATAATTTCAATGGCGCAGACAAACAATTCTAAGAAGGTACAAATGATGTGTAGAGGAAGAGAGTCAATTATGTTTTAGTTATAATAAATGACGCCAAATTGTGTGCTGTTTTTACGACACAATAGCCGTCATCGATTTGCCATTTCGCTATTCGCTATTTTTACATATGAACAACAACAAAGTGACCGAACTGAATTCGATATCAGCAAATATGCAAATGACCCATTAAAATGGTATTGCCGCTCTAATCAATATTCCAGTTTTTTTTTTTTTTTTTGATTTTAGGAAAGTATTACTATTGGAAATGGTTTAAATATGAAATAATTCTCGAAAATAAGAGTAGAAAATTTATTTTATATACGAAAAACTAATTTATTTTTTCTTTCAAATTTTCGAAAAAATGGGAAAGAAGTTGAAAAAAGTTACAGCAGTTCAAAAATGAGTGAAAATAATGTAGAAATTTGCTATATTTTGAAATTTTTGTATAAACAGGAGAAGAATGCCACAAAAGCCATCAATGAAGTTTGTGAAGTTTACGGAGACGAGATGTATACAGTTCGCGTAGCACAACAACGTTCGCTCGCTTCCGTTCTGGAAATTTCGATGTGAAAGATGCACCTCGCTCCGGTCGACTCTATCGTTGAAAAAGTCGATGAAATTATGGAAAAGATTGACCAGGACCGTCACATAAGCAGCCATGACATCGCTAAGGAACTTAACATTCATCATCAAACGATTTTGAACCATTTAAAAACGGCTGGCTACAAAAAGAAGTTCAAGGCTTGGGTACTATATGAATTCTCTGTGAAAAATTCAAGGGACCGTATTAACATCTGCGATTATTTGCTGAAACGAAATAGAATCGAATCTTTTCAGAAGCGAATGGTGTGCGAAAAAGATCATGGTTCAATCGTGGTGAAGCTCAACAAATAGAGTGTTTGGTGGGATTGGAAAGGAATCTTCGGCTATGAGCTGCTCTAACCTTTAGAACGATTGATTCCACATTTTACTGTCCACAACTGAGGAGATTGAAGTAAGCAATCGAAAAATAACGGCCAGAAATGATCAACAGAAAGGGCTTCGTCTGCCATCAAGACAACGCTGGACCACACTTATCTTTGATGAATCGGCAAAAACTGTGAGAGTTTGGCTGAAAAGTTTTGATGCATGCACCATAAAGACCTAACCTTGCAGCATCGGACTACCATTTGTTTCGGTCAATGCAGAACTCCCATAATGGAGTAAATTTGGCTTCAAGAGAAGCCTGTGAAAATTACTTGTCGCAGTTTTTCGCCGAGAAACCAGAAAAGTTTTACACTGATAAAATAATGTCTTTAGCGGAAAAATGGCAGGATGGACCAAAAGGGTAGATTTGGTTCATTAAAGTTTATTATAAATATAAAAAAAAAATAGTTGAAGTTTGATTATAAATACGAAAAGACTTTTTCGATTACCCAATATAAAAAACCAAAAAAATAGTGTTGCTTTAAAATGAACACGGAACGGAGAACTAGTCAAAATTTTTATATTTGAGAAGTGGCAAATCGAACAAGCAACTAACGTAAATCAAATATTCGCTTGTATTGAACTCAAGATACCTTCCTAGTTGTTCAGAGGGCCGAGCATATTTGCAGTGCTCACACGAAACGTAAAGAGAAGTGAAGTGAGACGGTTATGGTTTAAAATCGCATACATATATTTATACAGAAAATACATATTTACAGCAGTGACTTCATAGCACTGCTCCACGCTATGCTAGCAGGCTATGCCTTGGTTAACATTTTTTAATTTACCAATGTAATATTTATTACAGATATCCATTTACATATACATAAACAATATTAAATTACATACACCACTACATACAAGGCAATGCAGGAGCATATGCATGAGTGTACTCATATTAATAACATTTTAATTGCTTTTTATTCCTACTGACCTGCAAATCCACATTCAACGTAATGCGTCGCGTCGCGTCGCATAAACCAAGCGAGTCGATCGTATAAGATGCAGAGCCAACAACAACGTTGAAAAAGTGGTGATAAATAAACGGTTGGCAAAAATCGCCTGCTGCAGAGAGATGGATGACCACTTCAATCCGGTGCGCATAAATTAGATTTTCATTATGAAACGCATCCGTTGCTGGCTAACTGCCTTACTGACTGCTGACTGCTGACCCACTAGCAGCAGCGCGGCTGTTGGATCGACAGATATATGAACAGTATACAGTATTATATATTTGTAGGTATATAGATATTCGCACTTCAACTCTTCAATGGGTCTGCTCGACTTGGTTATAACTTTCAAGTATCTCACTAACGCGCACAAACACACGCGCGTTTTCACTGGCGATTTGTAAGGCTGTTGCTACAAGTATTTCGGTATGTATGTATGAACGGAATTACGCGTTAGACACTTTACACTTGTATGTATGTATGTATATATAGAAATATCTGTGTGTTTGCATGCACTTGAGTATGAGTTTCTTTATATAACTATTATTTACACACAGCGGGGCTGCACATGCACGCGCACACACTAAGAACTCAGAATGGACTCAGTTCATGGGGGGTGGCACACATCGAACTAACACTAAAGTAAACTATTTTATTTTACTAGTAAGTACTTGTATATTTTATACCACTATTTATTTATTTTTTTTTTCTTGCTATTCTAACCACTCACTACTTCGCCTGCGCTAGTTGCCGGCTTTATAGTTCACACTAATTCAACACAATTTCCGTTAAATTAAATATGAAAAAAGTGCAATGGCACCCACACCAACGATGACTTTCCTTTTGGCCGTCGCCGTCACCGCCTGACTTGGCTTAGCTTCGCATACTTTATGAAGTCGCCTTGCGCGCTACGTTTGCGTTCGGTGCGTCTGCCTTTCATGCGCTACATTAGGTCCTTAAATGATGATGGCGCTCATGCGGCAGCTACTCTGCTACTGCGCGGGCTAGCTATTTGCACTGGCTCGTTCGCATTTAAGCAAACAGTGGTGACAGTTATTACGACATTATGACCGAAACGAACGGCGCGGCAGGAATGAGTTGGATTAGTTGGAGCGCGCGGTACGGAAAATATTCTAGAACCTTCCGCGCTTGTGGCGCTTGGCACTAGTTGCTGCTACTTATATCAAAAACTGCACACGCGTCTAATGCGCAAGTTTATTTCGCGTATGCGCTAGGTATTTGTATAAAAAAAGTGAACTTTTGTGACGCGTCCTTTGCACTTCAAGTGTCGTTGGCGTTGAAATATTGCAAATGCGTTGTGTTTTTGTTACTATTAATTTAAGTTGCCTTACGCGCGTTTAACGCTAAAAAAATAAATGTCTTACGTGCCTCGTCACCTACACAACACGAAGGTGGACACGGCGCTTTCCAACTCCAACTCCAATTCAAACTGCAATCTTGCGGCTGTGTGCGCGATGTTGCCTTTAGCAGCTGCTGGCGGTGCAAGCGCGTGGCGTTAGTACTGGTGTTTGGTCACAGCGGCAACCGGAAACATTGAGTAAGAAAAATGTGTTGACGCGCGCCGTTGGTAGCGTTTGCGTAAGCTGAAAATTAGTTTAGTTTTCGCGGCTTCCGGACCAGCTATATATATGTATGTGTGTGTTGGTTGCTTGAAGTTGGAATTTTTAATGCGACTCCCGACCTCGCATTGGCCAACGCGCTGACACTTATTGCTTGCTGCAAGCCACTACGCGCTTGCTATGCGTTAGGTATTTGCAGTGCCAACAGTGATTTCTATTTTTTCGGAAAGTGCTTGTTGCCGCCTGTGGCGCAACGCGTTGTTGTACGTTGTTGTTGATATTGCGAAAGTTTTTCACTTCGGTTTTTCCTTTAAATTCGCTTGCGCGGCGCAACAGGACCGCAAACCGATACCGATGTGACGTCGCTACGCTGCGGAAGTAGAAGTAGCGTGTTTGCGCCTCGCGCGCACTTGCTACTTCCGTGATTGAGTTGCTCACTGCGCGCTCTATCTTCTACGTACGTACGTCTTGGTAGTTGCTTATTTTGCTGGCATAAACACACAGCGCGCTTGCGACTTTCTAGTGCCCCGACTTGTCTGCGCTACTTAGTTGACTTCCTTGCTGCGGCGCCTTGCCGGACCGCGCGCTTGCTTGCTGATAGGATTATTTGCGTGGCTTCGCCTCAATTATTCAGCGTCACCGCAACCAATGCGCCGCTGCTTGTTGTGAGCCTGCCTGCCTGCCTGTGCCTGTGTGTGCACGCTGTCAAGTGGCAATTCTTCTGCTCAGCATGGGCGTGCGGCGCTTATTCTATTGAATTTATTTGCCAGCTAGTATATTCAATTTGTACACTTCACAGCTGTATAGGCAAAGCCGCCGTATAAATTATTAGTTAAACTGTGATAAATTGCGACACAATTCTTACAATTATTTAGTGCGTTCGTTTATTGTTTTGTATATGTCTATGTGGAGTTATTAGCGCAAATCCGGTTAAGTCACACACACACAGTTATATTTATTTCGAATGTTCGTATACTTTAAATGGCTTAAAACCGCAAAGTTTCAGCACAGCGCTTATGTTGCTGCACGTTTAAGCTTATTTTTGACCCACTGTGCTGGTGTTTTCCTGCTTTTTTGCCAATGTTAAGCCATGTAATACGCGCTTTGCCACAAATATTTAAGTACAACAACAATAAACTCTTGCTTAAATGTTTGCTTCATTAAACACCAGCGCAAAATACCAAACACACTTCGCGTATATTTCACTTACAGTAGTTTTAGTATTGACATTTTTTTCGTTATTTATTGTGCAGGTTAGCTGACCACAAATAGCTTTTCACTTAAGTAGGTGCGATATACAAATATTGAGCCGTTTATTTGCTGTTTTAAAATTTTTTTATTTCTATTTTAAAAAATTTTTATATTAAATTTTTTATTTCTATTGTAAATTTTTTTATATTTATAATTTAAAATTTTTTATTTTTAGAGAAAATTTTTTATTTTATTTTAAATCTTTTATTACATTTTCAAATTTTTATTTAATATAAATTTTTTTTTTTTAAATTTTTTTATATTTATTTTTTTTTTTTACTATTTTCAATATTATTTATATTCTATTTCACTGTTTTTTATTTTTAATACAGTTTTTATTAAAATTTTTTTCTTTCAATATTTTTTTCGCTCAGTTTTTTATAACAGCAGCGTTTATATTTACCGTTTAAATTGTATATGCGATTTCTATAGCGCCACAAAAAATTTTTTATATTTAATTTTAATTTTTTATTTTAATAAAAATTTTCATTTCTATTTGAAAATATTTTTTGTTAAATTTAAATCTCTTTTATATCTGTTTTAAAAAATTTTATATTTTTTACACTGTTCTTTATTTTCAATAACTTTTTAATTTTTTCCTAACACTTTTTTCCGCTTAAGTTTTTATTCACCGTTTAATTTTTTATTTCTACTTATAAATTTTTTATTTAATTTTGAATTTTTTTTTATATTTTATTTCACTGTTCTTTATTTTTATTCAATTTTTCTTCAATTTTTTTTAAATTTATTTTCTTCAAAATTCTTTTCGCTTGAGTTTTTATTATCAGCAACGTTTAATTTTAATTTTTTTAATTAATTTAAAAAATTTTTTATTTTTAATTGCATATTTTTTATTTCTATTTTTTAAATTATAATGGGTTGTCAAAAAATTATTTTCAATTTTTTTATATTATATTACACAGTTCTTTATTTTCATTAATTTTTTCTTCAAAAATTTTTTCGCTCAAGTTTTTATTACCAACAACGTTTTTATTCACCGTTTAATTTTTATATGCGATTTTTATAGCGCCACAAAATTTTTTCACCATGAAATTTGATATAAGCAGCCTTTGTGGCATGTTTTTGTACATTGGAATTTTTCAGCAATTGTTTCTGGTACTCGCGTTGTTATGCTGCTTGCTTTTTCATGACTGCATTCTTTCGTTATGTGACACAAACACACACATATACGAGCGTAGTCATCGAAATTTCCACAAAACCGTTCAAACAGCTCACCGTGCTGCTTGCTGCTGGCTGCTTTGAGCCGCAAAAACAAAAAACAAAAACGCGCACACACACACAGCAAAATACCAAAAGGCAAACAAACCGGTTTCAATGTATTTTCAAATGTTGTTACTCGCTGCTGGCCAACTAGCAAGCGCACTCACTTTACAACACGCTCGCCACTGCTGCCGTGCAACACTTTTGCCGTTTACGTCTCCGCTGTTGTCGTCGTCCGCGTTGTCAGCACAGCGTAAATTAAATTCAATGGCAAATGGCGTTCGCTTGCTACCAATTCAAACGTTAGTTAGCATTAAGTTTATATTTTAGTTTCTACACACGCTTTATTTCCAACCAACCACGAATAACTCAACTCAAGTCAAGTCCACTCACGACAACGAAAACTTGTAATTTATCAACTAAAAATCTCTGTTTACCGAAATCAAAAAGTCAACGCTATGCTTGAGCACGATGTTGCCCGACCATGCCGTTGCACACGAAAACACACGTCCTATTACGAGCGTTGCCAAACTGACACTGACCAGACAATTGAGACAGAGACTGAGCAAACTTGTCTGTGCCTGAACTGACTGCACTAACTGAACTGCCTGTGCTGTGCACAAGAAGACTCCAGCGCGCCGCTGACTCGCTGACTTGCTGCTGCTGTGTCGATTGTCGGCTGTCGCCTGGCGCTGTTGGCGTACGAAATGCAAGTTTTGCGAATTAACCAAACAACCCCACTGCTGCAAACATATTTGCACTGACAAACCAACACGCGAGCATACACACACACGACACGGGCGCACACATGTACACTGGCGTTGAAATGCAGGAAGAGTTTCGGAGCATAAAGGAGCACAAACATGCGCAACACCAATAACAGAGAGTAACAACAGTAATGTCAACAGCGTCATGACGTTAAGGTTGGGTTGTGGTGTATGTGTGTGGCGCGGCGCGAAGGTGGAAAAAATGTTGTTAGTTAGTTGTGGTGTTGTTGTTTTGTTAGTTTTTAAAACGAAATTATAGCAGCGTCGTCGGCATCATTGTTTCGTTCGTCCACAGCACGAACGCCGCCACCGTCAACACTTTATTACCAGTAGCAGCGCTGGCAAAAACAACATGGTACACCACCCTCAACTTACTCCACTACTGAGTTATCATCGTCGTCGACTTTGACATTAGCTCCCCCATTTAGTCAAAGGCTTCATTGCTGGCTTCTATGTCAAACTCATAAACGTGCTGCTCTACGCGCTGACTCTTTAAAACACACAGAATTTGAACATGTAATGTAACCGCGGCACATACTCTCACTCACATGTATGTATGTGTATATAAATGCGATGGCATTTTAAGAGCGGAAATAACAGCGAAAGAGAAGCGTAGAGAAATTAATTTCCTACTTAGTGTGCTGTTACTGTGGAACGTTATTACAATGGTATATAGTAAAAACTATAAAGTTTGAGACAAAGACTCGGTTGTCAGAGATATTTTGTTATATGAAGTATAATTATTCTATTATTGCAAAGAATATAAATAAATCAAACAAAAAGAGAGTTAATTTCTAAGAATAATAAATGAAACTACAAACACGCCAATGGAAAAAGCCATGTAAGCAGTATCTAATGCCAAAAATCAAAACTGCAAAAATTGTATGTATATATATAATAATTGCTCCAATACTCAGGTTATTTCCAATCATTGAGTTATGATGCGCGTAAAACTCATTTTTTATATCTAAATTGAATTAAGGGCTTCATGGGTTTAAGGGTTTCAAGAAATTATTTTTTTTATTGCCTTATTAAATTCTACATCACCTCTAGAATATTGTCTAAATTTTAAGTTGATCGTATAATAGTTTAGGAGATACAGCCTTGAGAACTTGTGCGCTCCAGGCTAGCTAGGCTAAGTGCGCTGTCTTCAAACGCGTTTATCTCGAAAATGAGTTTTTAAAGTCTGTTGGCAAAATTTCTTGAGAACTACTTAACCGATCTTCATGAAATTTTAGACTGGTCTTTCAGATACAATTTTTAAAGACTTGGACGAAGAAGTTTTTTCGATTACAAATATTTAAAAATATATTCCGACGTTTTCACTGAGATTTTAATTTTATGTAAAAATGTCTGCCAAAAATCCAGCTTTCGGTAACTTTTTTTTAACTAAAACACATACATATTTTTTCACTTTAGATGATCCTGTAACGGGATGTATCTTTTTTTCGAGGGATCACCGGAAATAGCGTTGCAATGGCAGAGTTTAAAATACTTTTTTCCAAAATCATTATATGTGACCTGGTCTACGAAAAGGGGCTTAGGTGTCAAAGAATCTGTTTTTTTTTTTTCAATTTTTTTTTATTATTTTTTTTATTTTTTATTTATTTTTTTATTTTTTTTTTTTTTTGACACCTAAGCCCCCTTTTCGTAGACCAGGTCACATATGTAGAATATGCCGCCTTAATCTATACCACATACTACTAAAATGTGGAATATAAATTTTGTTCCTTGGGAAGTAGATGCCGGTGTTGTCCGAATTCGCCCATTACCGCAAGGTGATGAAAAAATGCCACGTACTGAATTTCGTCGAAATCGGTCGGTCGAGTCCCGAGATATGGGCTTTCACTAAAAACTGGGCAGTAGCACGCCTAGCGTCCAATTTTCACACCGGCTCCATGTCACTCATAGTTGATATAGGCTACTTAAATAAGCATAGAATTTGCCACATGTATGGTACGGTGCACATTACGCCCATTATTAATAGTCCTTTTACAAGGAACCCCATACATTCGAAAGAAAGCAAAAATTTTTCCTACTAGTGTGTGTTCCCTGTGGAGACATTCAATGGTATTTAAACTTAAGTTTGAGCAAGCTGTTGGAGAATTGTTATATGAATATAATTTTCTCTTTTCGATTTAAAATCAATAAAAAAATTTTTCTTGAATAAAAATGAACAAAAGCAAGGAAAAAGCAGTAGAATCTAATGGTAAAATGAAAACGTGGTTTGCAAAATCACCATGGATTTTGCGCGTAAACTCCATTTTATATCTTTGAATTGGCTTAGCTGGGATTTAATGGGTTTAAAAATCTTTTTTGGCCAAAATTCTCTCAAGAATATTGGTCTAAATTTTAAGTTGATCCGTATAATAGTTTAGGAGATACAGCCTTGAGAACTTGTGCGCTCCAGGCTAGCTAGGCTAAGTGCGCTGTCTTTAAACGCGTTTATCTCGAAAATGAGTTTTTGAAGTCTGTTGGCAAAATTTCTCGAGAACTACTAACCGATCTTCATGAAATTTTAGACTGGTCTTACAGATACAATTTTTAAAGACTTGGACGAAGAAGTTTTTTCGATTACAAATATTTAAAAAAATATCCCGACATTTTCATGAGATTTTAATTTTATGTAAAAATGTCTGCCAAAAATCCGGTTTGCGGTAACTTTTTTTAACTAAAACCATATTTTTTCACTTTAGATGATCTGTAACGGGATTATCTTTTTTTCGAGGGATCACGAAATAGCGTTGCAATGCAGAGTTTAAAATATTTTTTCCAAATCATTTTATGTAGCATATGCAACTGGAGTAGTATCGAGCCGATTTAATCTATACCACATACTACTAAAATGTGGAATATAAATTTTGTTCCTTGGGAAGTAGATGCCGGTGTTGTCCGATTTCGCCCATTACCGCAAGGTGATGAAAAAATGCCACGTACTAAATTTCGTCGAAATCGGTCGGTCGAGTCCCGAGATATGGGCTTTCACCAAAAACTGGGCAGTGGCACGCCCAGCGTCCAATTTTTACACCGGCTCCTATAAGTCATCTCATGTTTGATATTATTCTTATATCTTAATTTAGTCTTTAGTTATTACACTTTATATGTTTTCGGTCAATGTCGTGTTGTGGGCGTGGCAGTGGTCCGATTACGCCCATCTACTAACTAGTACTTTTTTGTACTAAGGAACCCTCATACGAAGTTTCTTTAAGATATTTAAGTTTTTACTGAAGTTGCAGCTTGCACGGACGGACAGACAGACAGTCACCCGAATTTTAAACTTCCAGAAAAGAAAGGCAAGGTCACTTGAAAAGAGAACAGAACTCAAGCATTATGGAAAAAAGCGTTTAATAGGTGAATATCAATTTTTTCTGATTTATTTCCCTAAAAAAGATGTACCTTTGCAGAAAGAGACGAGCTATGCAGGGAAATGCACCGTAGAATCACTACCGGTAGAATGAAAACGGGTCGGTGCTCCCATATTCTCTTGTATTCTCCTATTATATAGCTGAGCTTTGCGGAAACTTGGCCAGCGCTGGCCACCATTAGTACATGAGCTGTCGCAAAAGCCTTTTGACTAAAAATCGATCACAAAAGATATAGGAATCTTTTTGCCCTCAGTAGGCTAGCTTCTCCCTAGTTGTGGACTTTTTAACAGGCATTGCCCTATTGGCAAGGTTGGGAATCTTACCAGACGTGGAAACACGTTTGGGGGGCCAAGACTTAAACACTCGAGAGCGCATACCTTCAGACATTCCACAGAATTAGCGGAAAGGAAATTGAAATCCAGCGCAAATTTCTATTGGCTTTTTGATAATTTATAAGTTCAAACACAGGAGTTCTCCTTTTATATGGGTTCACAAAAGACTACATATTAGCAGTCCAGGTGAGATCTATAAGATCAGCCATTTAACCTAATCGAATCTAAGAAGGGATCCAACTCCTGTGGCAGAATTATATGCCGCTTACTATTAGACCGAAATAGATAGTGTGGTTTGATTCAAAAGGACTGAGTAAATTTTACCGAAACCAGTTATACAGACTAAATACAGCACACCATTTTCAATCACCGTGAAAATTTTTAACAAACTTTGGAAGATAGTATAGTGAAAAAAAAAAACATTTACGGCATCTTTACATTTAGTTAAATTTCAGTTGAAATATACACAAACCGGGTCACTCTGAATTCTGTTGAAAATATGACTCAAGCTCTTAGCAAGAATATGTTTTATTCGATTTGAATTTGTATGTTCCGGTTGATTAGATAATCTAATGTTTAAAAAAAATATTTTTCAGAAATTCGGAACGCATCTTTTTTTTCATTTTGACTTAGATAATACATCGATTCTTAGCTGTTATAAATATCATTTATCAATAGCATATTTAAAAATGTTTTTAACTTACCAAGAACCACTCTGTTTATGGACCAAGAATAATGATGGACAAGTATTTCGTAAAACGACAAATCAAAGGAGAAATGTTAACCATTTGTTTTGGGTGAAAGTGAGTAAATGTTTAAATATAAATAGTGTTGTAATCATTTTTGGGTATTTTTAGTATTTTTGTAGATTTTAGTTCTAAATTTCAGATACTTTTAAGCAAAATTTAACTATTTTCTAAACTTCTTCTGACGTCACTAAGTAGTATGACCTGCCCTTACTATACCACATATAATATTATATACTCCACCAACTATGCATATTAAATTTTAAAAATAAAAATTATTGTAATTTCATCAAAACCACACCACTGTGCAGCGCTCTTTTAAAATTGGTCGCTTTGTCTTTGCTCTGCATTGCCATAAAAAACATACCACAAATATAAATATTTTGATATGCCTGCATATCATTTACGTTACAATGACGCTTCAAAAAACCCGATACTCATCGACAACTGTAGGCACAAGCGTCTGTGTATGAATGTACTATATGTATGTTTGTAGGGGCGTGCATGCTCGCGTGTGTTCGTTAGGGCCAGAAAAACGTGTTTGGCTTCCTTTGCTCTGCCTTTTTTTCCGCCTCCGTACGATGCCTTTGCCTTTGTTACTGGTTTTTGGTTAAGTTCCCAAATCGCATTCTTCATCAGCACAACTCGTTTTCTGCGCGCTCTCACGCTCTGGCGATGTAAATTTGTTTCTTGTACTTAACATAAAGTGAGTGTAACATACATTTTGAGTTCTCTTTAAGAGCATTGATTCCTAATTGTTCTTTTTCCTTATTTGTTACTTTGACCACAACTTCGCTAATGTAAGGTTACTTCGTGTAAAGAGCGTAAGGTTTGTTTGCTGCTTCGTGCTGTGTGTTGTGGTGGGGAGTCGTTGTGTTTAGCAGCTGTTTTGCATTTTCTTTTGAGCATAGCGTTTTCCACATTTTGCCGGCTTTCTTTTGCAGTGGTAGTTCGTGTTTAGTTTGTTTTTGGTTGTATGCTTTGCTAATGTGATTCGGCGTTTTGTGTAAATATGTATGTAAGTGAGCATGTTTTTATGGGGTGTAAGCGATATGAGTGGGTGGTGGTTGCTGTGGAAAATTCCGTTTACTGTTTTGTTTGCGGGTTGTTCAGGGAGTTCGTCAATGCTGCCAGTCGGTTTTAATGAATGTGTAATTTTATGCTTCTGCAGTACAGCGAATGCTTTGATTGACTAATATGACTGCAATAAAATTGTATACTGTTTGTTTTTAACCTATAATATCTGGTCGTATTGGAAATTTCCAGTTTGCTGCTAAAGTCTTTTGTTTCATATAAGCACATGAGTATGTATGTATATGATTTATTGTTCACCGTACGAGGTCTGTTTTAAAGGTCATTAACTTTTTCAATATTCCATGTGCCGTAACATTAAATGTCTACTACTCTTAACACTGCTCTGTTAACACGTACACTGTTAAATTGAAACACTGTTATTAGCATTGTGGGTTTATTACAACACACCAGAGACCAATAAACAGCTAATAAATTTGAATAGCCGAAAATGTATGCGGGCGAAGGTGAAGGTCATAGTGAATGTTAAAAGAGTAAATCTGAAACTGATGAATATTTCACCGACATGACAACGCTAGAATATGCTAATATGCACAAGCAAAGTAAATATTGTGAAAGGCAGCTTAAGGTCGAACCTTTTCTAGATTTTCTATGCTGTGCATATTTCTACCTGTAGAAAGTTAAGAAGTTGTTTCCTAACATACTTGTTTATTGACGAAAAAATTATAATTACTTATTAGAAATCATTAGTTAATTCGTCTTTATATTTATGGCTTAAAATTTATTCGGTTTCGCTTTTTGTAGAGTAAATTTGAACAGCTTTAGAAGAAAATTACTTTATTCCATTGACCACCTAAGTTGACTGTAAAATCACTTATATTCTACTGAAAAGAATTAATAATACTAACAAACTATTTTGTAATAACTCAAAGGATCTTTGCTAAGGCTTCTTTTATTTGATAGTAAACTAAACTCTCTCTCAAGAACCGCACCAATTACCTTGGGATTGTCTTGGGCAACAAACTGCTGTAGAAGCACAATGTGGAATAAAGAGTTAGAAAGGCTACCAATGCTTTTTATATGCATGTGGGCAGATGCACGGAACAACCTTAGAGCTCTCGCCCTCTCTCATACACTGGTGCTACACTACTATTGTGTGGAAAGGGTTCCGAGGCTTGCTGCGATATGCAAAACGGGAAACTTTAATAACAACACTAACAACGGCTCTTGAACTGGTACTAAACCTGCCACCTATAGATCTGCTGCAGGAGAATTTACATATAGAAATAAAGAAAAAATTACATGGTAATGTACTATAGAATTTTCGGGTATAGGTCGGGGGTAATGGCGGTTTGGCAAGCCACACATGATCCCACTTTTCAAGATGGTTAGCGGAAAGGTATTTTAGCTGCGCGCAATATTTTAAACATTTAAAAGGATGGCTTGAAAATGGAGGATAGAGTTGGTGTGGGGGGTACAATGTCCAAAGTAAGGCATAAGTCAGCATTTTAAGAGCTGGACCACTACAGTATATTTTAAGCTGAGGTCTTTGCTATTGCGAAAGACTCAGAGCTGGCCTCATATGCACCTGCTGGCAATTCCAGAGTCAATGCCTACATAGACAGCCAAGCAGCAATCAAGGCTCTAACCTTGCATCACATATGGGCTGGATGTGTCCTGGGAAGCTGGACAGCATTGTCTGGTGGCGACACACGCCCGCAGAAAAACTTTAAGCTTATCTTGTGTACTTGCTCCGCGTTGGCAAAACACGCTAGTCTAGTAGTATCACAAAGCACCAAAAGTGGTCTAAGCGTGGCTCATTGACGTACCAGATCAAGCTAAACTAACCTATACTATACTATATATTATAGCTGTATAAAATACTCAATTGTGGGAAAACTTTTTATTTACGTAGGGAAAACATCGAAGGCCAGACTTAACCTACTACCAACTCAAAACTCTCCAACAGAACCACCTGATTAGGTATTACTTCATGAGAGTGATAAATGTCTTATAAAAGTCTCCTCTATCATACGAACTGATGTACGCAAAATCTACTCTATACGTCTCAATTTTATCATAATTGTGGCTGTCGCTTTGCTGACAACTCTCAGTAGTTTTAAGTTTCTCACTTGTAGTTCCAAAACAAGAGTAATAAAAGAATTTGTATTCAGAGTATTCTACGAACTCTATACACTCTGCTCTTTTGGCTTCTATAAACGGCTCTGAAAACTTGTATACACGCGCGAATTAGTCATCTTAGATGTCAACGATAGCCAGTATTACTTCAGCAGTCTTGCACGGATACCACAGGTTGCTTTTATTGCCGACAGCCTTTGCACTGTGCTTATTTGTCTGGCATATGCTTTAATATATAGTGCCTGTGATCCATCATCTCATGATTCCACCGGACCACAAACCACACCAAACCATGTTTTTTCTGGATGAAATGACAGCTCTTGCATCTCTTCCGTTTGATCTTCATCCCACAAACGGCTTATTTTCATACCCATTGAGCCATAAATTGGCCTTTTTTTGTGTGACAGCTGTCACAACGCTATAGTTTACAAATCTTTAAACTTCATTACGACAATTCACGTTCTGTAATATATGTGTTTCACGCTTTTCGCTAAATTTATGGTCAACATAATCGGCCTACTGAGAGTACACCATCACCCATCTTGAGACCCAGCATTCATTATTCGATAATATTCAACCGAATAGACCACGACCAGCACGCAGTGAAGTAAATTTATTAGCCGTAGCTGGGAGTGGGCAGGAAAACCGTGAAAAGTCGATTCGGTGCCGTCCCCAGCAACTCGGACTTACGTATGGGTCAACTTGGCGCCTTTCACGTCGAGATCTTAAATTGAAAGCGTACAAAATACGCAAGAACTAAAGCCGCTCCACCTTTTTCAAGCGACATAAGTAGCTTCGCTATATGGAGTCCCGAAAAGTTTCAAGAAGAACGGACGTTGCCGACCCAAATTTTGTTCACCGAAGAGGCCAATTTCTGGCACAATGAATATGTAAGAAACAAAATTGCCGCATTTGGGACGAAGATCAACCTAAAGAGATTCAACAGCTGCCATTTCAACAAAACAACAAACAACGGTTTGTTGTGTTTGTGAGCCGGTGGAATCATCGGTTCAAATTTCTTCCAAAATGATGACGGTGAGAACGTAACCGTCAATGTGGACCATTATTGCGCCATGATAACCGACTATTTGGTGCCTGAAATTGAAACTCGTGATCTCGGCGACATTGGGTTTCACCAAGACCACGCCGCTTCCCACACATCGCATCAATTAATGGATTTAATGAGAGAACACTTCGGTAAGCAGATAATTTCACGTTTTGGACCGCTCGATTGGCCACCAAAATAGTGTGATATCACAGCGTCAAACTTGTTCCTGTGGGGATATGCAAAGGCTAAAACCTATGTGGACAATCCCGCTTCGATTTAGACCTTGGGCAAAAACGTTACGCGTGTCATTTGCCAGTTACCAGCCGAAATGCTCGAATGAGTCATCGAAAATTGGACTTAACGGGTGAACCGTCTGAGACAAAGCAGCAGCTAAAACTTGAAAGAGATATTCTTCAAAAAATAAATGCCAAAGCATTTTCAAATGATAATAATGATTACCCATTCAATTTGAATATTTTGTCTTTTGTTTTTAGTAAAAACCTCGAAATGGATCATGCTTTATATCTTTTGTGAAGTCAAACAAGAACCTATAATCAAATCTCGTGTTAAGAACATGCGCCCAGAAGAGATCACAAATTTGCTCAGGCGTTTTATTTGTATTTTCGCTGTTTAAGGGGGTATTCTACTCTAGAATTTTTAAAAATTCTATTTTTTTCATATATTTGAGGTTTAGACTTTCAAAAATATGACCTTGGAAGGATTTTTACAAAATTCGACTTATTTTCGGAGATACAGCCGATTTTGTGAGGTGGCGTCCGTGTTCACTAGAATTGTCTCCTAAACTTTAAACGCGTTTTTCTCGCAACAACTTTTTTCCACACGGTACCGGCATTATGTCAAGTTCTATACAACCGATTTACTTGAAATTTTGTGTGAATCTTCTTTATATAATCCTTTATCGTTCCTACCAGCATCGTGTCAAAATTTTTGTTTTTAATATTTAAAAAAAATTCAGGAATTTCAAAAAAAAGCGTAAAAAATGATTTTTATTTTCAGGCAGTCGCCATTTTTCAAAAAACTTTTTTCGTGTTCCCGGACTATAACAGCATCCTTACTGATTAAGAATTTCTTTTGATTTTTTTTTTCAGACCACCAGGAGAGTCAGGATCAATGTCACCAGGATGCGCCATTTTTGTTACACCTGTCTCTCCCCCTCTAATTATTTTAATTTTTAATATTATTTTGTAAAATTTGTTTTCTATATTCTTAAGCCATAAAAAATGGATGGTAAAAATATTTTTGGTTTTTTTTTTAAATAAAATTCAAAAAAGTGCCCAAAATGTGATTTCTAGACTAGAATACCCCTTAAGTGCTGAGTAAATTTTATGTTTCGCTAATCTCTAACGAGGACCTCTAGTTTGTCAAGTCTTTCTAACAATTTTTAAGTGTCCAATAAAATCGGTCTAACTACCCGAAGTACAAAATTAGCTACTTTATTGGTCGGTCTTTTTTCTTTTAGCAAGAGTTTTATTTGTGTTACTTCACATAATTTTTTTTATTTTCATTTTGAGAATTTTTCGATTTTCCTAATTCTGCTTTACTAATTCTACGCAATTCATAATCCTTATCGCTTACATTCGCGCATTTCATAAGTTGCATAGCATTTCCTGCCGCCAACCGCCTTCACCGCCTACGCACTTGCGGAACTTCCTTGCAGCGCGCGGCAACTGCATTCATTCGCATGAATATAAATGCACGAAAAAGCACAAGCGCATTTTCACAACTTTTCTCCGAATTTACGAGCGCTTTATGTATAATTTTTCTCTTTCACACTTGCCACTGCCACACTTTGCCACGTTTTTTTTTTGCATTTGCTGCTACGCCGCTTTCTTACCAAGTGGAGTAGAGTAGAGTAGAGTACTTTGGCCAGCAACTAAAGTGACAACAACAACAAAACGAAAACGAAAATCTTTGCATTTTTATATTCACGCTAGTGCGATTTTTATCACCGCTCCCGAGTGCAAGTAATTTTTACACAAACTTCTTTCGTCTACTCTGCTACGCTGCTGCTTCCGGTCTTTGTTTTACAGCCGCAAAATGTCAAAATGCAACATGCAGTCGACAACAAGCGGCAGTGGGGGCAGCGGCAAGGTTGCAGCAACCCGCATTTCCTACACAATGACGCGCTGAATATACATATATACATAAATGCATATAAATGTGTGTATGTGTTTGAGTTTTTGGTTATGTGTGTGTTTGAATTTTCGGCTATGTGTGCGTGTCTATATTACGCCAGCGCTAAGTGCTGATGACGCGTCACATTTTCTTGTTTTTACATCGTCATTCATGCCCCACCCCAGCTGGCACTGCCACTGGTAGCATCGCCATCCCACTCTCCCCAGCCAACGCGCTCCCTTTGGCACTGTCTCACCACAATGGAGCCGCTTCCTAACTACACGGCATTGCACTGGCGCTGCTTTAGTTGGCGTCGCGGCCCGGCAATGCACTTTATCCTGCCGCTATACCCACTCGTACTCGTACTCCTCCTAGCCGTCAGTCGGTCTCGCAGTCGTGCTCGTGCAATGACAATGACATTCAGTGCCGTCAGTGTCGTCAATGCCGCAGCCGCAAGGATGGTAATGAGGTGGTCGGTCGGTCGCTAGCTCGCTCTTCGTGGCTGTGCCGCCGCTTGGCCAGCTCAACGCTCTTCAAGTTATTAGCGCAGTGTTTTTTTCAACGCTCATTCACTTTTTTATTTTTTGTGTTTTTCTTTTTGTTTTTTTTTTTTTTGTTTTTGCTCTTCTTTGTTTTTGTTATTGTTTGGTGCTTTTACTTTTTTACGTGAAACTTTAGTATTTCTTGCTTGGCAATAGAATGAGAAAAGTTTAAAAAGTGAAATGGTTTCTGTTGCATTTGCAACGAATGTAACGGAATGAAAGTGTTGCACTCAACAATGCTTGGTGGCATCATAAAAATGTTGATGCCGATGTCGCTGTGCTGTGTCATTCGTTCCAGCGACCATTGTTGTTCCTGCAAATATTTGCTGTTTGTGGAAACATGCCAGCTCAGGCAACACACACATACACATACAAATGCATACATATCTACATATGTATATCTGTGTGTTTGCTTACTGTTGTTCTTAGCTCGTTTGCGTTTTCGGTTTGTAAAATTGCAGATAGTAAACATAAAAGTGTCTTTCTTTTCAACTCCTTCTGCTTTTTATTTATTTGCTCCAAGTTTTCTAACGGCAATTTTTACTGCTCTTCGAATCACCAACGGATGTAACCATATCATCCACAGTTGGTAGTTGCTTCATTCGATTCAATTGAAATTTCCAGCAATGTACGACGCTCACTTTTTAGGGGATATCGCTTGCCGCGCATAACGGTACTCGTACATGTAAGCGTTGCCATGGTGTACTAAAGTCATAACTATTTTCTACACAATGTAATGAGATTGGCACTGTTGCACGATGACTGCTGTTGGTAATGGCCTTAAAATCGAACTTTTTTGTTAGAAAACTTGACAAAAGCGAAAACCAAATCAAATCGATAAATGCGGTTAGCAATTTAGACAAACTAATGGGTAGTCGAAAAAGTCTTTTCGTATTTTGTCAATAGATGTCGTAGCAGTCGTACATCTCCAGTGCTACCAATCACATGGTTTCCTACCATGCATGTGTTGAAATGTGAGACTTTAAGCCTCATTTAACCAAAAAAAAAAGTTAAATTCGGGAAATCGAAAAAATGTTACAGCAGTTCAAAAATAAGTGAAAATAATGAAGAATTCGCTATATTTTGAAATTTTTGTATAAAAAAAATGAAATTTATGAAGTTTACGGAGCCGTTGCTGTATCAGTTCGTGTAGCACAACAATGATTCGCTCGCTTACGTTCTGGAAATTTTCTCGCTCTGGTCGACCAATCGTTCAAAAAGTCGATGAAATTATGGAAAAGATTGACCAGGACCGTCACATAAGCAGCCATGACCTCGCTTAGGAACTTTGCATTCATCACCAAACGGTTTTGAACTATTTAAAAAAGGCGGGCTACGAAAAGAAGCTCGATGTTTGGGTACCACATGAATTTTCTGTGAAAAATTTGATGAACCGAATTAACATCTGCGATTTTTTGCTGAAACGAAATGAAATCGAACCATTTCTGAAGCGAAAAAGGTAACAGAAGACGAAAAATGGATCAAATACGACAATAATGTGCGAAAAAGAGCATGGTCCAAGCATGATGGTCGCAAAGTCAAAATTGACGCCTCGAAAGGATATGCAGAGTTTTTGGTGGGATTGGACAGGAATCATCCGCTATGAGCTGCTCCAGCCTGGTCGAACGATTGACTCTACATTTTACTGTCCACAACTGATGAGATTGAAGTAAGCAATCGAAAAAACGGCTAAAACTGATCAACAGAAAGGACTTCGTCTTCCATCAGCACAACGCTAGACCACACACACATCTGGGAGGACTCCACAAAAACTGGATGGGCTTGGCTGTGAAGTTTATAGCTCTGACGTGGCACCATCGGACTACAATTTGTTTCGGTCAATGCAGAACTCCTTTAATGGAATAAAGTTGCCTTCAAGAGAAGCCTGTGAAAATTGCTTGTCGCAGTTTTTCGCCGAGAAACTAGAACATTTTTAGACTGATGAAAAATTGGGGTACTCACAACGTGTCATAAAGTATCGTAAAATCATAAATACTATACTATTTTAAAAAATTTGTTGTTGGATTACATACTAAACTAAGTTTACGCAAATACAACGCTATGTTTTCGGATCATTATAACTTTATGAGACTATGTCAAACCCCTAAATGTTTTCGGATCATTATAACTTTATGAGACTATGTCAAACCCCTAAATGTCTCTAGCGGAAAAATGGCAAAAAGTAGTCGACCAAAATGCTACATATTTGGTTCATTTAAGTTCATTATAACACTATATAAAAAAATAAGTTGAAGTTTGATTAGAAATACGAAAACACTTTTTCGACTACCCTATATATTTTTATATATAAAAAGTACATGTCACGTTGTTTGTTCGCGATGAACTCCTAAACTACTGAACCGATTTTAGTACAATTTAGCACACAGTGCCCGGTCCAAACCAACATAGAAGATAGGATAGTAAAAACAATTCATAAATAAAGAATATATAGGGTATTCACAAGGTGTCATAGTGTGTCATATCGTCATATTGTCATATTTTTTTATGACTGTCATACCAACACTGTTGTTGTTTCACATGCAAAATTAAAATATGACTGATACAACACTGCGTGGTATGTTTCTTGAGTTCGCTATTCTATCAGTGTAGAAATATGACAAAATATGACATACAACAGTTAAGGGTGCTCACAAGTGTCGTATTTTTTAAGAATATTAAAATATGACATAAGACATACAACAAAGCTTGTGAATTGCCTAATAGTAAAAGCTGAGTTAAATGAACGCCCCATTGCGCAGACATCTCGTTTAACGATCCAAAACGTTGATGTTTATTAAGTACAATATATTAAGCGAACAACTCTATTAATTGAACAGAAAGACTGGTAACCAGACATTGAGAAAGCAGCCTTTAACTTGTTATTTTTCCAAAGAAAATTTATATTTTTACTTAAAAATAAATAAATTTTAAGTAAACTAAATTTTATTATAATTTTTTCAGCTGTTTTGAAATTAAAAAATTAACTATTGAAAATTTGCAAATCGTCACCTGAAATGCAAAATAGCGTAACATCAATTGTTATAAGTTTACAGGCGAAGAAAAAACGATATAATAGAAACCACTCATATTGAAATAAAATTTGAGTATTGGTTATAAAATGGATATGCATATATTGGTTATAAAATGGATATATATTGGTTATTTATTAGTTATATCTACCAACGGAAACTGAAAATTTAATGCTACATAAGTGTAATATATTGTAGTGAGTCGTAAGCAATAAAAAACTCAATTTCTGTTTTTTCAGATACGTTGTTTTGCATTTTAAGTGATTATTTCATCATTTCTTCATTTATTTATTTATTCATGATTCTCATTATTTCCTGAATTCTTAAAATATATTTAATTTCCTTAAAAAAAAAAAGAAATTTGCATACAAACACCCTGTACTTACCTTTACTTTTTATCGCAAAACATTTGTTACTCTCCTGGACTGTTATTATTTGTTTGTTTGTTATGCGAACGTCGTTGTTGGTAATTTGGAAAATGCCGCTGGGCGAACATCGAAAGAACGAACACCGAAAGAACGAGCGCAGCGACTTCACATTTTACGAAATATATTTAAATAGAAATTAATTCACTAAAACACTATTTATGATTGATATGCAATATTGGATTTCCAGGCACTTCACTATTAGCACCATTAGCAAATATAAAGACACACATACCTATATAGGGAATAAAATTACCAATGCACACCACTTTATTTCACTTTACGCACTTTTTTTTGCTTTTACTAGAACACTTACAATTTTTCTTTTACTTTTTTCCACTAAATTTTTTTAACTTTTTTTTTAATATGCACAACTCTGACTCAAGCTTTTAAATTAAACAAAATAATTTAATAAATGCTTTTACTTTAAATTGCTTACGCGTTTATTACTATTTTTCCCGCAACACGAACTCACGCACAATTTGACCGCTGGCCGATCGCGATTGAAAAATTCCGCTTGACTGACTCTGAGCACATGTATAGTGAGTGTGCAGAGTTCCCCACCGCAGCGGTGATGCTGTTGTGTTTTTTGTATGTTATATGCCGAAGGTGTCCGTTGTTTTTGGCCACCTTCGTTTGCGTTTGCTCATCGCTGCATAGCGAAGAAGTAATGCACTCGCTACATGCCTACTACACAACTGTAGCTGTTGTTGCTTCTCCTTGATATGTTTGTTGTTATTGAATTAGCAGCAATTTGGCGATATAAATGTCAAATGAAAGAATTCGCATGCGATTTTTTGTATACTCTGAAAATAATTTAAAATTCTTAATAAATGTAAAATATCATAATAAAATAATTGTAAATTGTAATTGTAATTGTAAAGGACTATGAAAGAACTCGGATGCAATTTTTGTATATAACCCGAAAATATTTTAAATCCTTATAATAAAACACAATGATTATTGGAAGAAGTGTTTGTTGGGGATTCAGTCATATGGCACAAAATCTCGCAGAAATCATAAATTGCTTGTAGATCATGGTAGATCATTTAAAAAAACAAAAAAAAAAAAAAAAAAACAATTTCGAACTAAAAAGTGAAAAATAATCTTTTTTTCAATAAGAGCGCTATAAAAGGCATTAATAACATTAGGGGTATTCAGACCAGCCTTGTTAATTCGTTAGTCGTTATTTGGTAGTTTTTTATATGTATTTTGTTTTTGTAAAATTAACAGACTATCGTTTTACCGAGTAACGAACTATCCTTCTGGCAAGCTTGATAATTGTTTCGTTATTCGGTAATATCACATCAGCTGTTCTTCTGCTCCTCTGTACATCAATTTAAAGTTCTTACCAGTAATAAATTTGATCTGCTCAACATAATTTTCAATTAAATGACTGACAATTTTTGATTTTGCACTTTGTTGGGGCATTTTTACTCTTTAATAAAATTGAATCAGCTGTTTCGAAATAAAATTTACCATAGTTTCAAGGTAGAGTAAAAAGTATGTTCACAGTTAAGTCTTTTAACGAAGTATCAACTAACGAATTACCAAGTTAACAGGCTTCGGCCTGAATACCCCTATTATTTATTGCTGTGAAAGCGCATTCGATGCAATTATGTATGGAGCTTTGCACGGCCACCACGAGCACGTTTGCAGAAGACCAGCCACTGGACCCAATTTTCGACGGTTTTCAAGTTAAATGAAAATCTCACCTTTCTAACACTATATGGTAAGACACAATGTGATTGGTAGCAATCATCTATTGACAAAATACGAAAAGACTTGACAATGGTATTGCTGTGAGTCCAAAATGGGTTGAATCATGTTAATACTTCCCTTAGTCCCCATATACCTAATATAAAGATTTTCGAGCTTCCTGGTGATTTTATAACCCCTAAATCGGTCAATATGTGAGTTATCCTAATAAAATTGTGTTGCGTTTTTACTTTTAACGGTGCATATTTGTGGTTAGATGGAATAAAATCGCCCTAGATCACATACATCTATATATGTTTGTATGTAAGTAACAAGCCTTATGTACTTGAAGGTACTTTCCTGGCATTGATCCTTGTCGGGGTATAAAATGTTCGGTTACGGCCGCACTTGGCACTTCCTTACTTGTTTTTTATTTCATTTTAATTTTTTAATGTTTTTTCTAATAATAAAATATAAAGCTTTTTACGCGCTCTCAGCCAAAAAAAAAAGTTAATGTGCCACAATTAACGGATTTCGTGCTTTGTTTTTGTTACTTGCAGTGAGCAACATTTTGTTTACTTAAATTATTAATTAATGAAATTATTGACCTGTGATATTAGCTAGCATATAATTATGGAAGTATTTTCTTTCTAACGCGATTTATTTATTACAAAACAAAAAACCGAAAGTAAACATAAATGAAACAGCAACTAAAACTGTGGCAAGTATAGGTATTTGCGGCAGTGACGTCAGGCGCAAAGTGCAGCAAAAAGAAAGGAGCAAACCAAATTCGCTTATTTACATTGCAAATGATTTAAGCAGATTTGTTACACTACTTTTATTTTATTTTACACATTTGTACGCAACAGCAGCAACAACAACAATAACAAGCGCTACACGCAACACACGCAATGCGCTTTACACAATTACAACCGATAATTATTGGTTAATTAATTAAATAAATAATAATTACATAAATCAATTATTGAGAATTTACAATTATGCCGCTGCGTGGCACGTTGTTGACTCAAACCCGGCCGCCTGTAACAAGCTACACAACAGTGAGTGTCGTTAGCAGGCGTAAGGTTGCTCGAAATGAATGCTTTGCTTATGGCTTTGTGTGTATATATGTTCGTGTGTGTGTATATATGTATGTGTATGTAGGTTTGTATAAATGAAGGTAAATATTTGTGTGTTAATGGATGTGCATGAATGTTCATTTATTTGCTTGCGGTAAATAAAGTGTGTGTGTGTGTGTGTGTGAGTGTATGCAATTATATCATTGCACCTACCCAAATATACAGACAAACATAAATATGTACATACATACATACAAACCAGAGTATTTAGTGAGCGCTGCCAGTATTTGGTCACATCAATAACGTCATTGTAGCGCAACAATAACAAAAACAAACGAAAAAAGCGGCCTGCAACAGCGTCAATGCAACAAACACACACACATACATATATATAAGTACATATGTATAAGAGACCCATAGTTCGTAACGCTAAAGACGGTGTGGCAGGAAGGTGCACCGCACCGCATCGCATCGCATGGCCATGGGCATGGCTTAGGCGGCGGCGATGGCGTGCATGTCCGTGTCGAATATTACACACATTTACAATTTCTTGCACACATGACGGTGTAAATCATTTTCTAATCAGTAAAAGTAGATCGCACGCACCACTAAATTCTCAACGAACTAAAATACAAATAAACGCGCAAACAGCAGACACACACAAACACACGCACATGCATGCATGCAGTTGCATGTCGCTGCGCTGGCATACAAACGAACAATATGAGTACGTGTCTGCCGTTCAATGTGGCCGATACACCAATGTCATTTATTGTTATTGTAAGTTGGTGTTGTTGTTGTTGTTTGTGTTTGTATTGTAGCGTGTTTTGTTCGGTTGTGTTCATGTCTAAAGTGCTTCTAAGTGCACTTTACCCGCACAATATCAACAGCACAAGCAGACAATGTCGATAAGCCTCATAACGCATCCCATGGAATCACATTGAACTGCTACAAACATACAGACATACACCTAGCTGTGTATGTATGTAGGTATTTCTACCTAAACACATATCGATTTGTAATGTAGTGCCGGTAGAATCAAATGACCACCATCACCGTTGCTTTCGTACAGTGTGTTCGTTGCTTATGCTGTGGAGCAAAAATGATAGTCTGTCGAAAAAAAGCGTTGCCATCTATTTTCAAAGTTTTCGTCAAAAAATTATCCCTGTAAAAACATAGCAAAATGGCATTAAATTAAAAAGTAGCGGCATTTGAAAATATTTTTAAGAAGAGTTGCCACCTTTTTATCATTCTGTTTTTAAATTCTTAGTCAAAAAATTATTTAGCCTCAAAACACAACAGTATGGAAATAAAGAAAGAGGTGTAGTTAAAAGTAGTAAAATAAGAAGAGTTGCCACCTTTTTATAATTTTTTAATTCTACTTACAAAAACTGATGAAACAAATAAAGAATTACTCTGTGGCTATCAAAATACCCTATAAATAATCTACCAAAAATATTTGAAAAAGAGGGTTGCCATCTGTTTTCAAATTCTTTGTGAAAAAAATATTCAGCTGAAAAACACAGCAATATGGAATTAAAATAAAAAGAATGAGGCAGTCAAAAATATTTTTAGGAAGAGTTGCCCCCTGTTTTCAATTTTTTTTTTTATTTTACTCGTACTAAATTGATAAAACAAATAGAGAATTACTATGAGGTTTTATCAAAATAAACTCATAAATAGTTCACAAAAATTATATTAAAAAAAGCGTTGCCATCTGTTATCATATTCTCTACCAAAAAATTACTCAGCTGAAAAACAGAGCAATTTAATTTATTTAAAAGGAAGAGACTGTTAGAAATATTTTTAAGAAGAGTTGCCACCTTTTTACCTTTCCTCTATTCTTATTGTACTATCTTGATAATAAAAAAGAACTGCTTACTACGTGATTATCAAAATAAACTGAAAGCTTTTTTGAGACCGTACATAATTTTGAGCAGGGCTGAAAAATTATTTAGGAAGTGTTGCCAACTGTCTATAAATTTGTATAAATTAAATTTAAAAAAATATTGCAATACATAAAAATACGGCAAAATTAAAATTAAAACTATGTTATTTCAAAAGAGTTGAACTTGAAAGGATTAAAGACAATGAAGTACCTTCAGATACATAAGTAAGTCAGTCAGGTCAGGTCCTAAGATATGTGATTTTATTTTAAAATTGGCGGTGCCCCGCCCATCATCCAATTTTTATCCCGTCTCCCATAGAGATCTTTCAAATTATTTCCGGCATAACCTTTATGTTCAAGTTGTATTTAGTTTTTGATTTACCGTCTTTTAGTAGTTTTTACCAAGATCGCTATATGGTGAGTGGACGGTGTTATCTTCCCATTTGAGCCACTTTTACACTGTCGGCAGGGGTTTTTAAGGGGTTACATGGGTTTAAGGGTTTCAAAAAATCTAATTTTTTATTGTCTTATTAAATTCTACAACACCTCTACAGTATTGTCCTAAATTTTCAAGTTGATTCGAGTAAAATTTTCGGCGACACAACCTTGAGAACTTGTGCGCTCGAGGCTAGGCTAAGGGCGCCGTCGTCAAACGCGTTTTTCTCGAAACTATGGTTTTGAAGTCGTTTTCTAGGGAACTATTCAACCGATCTTTATGAACTTTTACACAGGAACAGGTACACAGATTTGAGATACAATTCAAGATTTGGACGAAGGATTTTTTTCGATTACAACTTAAGAAGAAAAAAATGGCGCGAAATTTTAATTTTTTTGTAAAAATGTCTGCCGAAAATTCAATTTTCAGCTTTTTTTCTTCGTCCACGTTCTCAGTTACGGTTTTAACTAAAGCACGTATTTTCCACTTAGGATGATTCTGCCAACGCGGGCGCGTCTTTTCTCTTAGGGGTCGCCGGAAATGGTGTCGCAATGGCCGAGATTAAAATATTTTTTTTTTTTGTTTTTTTTTTTAATTTCAGAATTTCTTTGTTAATAGCCTGTGTTTGTAACAATAAAAAAATCTAATAAAATATTTCTTTTTTTGGATGAGAAAAAAAAGCTGTTTTTACCCGAGGAAACTGATGTAACCCCTTATACGAAGTCCGTAGACTACGGACGCAGTTAAGAACTTGCCTTTATAATAAAGCAAAATTCTTGGGCATTATATAAAATTATATGCTTTTTAATTCATCCTGAAAATCACAGGTTTAAGAAAATACCTTTTATATTACCCTCTAGCTCTAAGCCTGGAATCTTAATAGAAATCTATCAGATTTAACTTATTTTTATAGGGAAAACTATTGTTTTTTGATCATAACTTACCATTTTGATTTGTGAGTCCCTCTTTAACGATGTACTGGCAGTGTCGTTGAAATTAATTTGGTAACCAGGCGCGGTAGATCGGTAAGAGTATGTCCAGTCCAAGGTATGTGTCATGTCAGAAAATATTTTAAGAACTCATGTAATTTTACGTGAAAAATATGAAGATTTTTTAAATTATTTCTGTCATTAAGAAACCACTGAGAAAGCAGGCGCTTGACAATCATGTTTGAGAAACTAACTTTTATACCCTGAACGGGGAATATACGGTTTGCCACGAAGTTTGTGATGCGCGGAAGGATACGTGGGAGATACTATAAAACATATATAGGAATGATCAGCATGGCAAGCTGAGTCGATTTAACTCTGTCTCCTTGTCAATCCGATCGTCCGCCTGTCTGTATATATGTGATTTAGTCGCTCAGTTTTGGAGATATTGCTCTGATATTTTGCATACTTCATTTTCTTCACAAGAAGCTGCCCATTTATTGGAACGGCCGATTTCGGACCATAATAGCTTATAATTGTCATACACATATGTATACTGAACGATCGGAAACAAGTGCTTGTATAGACAACTTTTTTATTTGAAGAGATTTCAACACGAAATTTTGTATGAATTATTGGCTAAAGCATCAGTGTTATCTTTGAAGAAATTGTTGTAATCGGACCACTATAGCATATAGCTGCCATACAAACTGTACGAGTGCTTGTATGGAAAACTTTTTTATCTGAAGAGATATCAACACGAGATTTGATATAAAATATTGCCTAAGACATTAGTGCAAACTTATAAGAAATTGTTGCGATCGGACCACTTTAGCATATAGCTGCCATACAAATTGAATGTTTAGAGATTAAGCGCTTTTGGGAAAACTTTTTTATTTGAAGAGATATCTTAATGAAATTTGGGGTGGATTATTAATCAAGACAACTATGAAATCTTATTAAAAATTTCTCAAATCGGACCACTATAACACATAGAAAATAGGATAAAACAACTACGGAAGCTAAAATACACTTCACAAATGCAAAAGATTGTATGGCAGCTTTCCCCAAACCTCGGTATTTTGTCAAGTAATAGTCCCGAATCCTGCAAAAATGCAATAAAAAAATGAAAGGGATTTTTATTTTATGTACAAAATTTGTGTACAAATTTTTATTAGCCTAAAATTGTTTTGCAAAATAGTTTTTCTCAAATCAGTATGACAATTTTCAAACCAAAAATTTTTTTCAATATTTTATTGTAATTCACACACTGTGCCAGCGCCTCCTGCGTTGCTGCGGGGTTACGCTTATTCACATTGGATGGCATTCGTCTTGCTTGTAGAACATTTGTACGAGTGTTTACATAAGGATAACAAAAACAACAGTAAGTCAAAGAGAGCGCAACGCAACTCGAATGGTCACAGAGTGCGATTACGTGGCTGCGCGTTTGTGGCACCAACGCCAAGCGATGCCAACTGCAGTCTGTTTGTCTCGCTGCCTAACCAGACCAACATTTACACGACACACACACAAACACACACACATGCACACTTGTATGCGCGGTGTTTATTTGTTTGTTGGCAGCAAGTTGTGCCGAATTGATTTCAGTAGGTTGATGCTCATTGTATTAGCAGTTAGTGCGACTTTGGAAAGTTTGAAACGTCATGCAGCAACTGGTTTAAATTGTGGCATGCGATACACATGAAAACACAAAAACTTTCAATAGCCAACAATAACAACAACAGGAGTAGAATGGAGTCAAATAAACAAGCATAGACAAGTGGACGGACGGTCAGGCGGGCGGTCAAAATGTCAAGCAGCCGCACAACAGTGGACGGAGTTGTGGCAAGTACGGCGCTTGTGCCGCGCTGGGCGGCAAGCATGCGGCGACTGTACATATTTAATATTTGTTTACGCGCTGCCAAAAGCCATTCACACACACACACACATGCACGCATCGCATACAAACGTAAAAACGTGCGTGCATGAGTATTGTAAGGAAGCGCTGCCATTGCTGCAACAAAGCACGGAGTACAATGGCATTGCAACATTGCGAGCGGCTGTGCAAGTTGATGTCACGGCGTCTATGCAGCAGCGCGCTGCCATTTGCAGCAGCCAACATGGAGCACAGACACACACCCACACAACAACAACAACATCATATATGCGAGTATGTGTGTTTGTTGCTGGAGGAAGTGGTCGTTTGGCTCCGGCATTCAACTTGCTTTTGACTTCTGAACACACCCACACATACATACACGCACACGCACGCGCTCACAAGCCAAAGCCAGCTATCTATTGACGAATCGAAAGGGAAAGGGCGTGCCACAAAGCATTGTCCTCTTGACTGCTCCACTGCATGCATGCCACACACACACACACACACACAACAGCTGTTGCAAGCACAAATTTAGTTGCGCTTGTTTTTCTGCCGCTTCGGATGTCGCCAACAGCATTGATGCATTTCCATTTCTCCCGAGCAAAAACGAAAAATACTAAATTTCCTTGTTGCAACATTGATCCTCTTCCGTTGTCTCGCTGCTGCTGTTGTTGTTGCGTGCAACTTGTGTTGCTTTCTATGCCAATTGTTGTTATTGTTGGCTCTTTACTTATACTCTAAATCGTAGCATCGGTGCATTACTCCGGCGTTGTTGTTGTTGTTGCATTTAACTGCAGCCGAGGGACATTTTCCATAGAAAAAAGTTCACGCAAAGTTTTTAGAGTTTTTAGAGCAGCGCACAACAAAAACAACAACATGTGCTGTTTACTGGCATCTTAGACGGCGGAAGCTGCGTTTTTCCTCTCTTGTTTATGCCAGTTAAATAACAATAGTTGGTCGGTGGGTCTGGCATGCTTGCTTGCTGCACACATGTGCAGGGTCATAAAGCAGCCAACTAACTGGGGTGGCTTCAAGTGGCGCTGAAATGCCGAGGTAAACATATTGTAAATAGTGGATTTTTTATTGGCTTAGTTTAAGTATTAAAATAGTAAAAATAATATTTTTTTATCTTCTTGGTGGTTTTGAATGATTTACTCTACAACTTGTCAATATTTTCCTTTCTTCGTTTGTTGTTTGGAAGTATGTACCTTGCGCTACCAAGGCCTTCAACACTTGGACCTAAATTTAAGTTATCATAAACACAAACAAGGTGCGTTCCAAAGTAAACAGGACTTTTTGAATCTAGCGCCCCCTGGTGGCGCCATTATGTCGAGTATACTATATGTCGACTGAGAGGGCCAATCAAAATTCGTGCTCACCGGAAATTCCATCGAAACTGTGCGTGAATTCACCAAATTATCAGCCGAAATCATCATTGAAATTCATGGAAGTGGAATTGAACATCTCCAAAACATCGATTTATCGCATTTTGACCGAACATTTGGGCTTACGAAAGGTGTGTGCATGGTTTGTTCCGCACAAATTGACTGACGACCAAAATTGCTCAGAATTCGACATTCAAAGGACGATTATTTGACCAAAAATCACATTTTAACCATTAACTACCCTCCGCAATCACCTGATATGCCACCGTGCGACTTCTTCCTTTTCGGAAAAATGCGTTTGTCCATGAAAGGAAAGCGTTATGCAGACGTAGAGGCCATTCGAAAGACTTGCCCCTGGCATACGGCGGTCATACCTTCCAACGAGCTAAAACACTCGTTCGACATGACCGTGCAAAAAGCTGTACTGAAGCAGAAATCTAATGAAGTAATACCCAAAGATATTGAATTTTTTGTCCTCCTACCTCTGTTAAAACGTATGGCACAACCATCGTTGCGCAATGCGCTAATGTTTTTACCGCCGCACAGATGTCGGGAGCTTACGAACGCACCGCGTAACGATCGACGTGCCATACGTTTTAAGAGAGGTAGGAGGACAAAAAATTCAATATCTTTGGAATGGTATGAAGGAACAAAAAAATTTTTGCAGATTATTAAAGGTGAATATTTTCCGCGTTGTATCACATACTTTTGAATATTTTTTAGCGTGAAAAACACTTAAAAAATTTCAATTTTTTAACAAAAAATTATGTAAAATGTTATTATTTAAACAAAAGAACCATGAAAGAATATTTATAATATAGCACAAACATTTTTCTTTGACTTGACAAAATTTCATCGGGTTTATCTCCAGTAGGGCTTATGAGAAAATAATTTTACAATTTTATCGTCCTCTAAATTTAAATTTTCAGTAACTTTAACAAAAAAAGTAATTTTGACGAAATATTTACACCAAAGGGTATGCGTCAGCTCCCCTTACTAATGAACTGCTAATTTTCAAAATCGGAGATTTTTCGAAATTTTCATGGACCACTTGACGTGGTTTGACCCAGTAGGAAAATGCGAATTTCTTCGAACTCTCTATTAGCCATCAGATCCAATAAGGTGAAACTACATATGACTTTCTAGTCAAGAGTGGCTTTTTGGCAGGTTTTCTACTTAACATGTCCATCTCGTTAATCCAATTTTGAGCTGGTCAATTTGAAATATCGATGAGTGATGCAACCTTCCTTTAATCTCGGCTGTATTTTTAAAGCATTTTGCTTATTACAAAAAAAAAATGAATTACAAGAGCTAATCATACAAGCGATAAGTGTGCGTGTTACATGGGAATTCGAGAATAGCTAATATCTTTTGTAATGAATTTGTACAAATGTGGTTTTTCTAAACGAATTCGTGAATATCGTGCGTAATATTTATAAAGCATATCGTCTTCGTGGTGGTGATGGTAACCAGAAATATTATATAATGAATGGCTTTCGATCCATGTTTTGTTTTCCTACAAAATTCGAAGTTTTTCGACAAACATCTGCCAAAATAAAACAAGCAAGGAGAACTAAGTTCGGGTGTAATTGAACATTTTATACTCTAGCAAATTGCAAGAACCAAAGCCCGTGAAATTTCTTAAGGTACTGACAAAACTTTATTTTAAATATTATGGCATCTTCTTAACTTACATTGAAGACCATATACTTAGACTTAGTTTTGTTGCTAGATTTTACTTCAAGTCAGTAGTATCTCGATAGACCGGACACCCTTTAGTCCGGACACCTGTATAATCCGGACATTGCTATTATCCGGACAGTTTTATATTTTTTACTCTTTAATCCGCACGCTACAAAAAATGCAGACTTTTGTTTCTCTTTTCGCTTTGGTATTATGATTTTTACTTTGCGTTGTGAGTTTTTGCTGCAGCAGTTCGAAGAATATCGGTACTTTAACGAAAAAATGTGCGTATATGTGTACTACAGGGTAGGCCATTTAAAGTTGACCCATCTGGCAACGCTGTAACTTTTAACAGCGCTGACAAATCGGCTAATGTCATACCGCGTTAGAAGCGTCATTCGAAGACAATTTATACCATGGAACAGTACACTCCAAAAGAACGCGCTGAAATTGTTCAGCTTTATATTCAAAATAACTTTTCAATTGTGTTAACTCAACGTGCGTTTCGCAAAAAAAATAAAGTGAAAAGTGCTCCAGTTAAGAACACAATTAAGTCTTTATACGCAAAATTTGTGAACACCGGTAATCTCAGTAATGCCAGTCTCTGCATCCAGACAACGCACAAGACGTTCTGATGAAAATATCGAAGCTGTACGAGCCAGTATTGAGGAGACTCCATCGACATCGAGTTATCGCCGCTCTCAGGAATTAGACATCTCTCGCACCACTCTCCGACGCATAATTCATAAAGATTTGAAGATGTTTCCATATAAAATTCAAATGGCACAAAAACTAAACCCAGCTGATTATCCGCGACGCCTTAATTTTGGCAAATGGGCCATCGAAATGGCTGAAAACGAACTTGACTTTTGGCACATTTCTCGTTGAATGGAGGCGTAAACAAGCAAAATTGCCGATTTTATGCCACCGAAAATCCTCAATTAATTGAAGAACAGCCTCTTTACGACCAAAAAGTAACAGTTTGGTGCGGTGTTTGCGCGAATATGATCATCGGACCGTATTTTTTCGAAGACGATGATGGAGCCACGACAACAGTCTATGGTGAGCGTTATCGAGCCATGATAACGGATTTTGTGATACCCATTATTCGCGAAAATGACATGGATAACTTCTGGTTTCAACAGGACGGGGCTACATGCCATACAGCTCGACCAACAATCAATTTATTGCGACCATTTTTCCCCGGGCGATTGATATCGAAAAATGGTGATGTTGACTGGCCACCGAGATCACCAGATTTGACGCCACCAGACTTTTATTTGTGGGGTTATTTGAAATCCAAGGTATACGCTAATAAGCCAAAGACCTTAGCTCAACTGAAAGCCAACATTCGACGTGAAACAGCCGCCATATCATCCGAAACATTGGCCAAAGTCATGGAAAATGTCGAAGAGTGCATTTAGCTGTCAAAGCTAAAGGTGCCCATTTACACGATCTAATTTTTAAATATTAGCTGAAACAAATCCCCTTGAACCAAAATAAATTATTTTTGAAATGAACAAAAAACATTGTTTTCTTTTGTTCTTTTTTTTTTAGAAACAAATGGGTCAACTTTAAATGGCCTACCCTGTACATACGTACTTAATTTATTGCCAATTATGGTGTATTTATTCCAAGAATGATATTATTCTCTACACGGCATTTATTCATAGTTCGTGAAGTGGCACAGTGACTGGACTTGCATTCAATTTCTTTGTTCTTAAAACGAGCGGCAGACAAATAAATAAAAGAGCTCATAAAACCCCATCTATTCAGAAAAAATGTGAAATATTAAATCTCCTTGATAAAGGAAAATCAATTAGATACATTGGAGAACAATTTCGGGTAACAAAATCTCCTATATTTGACCTAAAAAAGAAACGTGATTCTATCAGAAAGTATGCGTCCAACTGTGTGCAGAAACCAGATTAGTTAAAGTAGAACCAATTTTTGTTTCCAAATTTAATAACTTAATGGTATTTCTTAGAAAAAAGGCAGACCATGAGACTAGGAGAACATTCGGATATGGAGAAGGCCTTAATGACTTGGTTTGTTCAACAGAGAAACCAGAATATTCCTATATCAACCGAAATGATTCAACACAAGGCAAAATATTTCTATAATCAAATAACTGGCAAAAATGATTTTGGGGCAAGTTTGGGGTGGATTTCAAATTTTAAAGCACGACATGGCATAAGGAAATTAAAAATTTGTGGTGAAAAAGTAAGCAGTGATGTTTCTGCAGTGGAACCATTCAGGCAAAAATTAAAATCTATTATAGAAGAAATGAACCTACACCATGACCAGATTTATAATGCAATGAATCGGCAGCCTTTTGGAAAGTTATTCCTGCAAATACATTGGCGCACTCGCAAGAAAAATCTGCATCTGGTCGAAAAATTTCAAAGGATCGCGTAACTTTTATGCCTTGTTGCAATGCATCTGTCACACATAAGCTACCCCTTTTGGTAATAGGCAAATCAACTAATCCACGATCATTTAAAAATTGCAATGCGCCTGTAACTTATAAAGCAACTAAAAAAGGTTGGATGTCAACGTTCTTATTTACTGAATGGTACAGGAAATATTTTATACCGGATGTAAAAAAATTCTTGCAAAACAATAATAGACCATTAAAAGCTATTTTACTAATCGACAATGCTCCATGCCACCCAAGATCCGAAGATATTGACATAGACACTAATTTTCGAATTGTCTTTCTTCCACCCAAATGCACAGCAATCATACAGCCTTTAGATCAAAATTAATTCAAAATGTTAAAGTGTCTTACAGAAAACAACTTTTTAATTATCTTCTAATTGATAATACAGATATTGGAAATGCATTAAAAAACTTTACGCTACGAAATTGCGTCACACTTTTAAACAATGCGTGGTTAGGTATTTCACAGCAGAATATTGTACGCAGTTGGAATCAGTTGTTGTGTAGTGACCGACAAGAATGGATGGAGGAAGATTTGATACCTCTGGCTCAACTTACAGCCGCTAATTCAGACATGAATGAAATTCATACCATCATCACTTCAATAAATCTGGACGCTCAAGTTGATACTCAAACCATAAATGACTGGGCCACTGGAAGAGATGAATTCGAATACAATTTTTCTGATCGGGAAATTGTGCAGTCTGGGTTAGAAAACGATAATATTGAGGAAATGGTTCTGACTCTGACTATAGCATAGTTGAAGTGGAAAATAAAATCAGTAGTAGTGAAGCAAAAAGTATTTTTTCCAAAGCGTTTTTTTGCCCACTGAGAACAAATTGACGCTTCGGCTATGGACATTTTAACTTTAAAACGCTTAAAGGAAACTGCAGATAAAATGTTTAGAGAAAACTCTAAACAGACCAAAATTGATACTTTTTTTTCAAATGCATAACAATTAAAAGTATCCATGTTTACATAAAATTTTAATAAAAACTGAATTTGAATTAAAAATGTATGTTAATTGTGTCAAATTTCTTTCCCGCAAATAACCTTAAAAAATATCTATAATCCGGACTCTCCCGCTATCCCCCAACCTCAAGGGTGTCCGATCTATCGAGATACTACTGTGTTCTGTATATTAAAACCATCTTCAAATGCGTAACGTGTGATATGTGACATTAACTGGACCGTTTAATATTGGGTAGTCGAAAAAGTATTTTCGTATTTATAATCAAACTTCATCTTATTTTTTTAATATTTGTAATGACTTTTAATGAACCAAATATATACCATTTTGGTCGATTTGGTTTGCCATTTTTCCGTTAGACATTATTCCATCAGTATAAAACTTTTTTGCTTTTTCGGCGAAGAACTGCGACAAGTAATTTCCACAGGCTTCTCTAGAAGCCACCTTTACTCCATTAATGGAGTTCTGCATTGATCGAAACAAATGGTAGTCCGATGGTGCAAGCTCAAGACTATATGGTGGATGCATTAAAACTTCCCAGCCACGCTCTCCCAGTTTTTGCCAATTCATAAAAAATGTGTTTGGTCTGGCGTTGTCCTGATGGAAGACGAATCTATTTGTGTTGATCAGTTCTGGCCGTTTTTTCGATTGTTTGCTTCAATCTCACCAGTTGTGGATAGTAAATGTAGAGCTCGACCAGGCTGGAGCAGCTTAAAGTGGCTGATTTCTTTCCAATCCCGCCAAGCACTCAGCATAACCTTTCGAGGCGTCAATACTGGTTCTGCACAATACTCAGCACGCTGGGACTATGATCCTTTTCGCATATTATTGGCGTATTTGATACATTTTTCGCCTCCTGTTCCCATCCGCTTCAGAAATGGTTCGATTTCATTTCGTTCCAGCAACGAATCGCAAATGTTAATTCGGCCCATTTAGGCCCAAACATTCATTAATTTCTTTTAGTAACTATGTGTTTACTTTGAATGGAAACTATATGCTATAGAGTAATCCGATCTGAACAATTCGGAGATTACCTTGTTGCATTAGAAAACAACCTGTGCCAATTTTTGTGAAGATACATTGTCAAATGTAATCCGTACAAGAACTTGATTCCGATCGTTCAGTTTGTATGGCAGCTGTATGTTATATTGTTCTGATATCGGCAGTTCTGACAAATGAGCAGCTTCTTGAAGAAAAAATGACGTTTGTACAATTTCAAAGCGATATCTTATACAAACAGACGGACAAACAGACAGATGGATGGACAGTTAGACAGACAAACGGACATGGACGGACACGGACAAATCGACGCAGCTCAAAATACTGATAATTTATATATGTATATGTATACTTTATAGGGTCTCCGACGCTTCCTTCTGGGTGTTACAAACTTCGTGGCAAACTTTGTATACGCTGTTCAGGGTATAAAAACCAATATCTTTTGTCAATGCAACAGTATTTTCACTGCACAAAATGCTGTTGGAGAATATGTTCTTTTTAAAAAGAGCTCTAATATTTGTAGTACTAAATAAAATTTCGAATGCTTAAATTATGTTATAAAATTTGGCATAAAATAGCATTGCAACAATTGCCTTAAATCACTTAAACTAACTCAACAATTACTAGTATACATATATGTAACTGCATAGTTTGTCTGTGCAAATTCATCGGCTATGCCGTCAAACACCTGTGCTAAATGTACACATCGCTGGGGGGAAAAAATATTAAAATCATTTAATTTCTCAATTAAAAAGCGGCAGTGACACCCGCAGCAGCTGCAGCATCGAACAACACAGCGACACTATCAACACTATTGATCGAGCAAATAAAGTCGCGTCTGCACTTCAACTCACTTCACCGCCGGTAACACCGGCAAACACAAGCCAAATATGTAACTCAGTGCCATTGACTTCTATCCGGAGGATTTTTTGCTGCTGCAACACTTTGTTTGCTTTGTGTCGGCGCATAAAATCCTTTGAACTACACTAAAAGTGCTGCCAGCGGAGCATATGCCACCTGCGGCACGGCACTATCATGGCGCTGGCAAATAATATGCCAATGAAAATGCAAAATAAAAGTAACTTTTTAAGGAAAAAAGCCACGCAAAAGAAAAGCGCAGATTTTGCAAAAACTCATAACCAAAAAAAGCAACAAAAACTTAAAATGAAAAACAAAAAAAAAACATTGAAATGAAAACCAAAAACGAAGAGCAAGCGAAAAGCCTCAACTTCAAAAAGTGCACATGACTTTATGAATTTTTTAAAAATGTTGACAAATATGTTCATCATACGCCCAGGCCAACGCCAGCACAGCGAGGTCGTTGTGTGAAGAGCAGCGCTTAACATGCATATGCTACACAAATACGAGTGTATGTATGTACTACATGCAAATAACGGTATACGTGTAAGTGCCGCTATTATCTGTGCATGCAGTCAGTCAGTAAGTCAGTCATCATTGCCACACTGCTCGTTAGTCATCATCGCTGTCAGCGTACCACAGTCTTCGTTGCATAGGCTGTCACGTAGCATTTACTGCTTCATACCGATTTGTTGCTATGAGTTGCACTTCATTTTTTATTCGTTTTGTGTGGCAAGTTCACTGCACTGCCAAAAGCCTTTCCGCCACACAGCGCAAATACAACGTGCATTGCACCTGCCCGCGCGCGCCTCACCAACCGAATCGTTGGATATTCACGGCAAACCGTCGTAATGCTATTTACATTTTCATTCACTGCCGCATGCCACATGCCGCATGCCGTATGCCAGTTTTACTATGCGCGCACCCATTTTCAAATGCTGGTGGCTGCCTGAATCGTTGCATTTTATTGTTGCAATTAATAAAAGAAGAGGCAAAAAACAAGTGAAACACGAAGTAAGGCAGCAGCAGCCATTCGTGGCATCCATGCAATCACTGCCACAACTGCCTGCCACATTGGCTGACACTTGCAGTCGCGTCCAAACATGAGCTTTTACGTCGAGCTTTTACTCACACTTTCGCAGGCGAGCGCGCGCGTCACAGCACAGCACAATATAGCACAGCAGCGTCAACATATTGCAACGGCATTATCCTGCACCAGCACCAGCATAAACACACTGCCGCCGGCCCGGCGTCATGTAGCGTCTACAAGTTGCGCGCAGCTACACCGCGCTCGCCGCCACATTGGCATGCACAACAATTTGCTGACTTTAGTATATGCGCGCGCGCGGGTTGAGTTGGTGCGCGTGGTGGCGCCTCACATCAGTACAGTGTTGCCCACGCGCCACCAGCTCCTTCGGCCGTATCCTTGTCAGCAACAGCGCGGCGCTGGCAGTGTGCGCGTATAGTAGCGACGGCAGTAGTAGAGTAGAGTAGTAGTAAACTCGTAGTACGAGTGTAGTAATTTTGTGAATGAAACGGCAATGGCTGTCGGCTTCGGGTGGCGGCAATGCGCTGCAGTTGACTTTTATTTGTTTTCCCGTTTTTTGCCGCGCAACGTCTCTATTTTTAATTTATTTTTATTTTTTTTATTTCTACTTCTTTTTTAGTAGTGTTGTTTTTGTTTTAAATGCTGTTGTTGTTATCGTCAACGACTCGAGACTGTGCAGACGGGCGCGCACTTGACTGCCGCGCATTGCCGCTATTTGAAATATTTAATATAGTTAAACAAGTTAATTAGTCGCCGCTGAATGAGTGCTGAATGATGCGCGGAGGCCTGCTGCAGACGTTCAACTATTCAACGGCAATGGATGGCACTAACAATAATTGCAGGCAACTACAATAATAACAGCAATATCAGCAGTCGCCATATTAAGGAGTCGCGTCTACGCGTTGCATAGAACGCGGCAGACATTTTAAGTGTTGCTGCTAGGTGGTTCCATGGGTACAACATTGCGCGCGCGGTGGCATGCAGTGTGCGGCATGTGGCGGCATATTTGTGTACTAAGTGATGAATTTTGCTGACATTGCGCCGTCTCTACGTCACTTCCGTCGCCGACGAGTTTTTATCATTATTTTACATGAATGGCTGTTTTTGCTAGCTGCTTCTATCCGACTGGGCTAAAGTCGCGCGTAAAGACTCTTTAAACAATGGAAAATTAAAATTTCTTCATTCATTTCACTCTGCCAAGCGTCACTGCTGCCGATGCCATATTTTCTAATTTCTATGTTGCAACGTTTTGTTTTTGCTTATTTCTCTGCAGTTAGGGCTAATAGCAAAGTGTTTAAAATGCTTAAATTAAAATAATATATTTTTAAGCTCCCTGAATTAGCTCTTTAGCCACGTACTACAGTTAAAATCGTTCAACTGCAACGAAATTGTGTTACGCGACGAAAATCCGTCACTTTCGCGGTATACAAAGCCCGACCATAGTGAAACTAAAACGATCTTTCGAAAGATTTAAAAAAAAAGTTAGTAGGTTGCCACCCATTTCAAAATAAAGCCAGAAAAAGCTTTGACCTTGGCTGTGCCGAAGCTATAATATACATACTATAATGTGGACTAACTTATGGAACGACTTGGCATGGAACAGCTGGTGCAAGAATTGAGGACCCTCGACCTTCCCAAGCGACATCACTTCGCTCTATAGACCCTAGAAAAGGTCCAAGAAGATCCGAAATTTTCCAGGCAAAATTTGTTCAGCGATCAGTCGATGATAACCGACTATTTGATGCTTCAAATTTAAACTCGTGATCTCTGGAAAATATATATATCAACAAGACGGCTTCACTTCCTAGATATCGCATCAGTCAATCGATTTAGTGAGAGAACACTTCCGTGAGCAGCTAATTTCACGTTTTAGACCGATCGATTGGCCACCGAGATCATATGTTATCACACGGTTAGACTTTTTCCTGTGTGGATATGTAAAGTTTAAAGTACATGCGAATTATCCCGCTTCGATTCAGACCTTGGAGCAAAACATCACGCATGTCATTCGCCAATTACCAGACGAAATGGTCGATCGAGTCATCTAAAATAGGACACAATGAATGGACCAAGTGAGACATAGCCACGGCCAACATTTGAATGAGATAATCTCCAAAAAATAAATGCTAAGGAATGTTCTTTCGAATGATAATAAACATTTCCAATAAATTTGAAGTGTTGTATTTTTTCTTTAAAAAATGTAGGAAGCCTTAAAATGAATAGTTCTTTATGATATTCTTCTCATTTAGCATTTAAAAGTCTTTATCTTGACTTAGTTCGCTGCACGTCAGAAGCAGCACAAGGATTCATTCTAGACCCTGACTTATGAAATATCAGCTACGACGCTACATTAAAACTCTAAATGCCAGACGAATCGTACTTAATTGGCTACGCGGACGATACTGCAGCAGTAATTCCAGTACGAGACACAGAAGAAGCGCGAAGAAAGCTTAATCAGGTCATGATAAGGAAGCAAGTATGGCTCGACTCACACAACCTCCAGCTTGCTACAGGAAAAACAGAGCTACTACTGCTAAGAAATAAGCACATACCGCTGGAAATAACTATGCAAACGGCTACGGATATTCTTAGGGCACAAAAAGCAGTAAACTACCAAGGCGTAAGACTGGACCGCAGACTAACCTTCTAACCAGCATATGAAAGGAAAAAGCTATGTATGGGAGCTAAAAAAAAAAAACATAAAATAACAGGAACACAATAGAACAAATAAAGAAAGATACTATAACAACATGGCAACAAAGATAGGAGAATGAGAGTCCGGCAGATGGACGGAAATACTAATAAATACCTAAACTTACACAACCTAGCTGTTATCCGGTCACAGTTACTTTAAAATCCACCTCCACAGAATGGGAAAAGTCGAAGCGTCATTCCTACGCAACGACACGACAGATGACGATGCTGAACATACATTCTTTGAATGCAATGAGAACGCCCCACCGTAGAAGACCTAGTTGGCCCAATAAAAGCGGACAATTTAATCAGCGCCATGCTGGAGAGTGAAACAAACTGGAGAATTATCCGGAAATTCGCAGCAATATTGCTACGCAGGAAAAAGTGAAACCTGGCAGAAAAATAGAACGCCACCCTAAAGTAATGCAAATGTGGTCAAAGGGTGTACGACGGTTCCTTGAAGAGGGGTGTTTAGTGACCTGCAAGTGGCACATATCGTTGCTGTAACGGCATTTTCCACCCACTCACTCCCAAAAAAAAAATGCCTTAATACGTTAACGAAATAAAAGAATTGGTGCTTGAGAATCGACGATTACCAGTCAAGAGTGCTTACTGACATAGTTCGAATATCGAAAGGATCAATGAAAACTATTTTGAAGGCTCATTTGGGCCAAAAAAAAAATTTTTCGAAAATAGCGTCGCGTTACCATCTGTGAAACAATGTTTTCCAACTATCCGGATCTCATGAAACATATTATTAGTGGCGATGAGTCTTGGATCTGTGCACACAACCCTACAACCCTCGCCAAGTTCTTTAAGTGTGTGTCAACCGAGTTATTTCAACCTCATCTTTCCTCCATTTAACTTTAAGAAAGAGCTAGGAGACAAAATGCTTAGCCTTACCTATACCTATTGGACATTTTCCAGTCAGAACACCTACAATAACGGCAAGACTGACTCTGCTAAGTGCAAGTAGTTCGAAAGACTTCTTACAATCATATCGCAATCGCACAAATTTTGGTTTGTTGATCAGCGCCTGTTAAGCTCACTGGAGGTCCATCGATGGAGTTCTACAGCGCAAAAGAACATCAGACAACACTTATTGCCCCCATCCGATGAAATTGGAGTAAAGGTGCCCTCTCTAGTGGTGTCTCCCGACAGAAAACTCCACATCACCCATTTAACTTTAATCCATTAGTAAAAAAAGGGAATTGACTGTCATTTCATTATAATTTTTGAGAGCATTAAAGTTTTAATGTAAATAATTTATTATGGTACGAATCAATATAAGTTCACAACTAAATTTTTTTGGAGTAGGATTGTCAATAGTACATATTTTCTTCCAAGAATTCAAAAAACATATATACATATGAAAAAAAAAATATAATATATAATATCAGTGGATTTTGGGGACCACGTATGAAAAATGTATATATATCATTGACCAAAACGAAAAAATACTTCCTTAACTGTAGCTGTAAAATATGTTATTCAAGGTTTCCACGTGGGCACCATCCAGCTGATATAAAGGGTTTGTGGGGAGTCCCATTTAGGGTTCTATGAAAAAAATTTCAGAACTGAGGCAAAAGTCACCAGCAGCTGTGGTTAGAAGGCGGGATATGCAGTTAAGTAATAATATCTTCGATGAAGGGCATTGGAGCTTGCAGCAAGCTTCTGTTCCAGCACACAAGGCAAAAGCCACACAGCATCACTTAAAAGCAATATTCCTGATTGCAAAGTAGCTGATGATAGGTAGACGGGAAATTCACTTTTGAAACCATTAGTATGTTTGTGATCAGATCTGAAGAAAATGGTGTACTGAAAACTGTTCAGAAATTTGGAGAATATTGAGAATCTACGTCACAATGGCCGAAAAACAGCCAAATGGCTGAAAAACGGCGAAACTTTTGGGGACTTTTGTGAAAAGAAAAGGTGACTATTTCGAATAAATATAGTATATGTATGCATTATTGAAAAAAATCAACTCTTTAAAGTCACATTTTTATAGCAGGCTAAACTTGTAACATAACTTATGGCAGGACTTTACTATTTAAAGTTATATCTACGAGTATATTCAAATAGAAATGGAAAATTGTATAGTCCGCTTGTAACTCTTTATAAAATTTTTTACAAGCAAGCAGCATCAAACTAGAAACAAATAGCGATGGAAACGACTATTTAAGACTTTAAAGTCAAATAAAATCGCTTTCATAATGATTGCTGCTTTGCCTAACAATGTTGCTGCGAGTCACTTAAAGGTCATTAACTTAAATTTAACTTCAAATTGGCAAAAAGCATAAACTGAACTGCAAATTATGAAAATGCACATGCTATAATGATAAACACAACAATAACAAGAGAACAACTGCAACATAAACGCTGAAAACAAGCGAGCAAAAAATAAGAACTTTGAAGTGATGCGAACACATAAACACACACTCACACACAAACACATTTACTTATACTTTTTTACTTATGCCCTTTTATAGGCCGTCAAGCGTGGAAAGGACGAAACTAACGGAAACGAAAGCGGCATAAATCCCAGCGCAAAAATATTTATATACACATTATAATATTGTTGTTATTGCAGCGCGCATATGCGTTTGTACATGCGAGCATATATTATTTTTTGTTACACCAACATGCCTGACTGTGTACGTACAATGCTCTGTTGTGTGCTACACCCGCACTTCAGAGGATGATACAAGCGCGGTTGCAGCGCGGGAGCCAGTGTATGGCCTGGAGGCGTACAGCAGGCCGGTTGTGTTGTTGCCACGGCGGTGTCGGGGCTGATGATGGCATCACTTGCACTTGCTTCCACACGAGTGCACTGCACTGCAGCGCACCACATCATGCCGCGCAAGTAGCAACGCGGCGCTTGGCTATTGACTTCGCGACGCTTGTTGCCGCTGTCTGCCTTGCGCTGGAAATGGAAATGAAAATGTTGGCGCAAGCAAACCAAGTAGTTAGTCAACTGGTGAAGGAACAAGCAAACGAATAGGCAGCTAACCGACCGACCGACAGCAATTCGCTCGCGCGACAGCACAAAATGCAAAGCGGAAACGGAACTGAGGGTTGACGGGCATGGCGGCCAACGAACGACGAGTAAAAGTATTTTACGCGCGCATACAAGCAAACAACTATACACACGTATGCGTGTGTGTGAGGGCAAATACAGTTATATTTATTTAAAATGCTAAAGAGTCAGCGAACGCGCGAAAAAGTTTGCCGCGAAATAACATTGCCGCAGCGCGCAATGCAAATGCAACGATCGACGAGGGGCAAGGGACTCCCCCTCAGCGCATAGCGACATAGTTGAGTGGACGAGGAGCAGCTTTAAATAAGCGAGTGCGAAAAAATTAAATTGAGCCGCTGCGGCGCGTAATTCATAAAACTCACAATGACAACAGTGTGGCAGCAGATTAAGATGCAAAACAAAAATCTCAACGGACGAAGCGTTTGTGCGAATGCAACGCCATAAATGCATGAATTCGAAGGAGCGCGGCATTTCGCCGAACGCTGAATGTCGAATGAGCGCGCGCGAACTGTGCGCTAAATGGCCGCTGCGGTGGGAATTTAAATTAAAAATTGCAAAAAAGGAGGAAAGCGAAATGCAAATGTCGAGAAATGTGAAATTGATAAACATCGTCTTATTAAAAAGTTCCAATCAACCAAGCAAACCTGCAAGCCAACACCAAACAACGCTTCCGTCCGCTCCAACCACGCGTCCAACGCTTCCACTCGACCCACGCGCCCAAAGCTTGCCGCAGCAGCAAATGATTACCACGAGTACAATCCCGGCAAGACGGCAAGACGCAAATAAAAGCATCAACGTCAACTCGGAAATTGATCATAAAGACCGATAAGAAAAGCAAAATTATTATTAGAGTCACAACCAGGATGCCGGGGGAAAATGCGAATGCAGAAATAGAAAATACAAAAAACGACACAGACACCCACGAATAGACAATTTCGTTGAAACAGCTGTCGTGTTGCAGCTGCAGTAAGTTGCGAGCTAACTGCTGCAGAATGTTATAGAAAATCTCAAGCTGAGTAAATTGCAAATGGAGCGCCTTCACGGCTAGCCAGTGTCCATTGTCGCTATGCGCTTTAGTTGGCCGGTGTGGGCGGGGGTTGAAGAGTTAATGGTAGCAGATATGAACGAAATAATCAACGCCCGGAAAGGAGCTTAGCATGTTCGCTTGGCTTCATTGAAAACAGTGGCAAGTTTTACTTCAAAGTGCGGAAAATGTATTCCAAAAGAGTCCAGCTTATGCAAAACGTTAAGGTTTATTAAAAGTTTATAAAGATATAGTTGAGAGAAATTTATTATTTTCACAATCCCCTGATCGGGTTGCACTATAAAGTGTCAGAAAGATAAGATTTCGTACAAAAAAGACTACTCAGACTGTTATTTATTTGCTTGATTCGGTATAAGTAATATCAGCACGCGTCCAAGATGGACTCCAGCTTTAACTGCTAGACGAAGACGAAAGTCAGGCGGCTGAAAATGTGAATAGTATTTATGGTCCTGTTAAGGGTCGTAACTTCGAAGTCGGAGATAATTTCGTCTATCTTGGAACCAGCATTAACACGGACAACAATGTCAGCCTCTAAATCCAAAGTAGAATAACTCTTGCCAAAGGGTGCTACTTCGTGTAAAGTAGGCAATTAAGAATGAAGGAAGAACAAAGATAAACTCTACAAGACACTCATCATCCCCGTCCTGCCATATGGTTCGGAGGCATGGACGAGAACAACATCTGATGGAGTCGGCCCTAAGTAGGAAAGTTCGAGAGAAGTTTTGCTGAAGATTTATGGTCCTTTGGGCATTGGCAACAGCGAATACCACAGTCGATGGAACGATGGGCTGTACGAGATATACGCGAAGTTGACATAGTTCAGGGAATTAACAAACAGCGGCTACGCTGCCTAGGTCATGTCGTCTAAATGGATGAAAACGCTGCAGCCCTGAGAGTATTCGATGCAGTACCCGCCGGGAAAAGCATAGGAAGATAAATATCTCCACTCCGTTGGAAAGACTAGGTGGAGAAGGATTTGGCTACACTTGGAATGCCCTAATTGGCGCCAAACAGCGAAAAGGAAGAACGACTGGCACGATGATGTTAACTCGGTTATACCTACGTAAGCGGTGTCTACGCCAATAAAGAAGAAGATTTATGGTCCTGACTCTGCAAGAGTTTTTGATTTTGTTGATTCCGATGCCGATTGGAAGTGTCCTATGTATCTGTCTTTTTAATTGGACCTAGACATCGGACATAGACATCGATAGTGACTCATGAGAAGCTCAGGGAGTTTGACTAGAAGATTCCTATGCATCCGTAGCGTCGAGTATTTACTACCTCTTTTTAACTATGGCGAAGGTTTTTCATGATGAAAAATTACCTGAAGAGAAGCTTGTGAACATCGAATGTCCCAAGTTTTTGCAAATAAAGACAAGGGTTTCAATAATGGTGGAATTATGAAATTACTTTCCAAATCATAATAACTTGTTGCAGAGACAACCACTCGGTGGGTCGGAGCTTTAAAATCGCTCATCCAGATCCAAGACTAAAATTAAATTCGAAGATTGTACTCAGTAACACGAAGGCGACGTGTTCCCTATTTGAATTTGTGGACCCAAAAACTTTACTACAAATGCAGTGTATTAAGCAATCCAATATGAAGGGACTATGCAAAACTTTCCAGAGATTTCAGCAGCTAAAAGGGTATTAACGCCCTTGATAAGGTTTATTGGTTGCTTAATTTGTTTCGATTATACCTTCCTAGAAATTATTTCAATGGATATAAGGCTAGTTTGCAGCCAATGCGCATCTCTCCTCTTCCTTTAATTTTCTCGAATCTCCCTCATTATGGCATGAAGACATACTGTGAAGAAGGACAGGTTTTCGTTTGGATGCAATCCAATTGAGTTATCCCATCTTTATCCAAACCAATTTTATTTAACAAAAAAGGATGTAAATTTAGAAGCTTGCTTAACTTAAGGTTAAACATAAAAATATGGGTGGGACCTGCGGTTGGAAACGATGGAAAAGAGCAAAATCGATTTGAAAGACAACACTCGACTTGTGAAAACTGCTCCTCAATGCTTCGTAAACGATGATACGTATAAAGATGTTTGGTATCTCTCCGCGTTTATGATTCCATCAACTAGTACCAGAGATCCAACCCCACAATAATAAAAACATTCAGCAGGTAAGACGTACCATCCTTACGTACAACTGTAAACTGGTAACGATGAGAAGAGAGAAAGCTCAAGACGCGCGCTATGGGATAGATATAAAGAGTTGAAGAAAGAAGCGAGACGTATTTACAGATAAAAAAAACAGAGAGGCCGAAATGCGAGAGTACGAAGAACTTGATAAGCTGGCCGACAGGGGTCATGCTCGAAAATCCTACAAAAAGATGTGGCGACTAGCAGAAGGTTTTAAAAACGGACCATACTCTCGTAGAACCCCCAGAGGTTATCTAGTAAATAATGCCCAGGCCATACCGAAATTATCGAAGGAATACTTCTCCAAGCTACTGAATGGCAGTGAAAGCATAACACCAGAAGAAGGTGAACCTGATTCCCCAAACGATTACGATGACGGGCCGATAGGGTTGCCGTCCCCACTATTCAAATATGGAGGCGAGGAACTGATAAGGATCCATCGATTGGAATTTAAGTCTGCTCTGCCCAATCCACAAAAAGGAAACACCAACTACCGTGGGATAAGCCTCCTCAGCATCGCATATAAGGTTATAAATTTAGTTAGTGAATTTAGCAAATCATTTCGCCTGCCACAAAACACTGTACGCCTCCATTTGCAGTTAGATTGACAACATAAGGTGCCCGTTAGCTGCTGGTTATTGCAACCAGAAGTGCAAAAAACAATAGGCAGCGCAAACCATCATTATCAACATTTTTTTACCACACAATCTGCTAAACGAAAATTCCTTGCAAAGACCCACAATTTCCAAAACCAAATGTACAAAAATGAAACACAACAAAAACTCATTCGGTCGCAAAAAAAAAGAAAAAAAACGAAAAAACCGACCAAAACCGAATGAGAGAAATGAACAGGAAAGAAATCATTTGCAGTGGAAATGATCTAAACTCAAATTGCATTTGTAAGTTACAAAAGTCCGCACACAAAGAACCCATTCTCACTCGACCAACGACAAGCGACGACATATTGATGGTGCAAGTGCAGAGGTCAACACAACGGACTGAGGCGATAGAAGTAGAAGTAGAAGTCGGAGTAGTATAGTAGCTATGAATGAAATGACATTGCAACATTGCGCTCGGAGGCTACGAGCAGGCGGCGGCGGTGACGAACATGAAAAAGCGATTGTACTATTTTGCAGTTGTCCGCTTGAGCAGATCCTCACAAGCCAGCTGTAACTACTCTATGGTGACTCAGTATCGATAGGTGTCTAGGTGCTGATGTCGCACTTGTGTGTGTGTGTGTATGTGTGTGTAAGTGGCACTGCGACGAAAGTCGTTCATTTACCCTCGAGCTGCACAAATGTAAACAGACGGTGGCAGTTGAGATCCGCCTGTGGCGCGACTCCTGTAATGAAAATGAAAACCGACACACATACATGCGCACCGGCATAGCACACTCCTTGATTAAATTGGCATCATTTTGTGGCTTGTTCCATTAGCTGATTTCTGAGTGTTTTACTCCATTTTTTTCTTCTTTGTTTTTCCGTTCTAGCCACATCTTGTGGTCGGCGCTCACCTGCTGTTTGTTTACTGCCGCTCTGCTGCGCCTCCCTCATGCATTACCCGATCCAAGTTTTATGTATGTCTCTAGATTGGCTTGTAAATAATGCCGTAGTCAGTGCCACAGCCAGTCTGTTGGCCGTTTGAGGTGTTCGGTGATCAATAAATATAAATGAGTTTCGAAATTGCTAAATCAGTTCGCGAAATCACGCTCATCAAACAACTAGTGTTCTTTAATTATTCTTGGTAATGTTTTGTGGCAACCATGCGAAATCAAAGTTCTTAACGGTTAATGCGCTAAACTTTATTCCTTTGGCATTTTTACACGCTCTCTTGTTGAGTCGTCAGCATGGTCCCACAATCCCGCCAATTTACCGCTATTCAGTGTATTTGTAGTTTAAGACATTTTTAGCATTACACTCGTCTCATTTTCGTTTTTACCGTTATTCTCTATATCCACTCGCGTACATTTCAACAGTTGCCATTGCATTTTCATTTTTATTTTTACTACGTGCTCTTTGCTTCCTTCGCCTTTGACTTGTCTTTGCTGCATCAGCGACTAAAGCGCCACTGCTGGTTGTCCTTCGCGTCTAGTATTTCTTTTTTGTTGTTGGCTGACGATTCCTGCTACAAGTTGCATGCTGCTCAGCTGTACGCTCTGCGTTTTGCACTTTACGCTTGAATATTGAAGTGCCTGCTTGTCGCTGCCGTGGCTCATCCTTGTTCGGTCGCGGCGCGTCGCATCATCTGGCATGTTGTTGCTGGTATGCGCTTGGCTGGCTGAGCTGGCTTGGCTGGTCGTTTGGTTGGTTGTTCCTTTGCCAGTTGGTGGCCAACTTCCGTTTTCTACTTTAATGTTGTTATCCGTAGTATCCTTTTGGTGCCACTAATTGAGACAAAAAGGATGCGGCGCAAAGTTTACTGTGTTGAAAGTGGAAGTTTCAATTTTTTCGCAATTTTTCCTCCCCAAATCACACATGTCCAATAATAGTACATACTCACATTCATTTACATGTTGTGTTTGAGCTTATTTTTAGTTTGCGTAAAGTTTGTGCAACATATTATTTTCGAATTGAAAACGGTTTCAATTTACTTAAACTGTCCTAGATAAAGGGTGTGCGTTTTTTAATGATTTTATGCCATAAATTGGCCACAAAATTGCGAAATTTAATTGAAATATGAAAAATTCAGAATTTTCCAAAAAATATTTCGTGGAATATTTTAAATCATTTTGCTTTACATATTGAGGTTATAAACTTATTCAAACAAATATAAATGTATAAATATTCGATCAACGTAATCGTCCAACAGAATCGACAGTTAGAGAAACCATAGATTGGTTTCGCACCACGTTTACTCAGTGATGATCCACTCCATTAACCTCAGAGACGCCGTACAGTGCCCACCAAAGACACTACTGCTGCTGTGGAGCAAAGTATCGAAGAAAACCCGAATGAGTCCATTGCCACCGCGTGCATCCATTGGAGCTGCGTGTATCCACTTTATAGAAGATTTTGTGGAATGATCTTTGTTTGGCAGCTAACAAAATCCAACTTGCGCAAGAATTGACGCCGAACGACATGAAGCACGTCGTACGTTCAGTGAGTTAAAATTCGGTCCACGAGATGGCCATCGATTCCAATTTTTACAAGAAAACTTTGTTCAAAGATGAAACTAACATCTGGTGGAAAGTGTACGATTAAAAACCAAATTAAGTCGCACTGTTTAATATGATCTGCTCTTTTTATAGAAGAAATCATTGTCTATCACAGCCAATGGGGAACAACACTATAGAGCCATGATCAATGACTTTTTCGCACCTGAATTCGAGGACGTCAATGTGGCTGATCTTTGGTACCAACAAGACAGCGCTAGATGAAACACAGTCAACCAGACAATCAATTTATTGAAGGTAACTTTTGGAGAACTCATTATCTGCCATCGTGAGCCTGTGGCCTTCAAAATCGTTCGATCACTCGTCTACTTCTTGGTAATTTATGTGAAGTGATTGTCTACGCGGGTAATTGCTGCAAAAAGAGGTCGAAAATTGAGCGTCTCGATTTGGGTCTACCGATTCGGTGAAACATACCATACGTTTTCGAGAAAGTGTGGAAGCATCAGAATCGGAATGAATGTTTGTTTTACGACGCCATAACTATGGTTGCAGGAGTAAATGCGAACTCTTTGATTTCGAAAAATATGTGGACAGACATAATTGAAGCCATATTCATCAACTTCCTAAGGAACGCGACCACAAATTGTTTTGCTTTTCGACAAATATGTAAGTGGTGGCATTGTGAACTACCGAGTGAAGCCTACCTTAAAGTGACTTAGAAAAACTGATTTTGGTGCCATAGATTACAACGGAATTATGATAGTTTCATAAAGTGTCAAAAAATTGATAGGGAGCATACATCAGCTTCTTTGTAGAAATGTTCGGGCAGAAAGCATGCTCCGATGATTGGAATTTAAGTGTGCCTGTCCAATCCACAAAAAGGCAGACCCCACAATCTGTGCCAACTACCGCATATAAGGTTCTACCGAGCTTACTGAGTGAAAGGCTAAAGCCCACCGTCAACAAAATCAACAACTTTCCAGGTATTCACTATGCGCCAAATCTTGGAAAAGACCAGTTAGAAGAGGATCGATCCAACAAGGAATAAGAAGGGTAAAAGCACTCGTATTTGAAAGAATTTCTGGCGCTTATCCAGCTTAAAGAAAAACGTAATGAAATTCTCGTAGATTGGTATGAAGATTTTGCAAGGAACAGCAGTGATCAAACTTAAGATAATAACTATAAAGGCTCTCACTTCTTATTCCGCATAAGAAAATATTAACTGAATAAAGTACCGTAGCCGTAGTGTGAAAAAAGTTTAGTATGGAAATCACACAATCCTAAATTAGTTAAGCTGTGACATGCCTTGAAATTGTCCCAAATACTACGAACTTATTTTCACCAGGTGCTCAAGTAATTATGTTTTTTCAAGATTTAAGAAAAGATGATAAGTTTCTCAGAACACTCCAACCTACACAGAGATTACTTAGACTACAAAATGCATACTTACGAAACTATTTTTCGAAGAAAGGTTACATTTCAGCGCTATCTCTCTTTAGAAAGCTCCAATGTCTGTCATCGAGTTCCACCAAGAAATTTTGATTAAATTTTTAAAGGCTTTTTTGCAAAAGTTTCACGTACCAACTGTTTGTATTCTCGGAAAGAAACTGGTTTTTGTTCGATCACGCTTTGGATCACCACAAATGGAGTGAACTTGTTAAAGTCTTTGCGCACGTCTCAGATTTATATTAAAGCATTCTAATGATGACTTCATGGAAAAAATTCTTACACATAAAAAACGCCCGCCCAAGTACACACAAAGAAATGTATGAATGATGAGTATATATTTATGAATAAATGTCAGTTGTATTTGTGTATGTACGGTAATTAATAAAGATTGAAAAAGGGTTCCAAAAAAACAGTCGATTGCATGCTATTGCATCATGAATATAAATTCTTATTATGGTATTTGCATATATACTATGTATGTACATACACATGGATGTATGTAAATGTCTCCATTCATATTAACTTATGTGACTTATGCGCGTCATATGCAACGGTGCATTCCAAACAGCTTATTTCTAGATGAAAGTATTCACTTACAAAAGTATACTATATTTACGTGTATTTATGTACATACATATGTATGTTGGACATTAGTGAAATTATAATTTTTCTCTTACCTTCATAAACCGATCGAAAGGTAACAGAAAATGTCAAAACATTTACGATACAGATGGGTAACTTGCGCGTAGGCATATGAGTTCAACCCGAATTTTTCTACACATTTTTGTTTAGTAATATCCGTACATTTCTGCAAAGTAATTGAAAATACTCAGAGTTTTCTAATAGGTTTGAGATACATGCATAAATATGCCTTGTCCATGGATATTGAATATTCAGCAGCCTACTTGGCCTCGCGAATATGCGAAAATCGTTAATGGATTTTGAATAGGAAAATTCGTTTACAATTATGGAAATTGAAAAAGGATATCTAGTCTGGCAACAATGGAGATGGAGATGGACAGAGATCGATAAAAGTGAGAAAAGTATGAGCAGCTTAAAAAAAATAATAAAGATAAAAATATTATAGTAACTCAAGAGCAACTCACAATTCTACTTAAAACAGAAACTTCACCTAATAAATTCAAACAAGAAGGAGCAGCCATACAAGCACTTAATAAAAATCATCACAAGGTCAAGGTATAAAATTTAATAACCCCTTGCTCAGAGACATAAAATTTTACACCCGAGATGCTATGAGAGAGACTTGTGGGAGCCAGGGCGTAATTGGACAAATTAATTTTTTATATAAAGTTTAAAATCTCACCTTCCCCACACTTTTGGTTAGCAACAATGTGATTGGTAGCACTGGTGACATACATACGACTGCACCGACATCTATTGACAAACTACGAAACGACTTTTTCGACGTGCTCACCCTAACCTTTTATTGCCTGCACATCTTTCAAATTAACATACGTCGGGTATTATAAACAATAAAAACAATTTGGTATCACCAATATTGATAAGTTTTTCACTAAACTTACATAGATTTACCACTATACACATACACTCGGCGAAAAAAAAAACCACGCAGTCGAAAATTTTCTAATATTCCTATTTTGAACTGTCACTATATGCTCAAAATTCACTATTTGTCTTATTTAGCTGTTTAGCATACATGTATGCACGTACATATGTACATACTTATGTATGTATTTGCTGGTGCATAACGCGCAGTTGGGAGTCTTCGAGAAAAAACACACTTTTCACACGTGCATGCTGAAACATGTTTGCCAAACCAACACATTGTGCATTGCTTTGCTAAATTGCATTTCCACACTTTCACTTCGATTAATTAAACACACTTATCACTTTTGATTTACAAACTCTGTTAATTTTTAAAGAATACCTAAAAAACTTCATTAAATTACTAACTTTTTAATTTTTCACAAACTTTGATCGCGATCACGCATCGACTGTCACCGACGCGCACTTACCGACACACGACTATCAAAGAGAGAATGTTAACGAACATGAATGAAATTCTATTAACATTCGGTCATTGAATTGCACTTATAATTTTCTGCAGCGCTGCTCACCTGCTTCATGATGACGAGACAGTAACTGTTTTGTTGTTTATGCAAATACATATGTAATATTTCTGCACTGTTGTGCATGCTGTAAATAAATTACAGGTAACATAAAACGAACAAATTACATTGTTCTGTTGTTTGCCCAGGATTATAACAGCAATTTCAAATATTTTGTTAACATTAATGCTAATAAAGAGTGACTGTTTTGTGTTTATACTTTTGGAACATGTTGCTGCAGAGTATAATAGTTTAGTTCACCTAACGCTTGTAGGTATCACCCGACAAATTTTTTGACCGCAGTGTGAAAATAGGGGCAAACGGATCATAACGGTTTTTTGAAAACTACTAAAAGTCCAATAAAACACTAACTAAACATGGCAAAGATATTTCATGCGCTTCTCTCAACTTATGGTCAACATAATCAGGCCACTGAGCGTACTATTCGTAGAAAAATCACCCATCTTTAGACCCAACATTCATTATTGGTTAAAATTCGACCAAATAGTTCACGTCCAGCACACACTAAGAATATATGTATAGCAGCAATTCGGACTGATGTATGGAACGACTTGACATAGTTTACGTCGAGATTTTAAATTGAAAGCTGACGAAATAAAGCTTATGAAGATCTGGAGCCACTCGACCTTCCCAAATGACATGGCTCTCTATGGGCAAATTTTGTTCAGGGCCATTTTTAACTCAATTCAAGATTCAAGAGCTGTCATTTCATCAAAAAATAGCAAAGACATGGTGAGGTTTGTGCCCCAGGAAATCATCGGCTCATATTTCTTCAAAAATGATGAATGAACGTAACCGTCAATAGCGACTGTTACTGTGACATGATAACGGACTATTTGATGTCTGAAATCGAAGCTCGTGATCTCCGCGACATTTGGTTTCGATTTCATGTTTGTGGATAATCGATTAGCCAACAAGATCATGTTATATCACACCATTAGACTTTTATTTGGGAGGATATGTAAAGTCTAAAAACTATGCGGACAAACCCGCTTCGACTAAAACCTTGGAGCAAGAGTCATTCGCCAGTTATTAGTCGAAATGCTCGATCGAGTCATCAAAAATTGGACTCAACGGATGGACTATCAGAGACGTAGCCGCGGTCAACATTTGAAAGAGATAATCTTCAAAAAAACAAATGGCAAAGAATGTTCTTGTGAATGATGATAAACATTCCCCATTAAATTTGAGGTTTTTGTGTTTTTTCTTTAAGAAACTAAGAAACCTCAAAATGGATCACTTTTTACTTCTTGTCTACAGCAATGCTACAATAATTGAAGAAATTATTATGTATTATATAACACACCAAAATCTTCTACGGAAACTTCTTTATTTGTGTATCCTGGTTTCCTGGACTTACTTTATCATACTTGAATTACGGATTTCGTCATTAAAGTTCGCAAATAGATATACTGTATCCACTCTCCAGAAATGCTGTTGCTTAGTTTGATATTTGATATTTTTGTTACACAGTGCTATTGTTAATAATAATTTGTAATTAACGACAGTGCGCCGATGCAACCAATGAACCGTTTAATTGAGTAATAACCCAAATACATACATGCATATGTATGTACATATGTATATGTATATTGAATAAAGGTTTGTATTGTGCAACAACACATAGCAACTACAAATTCAATTCCTTGTCTATCGCTGAGTTGAGTTGAGTTCAGGCAAATGGCTCGCTACGAGTATAATAGAATGCTTAAGCCTTCATTGCAGTGTTAATTCATGCATTCCGTAGATGCCAATCGACAGAGTAGTTATGTACAAACAACAACAAAATATACTTACATCTACAACAACAAAGCAAACAACAAATCAATGAAATCGCAAAGAAGTTGTTGGAAAGCTAAACAATTAAGAAATTACGAGACTGCTCGGCTCGCTGCGTTATGCCGGTAGACTATACTAACGTACAATGGATTTATTTACATACTTACATATATAAAGTTACTTAGATATATTTACTTATAGCAAAATATTTATGTATCTACAATTGCGCGGGTAAATGTAACTGACAATTGTGCACCACTCAATTCAAATATAGTAGATACAATAGCTTTTCAAGTGGCCAACGCATTCAATAAATTTAAACGAAAATCTGTACAGTGTTGACCAAAACATAAGCATGCTTCAGGAATATTTTTCGGTAATCACAAAATGATAGAATAGAATAGAATGCCGATGACCTTACACACATTGACTCGCCTAGACCCAGCCCATTGATAAAGTCCAGCAGACTTCCAGGCGGTCACAAAATGATAGTAAAGCGTGAGGGACATCTCAAACGATCCAGGAGAATATCAGAAACAAGAAAAAACGTTAATTTCGGTTGCACCGAAGATAGCATGCTCTTCACAAATAAAGAAGTTTTCATACAAGCACTTGACTTTAGTCGTTCAGTCTATATGACAACTATATGATATAGTAGTCTATATCGGCGATTCCGACATATGAACAACTTTTTGAGTAGAAAGTTTGAGTACTCCGTACACACAGTTTCAGATGGAGATCTCAAAAACGGAGAGACTAGTTGGCATACATATACATACATATGTATACAGACCGACGAACATGGCTAAATCAACGCCGCTCGTCACACTAATCATATAAAACAAATTAATTAATTGCTTTAATACCCTGTTCAGGGTATAAAATACCAGTTGGGCTCAAGGAGACAAACGTGAAAATTTATAGAGTGTCTTGTGTCCCAAAAGAGCAGTGACTTAGCCCTTCTCGATCAATCAGAAGATATTTTCTAGTTCCATGTTTGTGCTGTAGAGGAGATACTGCTCCAATCTGTAGAATGCAAAAAGCATTGACATTTCCGTATTGAGAAGAGAGAACACAAATACTTAGTCAGAATTGTAGAATTTGCATTTCGTGACACGCTTATGAAGAAGTAAGAACAATCGCTCGAATAAAGAACAAAGCATCGGGTGTCGACGGATTTATGTATGTGAATTTTTTTTTCAAACTGAAAAAGGTCGGAAGAAACTGAACGATTCGGCAGCATATGTGCGTCTCGTGCTTTGAGCACATGTCCGAAGACGGCACTTGAAGTCAAACGGCGGTCAGGTCGCCAAACACACACTGCTCCTAATGACAGCGAAGAGTTTGGCAGAGGTAAGCTAATCTCTTCCAATAACATGAAGAACTTAAGTGGCGAAATATCACTGGCTCTACTCCCAAGGGGCAACATTACCAAAAGTGTAAACTTCATTAAAAAGTTCAAGGTTACGCTCACTAGTAAGGTTGAATAGAACGATTCCGCTCTCCAGCTACTGCTTAAAGATAGTACAATAAAATGGTACACCGGCGGTTCGATAACGTCCGAGTCTGAATTGGCGCAGGAATCGAAGAACCATGCACCAAGCTCTTTTTACTTGTGGGTAGTTTTCCGAGCATATTTCAAGCAAAGGTATTTGCTATAAAGCGGTGCATAGAGATTAACCTCGAACGCAACTATCGCAACGAACATATAGTATATACTCAGTATACCCTCCCAAGGGACAAGCTCAAGCTACTTGTCGCCGCGTACACTGACCATTGTAAGCTCAAGACACACTTATATAACACGGGCCTAGCTTCTTATGCGAATTTCCGATTCTGCGACATTGGAGCCTGAAGCTCCAGAACATCTGCTAATTGAGCTGTCAAATCGTCAGTTTAACTAAAGCTTACATATTGCGATGATTTTTACTGTAAAAAAGCTAAAATCTCCCCTGATTCACAGTGGGAAGACTAACCAAACGTTTAACTTTAAAATTTTATTTTTAACAGTTTTTTGGCTGTCTCTCAATAACACGAAATTCGTTCTCTTAGCCACAAACCAAAGCCTTGTAGAAGACTGAAAATAACCACCCGTTAGACCTCCCCTTTCGATTGAATTGACCTCAATCTCTCACCTTTATTAGAAAAACAATATCGATTGCAGATCTCGATTGCAGAACTCGAGGTATTTTCATGTCGCCAAGTATACGTATTTCAAATTGGAAAATGGAGCCATGTGCACAAGTTCAAGCAAGTGAGGAAAGTTCTCTGGGCGCCATTCACTTGGGACTGGTCAGAAACGATTATTTTACATATGGATCAAGCAGCTTTTGACATGTAGTCTTAGACCAAGTATCCTCTGGGTAGCCAAAAAGCATCTGTTTGTAGGCGAAGCGTCCCTCTTGAGGATTGTGCGCTGGTTTTGGGACCTGGCACGTAAAAACACCGGGAATGAAAAGAAGAAAATGGTCTCGGATGAGGGAATATCCGGTTCCGGTCGTAAGAATAAAGGCTGGTATCACCCCCGTTTAAGAAGTGTGATGTATGGGACAAGGTCTGGACGAGTAGATCCTGTGGCATGTGGGATTCGTGGTGGGAGAAAGACTCCGTCGCCAAGTCCAGGCATTATCCCAGAGGAAGGCAATTGTTCTATCTAAAGCGGCTTCCTGATATTTTATAGCTGTGAAAGGAATGGGACGAGTAGATCCTGTGGCATTTACTACACTGACCGTATAATGTAGCGCAAATTCGGTGTGGGATTCGTGGTGGGAGAAAGACTCCGTCGCCGAGTCCAGGCGTTCATCCCGATGGAGGACAAGTGTCCCATCCAAAGCAATATTCTGATATTTTACAGCTGTGAAAGAGCTGGGACGCCACAGTTTCAGAAAAAGAAAGCATTCACAAGATAAAACTTTCTTTAGACGTGCTACGCCCCAATGGGATTGAAGTGCTGAATTCTGGCGCTTAGTCTCAAAAGAAGTACGCCAAAGCTGCCTGAGTTTTCACCAATACTGTGTGTGTTTTCGAGTAAGTTCGCAAGTAGCGAACAATAAGAATATTAGTAGGTACGTAAGCATAGCGGCAGTTGTCCAGCGTAGCGCGCAATGCAACGCGATACAATAACTTTCCATCTCCATTCTTTTGCGCCGCGCACATTCACCGCTTCTTCACTCCTTTCTTGCGGATATGATTTTACTTCTGGATGATCACAATCAACAGAACACAGCCCAGTCGGGGGACAGTTGGCGGGCAGGGAGCTGACAACAACTGCGTTTATTTATGAGCAAAGTTTCTGTAAACAACAAATTGCTGGTGCACATTTTATTTTCTTCGGCTGAACCGTCTTTTTTGCTGTCTTTCTTGTTGCTGCCACTGCCACTGCCATTGCCTTTACAGTTGTTTCTGTCGTCTCAATTTTTATTGTTATTATTGTTGTTGCTATTGCTTTAGTTGCTTCGGCGTTTCTGCCGCTGATTAACGATCATCGATAAAGTACAAAATTGTCATGTTACGAGGGTGAATTTTTACAAATTGCCATTAAAGCAGCGCAAATTATGTTGGCGATAGTGTAAGAGGGTTTTTAAAAAAGCTGGCAGTGGACACAGCAAGCGAAATGCAAAGTAACGTGAAGTAAAGGAACCGAACCGAGCTGAACTCAACTGAACCGAAATTGGCTGGTTGTGGTTGAAATATATGAAGTGGACAAAAGACAGCGAGCACAGTCGAATGTGGTGAGCTTGTGGATGGACGCCGAGCGGAAGCAAAGGCATTAAGGTTGGATGAAACTTACTTTGGTTATCGTATCTGGATGAAGTTCGAAAGGGTGGCAAGTGGTGTGAGACAGTTGGGTGCGCTGCTGTAATTCTTCTTGCTTTGTTTGCTTTGTGCAAATAACTGTTGATCTTAATCTGCTTTAATTTGGGATCGCTGCAGATCAATCTTTTTGTGGGTACTCAATTGTTGCTGGCAGTCTGTTGTATTGCTTCATGTTTTTTATGTATTGTTGTGACAAATTGTTGTGGGGAAAATTGGGTCAATTAATAGCAAATTAAATTCAAATCAAAAATATCATCAATCAACAAATTAAGTGAGCCAATTGGAAGGAGACGCTACTTACATATGTATATAGTTACGCTAGCAGAACCATACATATTTATACTTGCATACATTGAGTGTCACTCAACCATCCTCCCGACGTAGTACTCGACCGTGGTACTGGGGGGAACGGTACAGGACGGTAGGAGGTTTAGTTCGGATTCAAGTTCCACGCTGACATGGGGTCCAGGCTTTCGATGCTTCCTCCTCGTAAAAAAAAAAAAATATATATGTATATATATACATACATACATTCATCTGTATATCTTTAGTTGAGAATATGTGACGGAAACACTAAAAAAATTTGCTCGCAACTAAAAGTTGCTTAAGAGAATCGTTAGCACAGGATACATACACAATGCTCTATATTGAAGGGCGTGTTTAACTGCTTTACCACGCCTCTCGATACATCCCGTTGGTACAACAGTTTGAAACAGTTTTAACTCCTTTTTTCGGAGAAATGAAGAGGTTTAACGCCAGTTGACCGACGGTAGGCTTTCCTGTAGATAATACCGAATAAGTCTTGATATTGATCTGGTCAATATGTAGATTACCCAGAACATAATTTTTGTTTTCTAAGAAGATTTCTACGAATCCGTTCGCGAACAGTTTTTATGACTGAATTAGTTCAAGCCAAGCCAGGACGACCACTTCTCTTTCTGTTACCAACTGTAGAAAGAAGTTCTCTTCGATAAATGGGAGGTATAACGTGGAAAAAAGGGTGAGGAAAGCTAACAATGCTTTATACAACCTTGTGACTCTCTCCGTCTCTCATGCACTGGTGTTACACAGCTATTGTAAGACTAATTCTGCTCTACTGTGCAGTAGTATGGAGGACAGTCGTACGGGAATCCACCTAGCGGAAGCCAATGAAAAGGGTTCAGAGCTCGCTGTGCTGTGCATAACAGGATTTCTAAGAATAACTCCAACTAGTACAATCAGCCACCTATAGACCTCTTCGCTGAAAACTGCGCAACCAAATCGGCGGAACGACTACTGGCTACAGGAGAATCAAGGCAGTAACTTCGTATCGGATATATCGGCTAGAAGTGCCTTGAGAAGCAGGGCAGCGGCGGAAAGTGTTGGCAGAAGCAAGCAGCTTAACTTCTACTGGGCCCAGACCACAAAGGCATCGAGGGCTATGAAATAGTAGACGAGGTTGCCAAAAATGGTGCACCTACGGCTAACATTCGAATACGTGATCAACATTGGGACAGCCATGCATTGCCTATACGACGATCTCGACAGAAGCATCTAGGGTCCCCTCGGTATGATGCACTGAAGGAGGAGAGGTATCTATCGTGAGGCCGCAAAGTCTATTAAAATTTGCGTCAAGCGTAAGCATACATATAGGATGACTACTCTACACTCCACAAGCTATTGTTGAGATAACGTTATGTACTCAAGAAGACACATTTTGTTGTACTCCAAAATTGAAAGCAGATTTTTTCAGTCAATGGGTAACGCTTTAGAGCTATGATTAATGTTTTTGTGCATGAATTGAAGGATGTTGATGGAAACGACCTTTGGTTCGAAGAAAACGCTATATGGCATACAACCAAAGAAACCATCAATTTATGAAAGGAAGTTTTTGGTGAGCATATTATCTCGTTCGTTTTTAGTGGGCTTGTAGTCACTAGACTATTTTTTGTGGAATTATGTAAAGTCGCTTGCCTGCGCAGATACCCGAAATTATCGATGGATTAGAGAGAATATTTGGCGTGTTATTACTGTACGTTCCCCCATTACTGAAATAGGTTGTTGAAAATATACTCCCGGCTAGAATTTATTCGCAAGTCTATTACCCGAAATCATTTTTAAAATATAGGGGCTAATCTTTTTTTCTTGTTTTTGCGTAGAAATAATTGAAACTTATGGTACATAGGTTGCTATATATATTTCTGGACTAGGCAACACTAAGTGTTGCCAGGTGCAATCTGACATTTCCATTGGAAAGTTTGACATTTTTTAGCATAACATCACTCAGAACGTTTTGTCATTTAATTGTGAATTATTTTATTAACAGGGAATTAAAAAATTCATCTCGGCCAAAAAATGGAATTAACTCGTGAACATTTTCGTGCGATCATTTTTCACAACTTTCGACGTGGATTATCACGACAAGAGTGCATCGATGAACTAAAATCTTTGTATGGCTATGAAGCACCATCCTATAGCACTGTGAAAAACTGTTACAACGAATTCAATCGTGGCCGACGCTCGCTCAAAGACGAGTTCCGTGAAGGTCGCCCAAAAACAGCCGTTGTGCCAGAAAACATCGATGTCGTACATGAACTGATAATGCAAGACCGTCATGTAACATACCTTCAGATAGAGGCATGCCTATGCATTTATCCCACCAGCATACATTCGATATTGCATGAACACCTGGCCGTAAAAAAGGTTTGTTCTCGTTGGATCGTGCAAAATTTGACAATCGCTCAAAAAAAGGCTCGTGTGGATTGGTGTAAAGAAATGCTGAAAAAATACGATCGCGATGCTTCAAAAGACGTTTATAAGATCGTCACAGGTGACGAATCATGGATCTATGCGTATGAGCCCGAAACAAAACAGCAATCGACCGTGTGGGTCTTCCGAGACGAGCCAAATCCAACGAAAAAAAACCATAAAGTTTACATTTAGCCATTCATCTCTTTATCTGACTTTCTGAACCTGTATCGTGGTAATCGCTATAAAGGCCATCGCGATCCACCCAAAAGACATTGAACTTCTATACTTTTATTAGACTCCAGTCTTTAAGGTATTTTTATAGATCATTGATATGTGTTGTATGTGATCATTCAAAAATTTTATTTAGACTTTAGCGATGTTTTTTTGGGTTATCGCATACTTTTTAGCGACCCGAGTTTATTGTGACATTTCCTTACTTAAGGGGTTATATCGGTTTCCAAAAATCGATTTTTTATTGTGTTTTTGAAGTCGGTTAGCAAGATTTCTCGATAACTAAACTACCAAACCGATCTTCATGAAATTTTGGACAGACCTTTGAGATACAGTTCTTAAAAATTGGACAAGAATTCTTTGTTGATTACATGTATTTGAAAAAAAAAAAATGTTACAAAATTTTCACTGAAATTTTAATATTTTTGTTGAAGTGTCTGCCAAAAATTCAATTTTCAGTTGTTCTCCTTCGCTAAGTTAAGATTTTAACTAAAACTCGTTTTTTTCACTTTAGCTGATATTTGTTTCCAAAAATTTCTGAATTCCTTTATAAATAATGTATGTTTGTAACAATAAAAATTATAAAAAAATATTACCTTTTTTCTATGAGAAAAAATTTGTTGTAAAAGCTATTTTTTACTCGAGGCAACCCATGTAACCCCCTAATATGTTTGTTATCAAAGTTGTCAACAGTGAGGCCAAACTTGCCAATTGGTTCACCAAAGTTTCTAAGAGTAAGAAAATTTTCTGTTCTGTCGTGTAGAACACCAAAAGAGTGGTGCTTAAGGGAGTAGTAAGGTTAATTCGAGCGAAAAATGCGTATTTTCAAGAATTTTTTTTAAAGATACAATCAATATTGTATTTATTTCTTTGTATACTTATAGCATAATTTTATGATATTTAAAGAATATTCTGTGAAATTTTCATAGTAAAATATTAAAAAATGAGTTGGTGATAGAGAATCTTCGCAGACGTTCCACAAGAAAATTGATTCGCGGTGAACCGCATAACTCATGACTGGATCATGTGAAATTAAAAAACCAAATTTATATGATTAGTTAATAAGTTTTCTCAGGTAACGCTGTCGAGTTTTTTTTTTTTTTCTTTTAATGATTTTTCATTTTTTTACAATGCTCAGAACTCAAAATACAGATTTTTCATCTAAAAAATCAGAAGTTTTGTTGTTTAAAAATAAGCTAAAAAAAAAATCGACAGCGTTACCTCACAATTTATGTACAGAAAGACTGTGCAAAAGGATCGGTTCAATAGATTTTGATTTACAGAGTTTACCGGCTTCGAAAAAGTGAAGTGTGAGAAAAACACGTTCAAAGTTTCACAGCCGCTCACAATCAAATCGGAGGGCGGTGACTTACAAGTGTATCTCTCCGTCAATTTTGCCTTAATTGCTCTCAAATTTTCACAGAATAATCATAAGATATTGTACATTAATATAAAATAAAAAATAAAAAATGCCACAAAAAAAAAAAATACTTTACCACCACCTAAAAGTGAGTTAAACAAAAATATGCTTGATTTATAACAAATTTAATTTATTTTTGATAAACACCAAAATAAAAAGTATTAAATAAAAATTTTATGTGGCGCCATTAGCATTAAAGTTCACAGCTTTCGGAAAACAAGCCATTGTATTCCATTGTTTTTATTTTCAAATCAAAATGAAGGCACTTGCCGGCGGCCAATACCGTTGAAAAGAGCTTTTTTATGCAAGATTTGCTGGCATCAATTTTTCTATTTGTGAACCTTGGCATATTTCATTGCTTGTTAAAGCGAAACTATACCATTTACATATTAAAAGCTTGAAACGTATTTCAAAAAAAGTTTCTTATGAGTCACAAGAGCTAATTTTTCCTTTGGGAAAATTTGAAATCAAGATAACACTGATTGTTTATTATACATATTTGTTTGTACAATGGAGGGAGCACTTGAACTTCCGTTTTGTTGTCTCCAGCAGCCAATCAGTTGGGCAGACATTAAACAGGCAGCGAAGTGAACGAATAAAAAGTGACCAATTGCCGATGTCGAATATTAGTTGTTTGAAGTTGAAGCTGAAGTAGATGTTGAATGTGCAATGGACCGGAGCCACAGTGGACCGCTGGCCACTTACAATCAAATTCCTTCACAGCTTTTGTGTGAATCAGTGACACGTTGTCAGGCGAGTGACTCGATGTTGTTGTTGTTGTTGTTGCGGCCGTTGAGACCCTTATGTTTGCGGTGCATGGCCCAGTATCCGACAACCATTAGCTAGCGTCAATTCATTTATTTGGAGTGTATGCTCTTCACTCTTTGTCTTCGCTTTTATTTATTCAAGCCATTTAATTTTTTATTTCCATGTTTCCTCATTGTCGACCGAAATACACTTATTGCGCTGTCATTTTTTATTTGTATGTGTTGGTGTTTTTGTTTTTATTTTTGTTACGCTGGCCGCACAACATTTCTACGAGTGCAATTGATTGTCATTCTACTTTTGGCATAAGAAAACAACGACAACAACAACAGCAGCAACAGCAGCAACAGTGAGGGAACAAGAAACGAACAACAATGAAGACAGCTAATAGCAGTAGCAGGCAGCAGTGACAGCCGTGGCAGGCGTACACAAACGTCCTTCTGCAACAAGAGCGCATAGAAATTGCATAAGCAAACATGCCATATGCGCCATCAGCACCGCGTTCCGCGCGCACCCAGCAACAGGACAGCTTGCACTGCCAGTATGCTCGATCAGCATATGAATTGAACTGGTTTCGGATTACAGCGCCACCAGCTGAAGTTCTAAATGCCTGCCTCCAGCCTCCTAACTCTTGTACTTGGCGGTCTGGCGGGCGGGTTAGGTGGCTGTCGGCGGTCGGCTGTTGTGCTCCTCCAGCTCAAGTGGGTCCTCCTGAAGTGTGTGCTCTCAAGTGTAGCTAGCTATCCGTGGGCAATAAAAATTCGTCGAGTGCAGCAACTATAACAACAACAACAACAACAGCGACAGCGACAGCAGCAAATAACACCGGTGGAACGGAGTGTCGCTGTTGCTTACATAAAAAATAATGTGGAAGCATTGCGAAGCAATGGCAAAAGTTAAAGAAGCAGCAAAGAAAGAAATATCTGGAGCTGAGCGTGGCAGACAAAAGCTTTTTCTTTTCACTTGAATTTATTTAAGTTGTGATTTCATTTGGCGCCATCCGCTCTGCGCGGACGTCAGACGAGTAACGTGCTCCGGCAGCGGTACCGATTGGACGATTGGACATGAGCTCAAAGCACGGGCAAAGCGGGCAATCGCCATTTGGAGCAGTCGAGCGCAATTGCTTTGAACAAGCTGTTATTTTTGGCGCATTTTCTTTTTTCTATTGTTCGGTTTTATTTGCCGCTTTTTACTCGAGCAAAAATTTTTTTTGAAGACAGTCACAACGATTTAACTGTTTGTATTCGCTTTCTTTTGTACACGATAACATTCAAATGTGAGTGACAGGCCGGCAGCGCAATGGAAGCTGCACATTCCATCGTGAACTAGGAAGTTTCTGGTAAACTTTTACAAGCGTTCTTCGGTTTCACTCGAGACAAGTAAAAACTGGCACTTGATTTTTACCTTTACGCATTTCTCTTACAAATTCTACCTAAGTGCTGTAAAATCTTGCTGAACTTGTTTGTCCGTTGCTGTTTGGGACACACTGACTTTCGCTTCCCGTTGTTTTAGTCCATTTTTATAAAAAGGCATGAGCAAAGGTTAAAATTTAATTTCATTTATCCCTACAACTTATGGATATTATGAAAGCATAAATATTTAAATATTCTTGTGAACTTTGACTGTAAAGACTACTGCTTGCCAGGAAAGGAGCAAAGTTTCAAAGTTTTACCAATAGTCATTACTTCTTCTTTGTTTTTTTTTTTTCATAAACTCTTCAACTTAATTCTTATGTCCCCTAGTCGACCTCAGAAGTAAGCATTTATTCCCAAAACACAGAATGTTCCCTGGTAACAAGTTTCCAATTTCTCTCCTCAACATCGAAAACCTTCTGAGCTGGAGAGTTCTCTTCCATAGGTACGAGGGCTGCTATATGTATATATTTCTGCCCTAATAATGAAAATAGGAATATTTATCAACGAAAATGGTTTTATTGTTTTTCAAAATATTCTCCATCAAGATTTATATACTTTTGCATGCGCTCAAACCAATTTTCGAAGCACTTTTTCCACTCCGATTGAGACATCTCCAAAATATGGTTTTTGAATGCTTCAACAGCATTTTCTGGTGACGAAAATCGTTGACCACGCATTATTTTCTTGATGTGTGGGAATAAAAAGAAGTCATTGGGTGCCAAGTCAAGGCTGTACGGCGGATGACCCATCAATTCGACGTTTTGGCCGGTCAAAAAGGTGCTGGTTTGAGCCGATGTGTGAGAGCTCGCATTGTCGTGGTGCACAGTGATTCGTCTTCTCTTGTTCGTTTTTCGAATTTCTCCGACGACTTTAGGCAAACTAATGGTGGTGTACCACTCAGAATTGACCGTCCTACGTTGCTCAAGCGGAACAGTCGCCACATGACCAGTTTTGCCGAAGAAACAGGCGACCATTTGCTTCGAAGTGCTTCTTCCATGAACAACTTTCGTAGGATTTGGCTCGTCTTGGAAGACCCACACGGTCGATTGCTGTTTTGTTTCGGGCTCCTACGGATAGATCCATGATTCGTCACCTGTGACGATCTTATAAACGTCTTTTGAAGCACCGCGATCGTATTTTTTCAACATTTCTTTACACCAATCCACACGAGCCTTTTTTTGAGCGATTATCAAATTGTTAGGGATCCAACGAGAACAAACCTTTTTTACGGCCAGGTGTTCATGCAATATCGTATGTATGCTGGTGGGAAAAATGCATAGGCATACCTCTATCTGAAGGTATGTTACATGACGGTCTTGCACGTACGGCATCTATGTTTTCTGGCACAACCTCTGTTTTTGAACGACCTTCACTGAATTCGTCTTTGAGCGAGCGTCGGCCACGATTGAATTCATTGTACCAGTTTTTCACAGTGCTATAGGATGGTGCTTCATAGCTATACAACTCTTGTCGTGATAATCCACGTCGAAAGTTGTGAAAAATGATCGCACGAAAATGTTCACAGGTTAATTCCATTTTTTGGCCGAGATGAATTTTGTAATCGTACAAAATGACCTAGCCAAGGCAGCCACTGTTTCTTAATGTGCTGAACTATATCAATATCCCCCTATAAGACCGCGCAGGTGGTCATCAAAAGACTGCAACGTCACGTGAGATGGTTCGGAAAGTGAAGAAGCGACTTGAGCGAAAGCCACGACGAACTGACAATCAAATGGCTAAAGAACTGAAAATATCCGACCGCAGCATCCGACGCATATTGAAAAATAAGATCAAGGTCAAGCCTTACAAGTTCCAAAAGGCCCATGATCTCACACCGAAGCAGCAACAAGTAAAACTTGAGAGAGCGAAGCAGTTGCTTCGCTTGGCCGAAAGCGGTTAAATTCCGAACATTGTGTTTTCTGACGAAAAAAATTTTCCTATTGAGCAATTCGCAAACTCTCAAAACGATAGAGTTTACTTGACCCACCGTTCATACGAGAATCTAAGTCATCGGTTGGCCATCAGGAGGCAGCACCCGCCACAAATAATGGTTTGGGCCGCTGTCACCGGAGATGGGCGCCTTTCAATTGCTTTCATCGAGCCTGGCGTCAATGTAAATGTGACATATTATCGAGAAAGTGTTTTGTAGGCGACTTTGAAGCCGTGGGCAAACAAACATTTCGATCGCAAACCCTGGACGTTTCAACAAGACTCAGCACCGTCTCACAAAACGCGAGTGAACCAAGAATGGTTGAAAAAAAAACGTTCCGAACTTCATTACGACCACACAATGGCTCTCGAATTCACCAGATGCGAATTCAATGGATTATTCTCTCTGGGCCATTTTGGAGAGCAAGATCCGAAGAAAAAAATACCACAGTCTCGAGATGCTGAAGAAAGCCATTGTCCGTGAGTGGGCCAAAATACCGGCAAGTCAGATTCGGGCAGCCTGCGATTCGTTTTTGACCGTCTCAAGGCCATAGTTAAGGCAAAATGTGGTCATATCAAGCAAAAGGGAGTTGGTCCTGAATTTATGATTATTTTCGCACATTCTGTACTTTAAAATAAATAAAAATAATTATCCAAACCGAATTTATGGGTATTTTAATTGGTTAAACTACGAGCGCTTGACCCTGTCTTCTTCCGCAAAATGTTTCTCTCGAACACTTTTAAGGCCGACTCTACAGTTGATGTCATTGTCCATGCCTCCGTACCAGATAGCTGGACGAGAATGACGAGAGATACTTTTCAATTGCTTACTCATTGCCAAAAGTAGGACTTGTTAGTAAGAGAGTTTATTAGTAAGAGTCTGTGCTGGATTTCAAGTCTGATTTTGCTGTTGGTATTGATGCTGGTTCCAAGATAGACGAAATAATTGAGCAGAATTATTTGTAAACACCTGGGTAGTTCAGGACCACAGCTGTTTTTAAAGCGCCAGTTTATGTGACGTTGCATATACGAGGTATATTCAGGACATTTAAAATTTCTTGGATTTGGATACTTTTACAAGCTTAGTGATTTTCGTTTGTCTTGTAAAACGTCGGCCCTTTTAGCTTTTCTATATTTTTGGAAATAAGAAAGTCACACGGTGCCATGTCTAGTGAATATGGAGACTGAAGCATAGTTACAGCATCGTTTTTGGGTTCAAACAAAAATTATTTGATCCATTCCTCTTAAGGAACGGAAATCGCCAAGCTCTAACATTAGCGACTGCAGAGCAAGTAAGCCATGAATACAGCGGCAAATTGTATTCGTTCGGAATAAAAATTGTTTGACAACTGACAAAATCTGCCAAAGTTTAGCGGGTCGAGACGGCGTTGACGTTGGACCACGTCCAGGACGGCCATGAACATCAACTGATGATCAACACGTCAATAAAACAAAATAATTGGTACTTCAGAATCAACGATTAACACTACTGGCTTCGTTGGGATATCGGAAGGATTAGTAAAACCATTTTGAAAGATGATTTGGGCCTAAGAATAGTAAAAGCACGATTGGTTCGAAAATTACTAAATTTTTTCAAAAAAACAGCGTCGCGTTAAGGTCAGTGAAGCATTGCATTCCGAATACCAGATGTCATGAAACATATTACAGGGTAGGCCATTTAAAGTTGACCCATCTGGCAACGCTGTAACTTTTAACAGCGCTGACAAATCGGCTAATGTCATACCGCGTTAGAAGCGTCATTCGAAGACAATTTATACCATGGAACAGTACACTCCAAAAGAACGCGCTGAAATTGTTCAGCTTTATATTCAAAATAACTTTTCAATTGTGTTAACTCAACGTGCGTTTCGCAAAAAAAATAAAGTGAAAAGTGCTCCAGTTAAGAACACAATTAAGTCTTTATACGCAAAATTTGTGAACACCGGTAATCTCAGTAATGCCAGTCATGCATCCAGACAACGCACAAGACGTTCTGATGAAAATATCGAAGCTGTACGAGCCAGTATTGAGGAGACTCCATCGACATCGAGTTATCGCCGCTCTCAGGAATTAGACATCTCTCGCACCACTCTCCGACGCATAATTCATAAAGATTTGAAGATGTTTCCATATAAAATTCAAATGGCACAAAAACTAAACCCAGCTGATTATCCGCGACGCCTTAATTTTGGCAAACAAACAAATGGGTCAACTTTAAATGGCCTACCCTGTATTACTGGCGATGAGCCTTTGATCCATGCTTACAACGCGGAAACAGACGATCAATCGGCCGAATATAGTGGTGCTTGTGAGCCGAAGCCTAAAAACTATCTGAATCAAGGTTATATTGACAGTGTTTTTACTACGCACTGCGAATTCCTTCCGACCGGCCAAACTGTCAACAAGGAGTACCATTTGAGTGTTATGCGTCGTTTGGGCGAAGCTATTCTTAAAAAGAGGCTGGAATTATGCGCCGACAACTTTTGGTTTTTGCACCACGACAGTGCGTCGTCGCATACTGCACTGATTCTTCGTGAGTGTTTTGCCGAATTTCCAATGTTTTGGGTGTTTTCCTATTATTTTTAGTGGCAGCTTACCACTATATCTCAGCCAACTCTAACAACATGACGAAGACAAATGGTGCCGCAACCACCATATTCCTTTGATTTAACTCCGTGAGACTTCTGACTATTCAGCGAACTCAAACGACCACTCCGGGGAAACCGTTGTGTGTCAATTGTAGGCATTAAACGTCAACCGCTGCGCGCATTGAACTCTATTCCAGAAATTGACTTTAACAACAGTTCCAAAGTTTCGGAAAATGTTGGTGCAAATGTATTGGCGTCAAAGGGGATAACTTTAGGGGGGACGACATACATTTTTAAAATAAATTAAAAATTTTAAAATTGTGAACAAAGTCTTACTATTTTTTGCTCATAGCAATATGTTTGTATGTATCTCCAGAACTATGTTCTGAACCTATAGAATCATGCGTTTATTGAACTCGTGAGATAGAAATAAAAAGAAAACTTCAAAATTTTATTCCTTAAAGTTAAATACCATATAATCCACTAACAGCTAGCTGTTTCTGCAGTTCGATGCCGCTGCATAAAAGCATTCGTTACACAAATTTTACAACCTAATTCTCGCTTTGTCCGTGATATTTCGCCTACTTTAATCCGCTGCAAATTCCACTCAAATATTATTTCGCGCACATATCAGCTGCTTTCGTACACAAGTGCCGCATTTTACTATTATTATCTGCGAATTTCAAGTCGCGCACAAATTCACGCACACCCACACACACACACACACATAGATTTGACGCAATATTTCTGGATTTCCCATTCAGTTCTGTGACATTTATGCAGTGGCAACCAAGCCATCAGCTACCATTTTCTCATCAACAGTCATCATCTTACGGCTATGCATTGCCCGCTGATGTCGGCAAACTATCGTCTTCAGCGTGCACCGTTTTAATGGCAACTCCTTGGTCCTTGCGCTCCTGGCCAACACGCTACGCGCTGCTTGCATGCGCAATTCCCACTTGTGAAATCCAATTTTATGCTCAAATCCGATTAACGCCGTCAACGATCAGCAACAACAACAACAACACCGACAACAAACACACGTACACAATCACAATGGCAACAACAACAAGTACGACAATGCGAGAAATTGTAAAAGTACTCGCATAACAGTAACAACAAAGGCTAGCGTGGCGTGGCATGGCAGGCAAATGCCAAGTGACAAAATTTATGACCGGATGTGAGCGTTCAACGCCATGGCGTGAATGCATTTACCCGCACCAATACACCTCAACACCTCGACACCTCGCTCGCTCGGCACCTTCGCCCCCAACGCAGCCGCCCGCGGCGTGTGAGTGCGATGGCCGTCACAAAGTGGACAACGGAATGCAACACCCGCGCGCTGTAAGTGCAAGCGCGCGCGTGTGTATGTGTGTGTGCGTGTGCACTTGCGTATTTGCTGCCCTGATTCATGTGGCACTTATAATGCAAATGTTGCATTATAACATTGAATGGACACACTTGTGTGTGAAATAATTGGATTTTAGCTAATTTAGATTTTTATTTTACGCTCAGCCAACTGATGACGCAGCACCGGCAGCATCGGCAACACCAGAAGCACCGGCAACAGCAACAAAATGCAATTTCAAATGGTTAGTAGGTTGTTAAGTGCCAAACGCTGAACGTATTGCCACATAGCAACAACAGCAGCAACAAACAGTACAACAACAACAAACACTGTAACAACAACAAACACTGCAACAACAACGCTATGTAATCCAAATAAAATTGGCTTAAATTGAGCAACGAGCGTGTCATCTCCATCGGCCAGTCACCATAACCGCTGCTACGGCTGCCACTGTCGCTGCCACTACCGTCACAAACGTCGCCGCTGCAGGGTAATTAAACGTCGCACTTACACAATGTGGCCGGTTGGTTGGCTGGTTGGCTGGCTGGCTGTTTTGTAACGAAATGTGCTGATGAACCAGTGCTGGGCACATGCGAAATTTGTACTTGTTGTTCGTGCAATCCGAGCAGGTGACCCAACGCTGGCGTGTCCGCTTCGAAGGTGTAAGGTATCTAACTAACTGAATTCGAGTTCGGCAACGTAATTGTGTATGTGTGCGTACGGAATTGAAAGAGTGGAAGAAAATGTTTATGATATGGGCCGCATATTTCCTGAAAGAAATGATGCTTGAAAATCGTCAGACAAGTGTTGCAGAGATGGAAAGAGAGCTCGAGTTCATTCGAATGATTTTGTTGGTTATTTTAATCGCAGCGACCTCTTGCTTAGAAGTCGAATTATTTTATATGTGACCTGGTCTACGAAAAGGGGGCTTAGGTGTCAAAAAAAAATAAAATAAAATAAAAATAAAAAAAAATAAATAAATAAATAAAATAAAATAAAAAAAATAAAAATAAAAAAAAAAAAAATAAAAATAAAAAAAAAATGATTTTTTGACACCTAAGCCCCTTTTTCGTAGACCAGGCCACATATGATTAAAGAGAACGGTATTGCAGGAAAGTGTAATGTTGATGAGCTTGCTAGGAAAGGTAATTTAGTCACTACAGAATGAGACCTGGTAGGAACTCCGTTAGCTTTTTCTGTTTACCTACAGAACTGTTTGGTCTCAGATCAACAGCTGTGTAGTGGCGAGGTCTTATGCCCAGCATAAGTAGTAAGAGGTCTAGTGAACCCTTCGTTCTCCGCAAAATACACCCTTAAATGGTTGTAGAAATTCTAAGGGAACACTGTCCGGTCGGGATCAATGTGGTAAGCCGACAGCATCATCTGCTGTTTGCAAGAAGATGAGCTCGAAGTAGCTCAACGCTTCCTTCTCGAAGATTTTTAAGAATTGATCTACTGCGACAACAAGTGCGGCCGTGAGACCACATCTCAGCAGGTTTAGCGTTACTTAAGCGTAATCCGACGCAGTTTTTATGTCATTTTCCCATTTACCAATCCGGCAACACTAATCTGAAGAAATAGAAAATTATCCTGTCAACCGAAAGGTGGTGACCACAGTTTTCCGCGATTTACGAGTTTTAATCTATATTGACTGCTTGGTGAAGTGCAAAACGACTACAGGGCCCTACCATGTCGAAATATTCGAACGATTTGACGGTGTTCTTCCACCAGAATACCGGTTTAAACTTCCCATTATTTCCAAACAAGACGAAATCATTCGCTGGAGAGAAATTTGAGTTTTATGTAATGATTATCACCACCATGGAGATAAATGTACTTTACGGAATTTCAGAAAATGGGTCAGTTGAAGGATCTCTGGTTGAAAGATTAGATGTGGTGAGAAATAAAGCGCATTTTTTTCCACATTTTTGTTTTGCTGTCAAATTATTTCTTATCGGACCATATTCTGCTGTGAGTAAAGTAAAATTGTCATTTAAAACTCCCGAGCTTCAGAAAGGCATACAAATATATATATACAAGAACAATATAACTTTTACCGCTGACTTTGTCTGTATATTATTTGGCTTTGCTCAAACCATTTTGAAGAATGTTTTGTGCCGTCTCAAATCTGGATTGATGTCAAACTCGCTAAATTTTTTGAAAAAAACGTCGCGTAGATGTGTGTGAAACTTTTTGTTGTCTAACTATCAGGACCACTTCAAAAGCATCACCACTGGATACGATATTTGGATTTAAGCATATAAGTAACTCTGAAACCACCGACCAGTCCAACAAATATCGTGCCAAAGGTGAAGCTGCTCCTAAAAGACCAGGACAACTATTGATTCCTTCATCTCCACAATAGGGTAATATCCTACTGCATTGCTCCTTTGCGACTTTATTTCAAAAACTTACAATTACATGGTCTTTGAAGGATATATCGGCAAGAGACTATTCATCTTCTCCCATACACCAGAGAGGGGTGGGCCTGTCGTATATGGTCAAGTTCAATATGCACTATGCCCGTTATTTGATTTGCTTCGAAATATGAGCATAATTTTGGCAGAAATAGTGCTATAATACTCAGCTTGAACTGATATAGACTTTGGGTGAGATTCCTTGTAATGAAAATACATTTGAAATACAAGTGGTAAATGTCACCAATCATTGAGTTTGACGGGTACCCAACTGGAAATAGTAAAAGCTACAAGCTCTGACCGGAGACTCAAATCTGGTACCACGAAGATCAGGAGCCATTGAGTTCGCTCCAATATAGTCATGCGGAGTGGTTACGCGAGGAGGATCGTAGTACCTGTGGTTTAAACCTAAGGACAGATAGAATTAAAAATTCAATTCAGTGTGGAGTTGTACTGCGGCCGGGTGCCAAACCCACAGCTCGGCAGACGTTTTAGGTCGGCCTCAAACCCGAACAAGGTGGAAAAAGTGTATCTTTTACCAGACAAAGTGGAACCAAATAAAACTTGCAAAAGGCTTGTACTATTTGGGTCGCTGATCAGCGCTTGGTTTGATCTGTGTACTTTTAAGCATCGTGAGGTTAGGCCGTACTAACGTAAAAACACAACGACTATTGTTGTTGTTCCAAGGTCACCAGTAAAGAGTAACATGAAAGTTCAACTGACTTAATTCTGATACCTCGGGGAGTAGGAGCTCTTAAAGTGCGCTTGAACTTACTCATGCGGCACGGCCCTTCGGTTAGTATCGTGGTGGTTGTGGTTTAATATCCGAAGCGGGAAGAACTCACATAACAATAGTTTAACGAATAACCTCCTATAACGGGTGGGCCATCTAAAGTTTTAAATTTGAATTATCTATATTTCGACATTGGAAGCGTCAAATGCCATTCGGAAAGTGGCAGATATTCAGTAAAAAGTCTAAAATTTACGAAATGGGTCGCTATTCACTAGAAAAAAGCTGGGAAATATTGACAACTTTTTTTCAAAGTGGTGAGTCTTCAACCCAAACTGTCAGAAATTTGACAAAAAAAAAAATGGACAGACACAAAAAGTGCCATCAGTTCAATTTGTGCAACAATTTGTTTAGCGTGTGCGTGAAACTGGCTCGTTGGTGGATAAACCAAAACGTCAACGTTCATTTCCCGCGCGTTCAACCGAAAATATTGCGACTGTGGCTGAAAATGTTAGTGATAATCTATCCACCTCAACTCGCCGTCGATCGCAGGAATTAAACACTCCGCGAACAACTTTACGACGAATTTTGAAAAAAGACCTCGCTATAAAGCCATATAAAGTTCAAATGGTGCAACAGCTGCAGCCACTTGACCACCCGAGGCGTCTACAGTTCGCAGATTGGGCAGAAGATCGATTGACGGAGGTTAGGTCAATTTTACCGAAAAATCATCTTTTCGGACGAGGCTCATTTCCACCTCGATGGTTACGTTAACAAGCAGAATTGTCGCATTTGGGGCACAGAAAACTCGCACGTAATCGTCGAGAAGCCAATGAACCCAGCACGAATCACTGTGTGGTGCGGATTTTGGTCTGGTGGAACCATCAGCTCATTTTTCTTCGAAAATAAAGAAGGAACCGCCGTAACCATCAAAGGTGAGCGATATCACGCAACGCTAACCGAATTTTTCTTCCAGCAAATTGAAGAGGAAGACTTAGACAACATTTGGTTCCAGCAGGACGGCGCTATGTGCCATACAGCAAACGCTACACTCAATTTTTTATGCCCTATCTTCGAAAATCGCATAATCAGCAAAAGAGGTGATGTGAATTGGCCTCCCAGAGGCTGCGATTTAACTCCGTTGGACTATTTTCTGTGGAGATCTGTTAAAGATAAATGCTACGCCAACCAACCAGAAACAATTCAAGGTCTAAACGAGAATCAAGCTGCTGTAGCTGCCATAAGGCCTGAAACCATCGAGAAAGTACTCCAAAATTGAGTGGATCGGGTAAGCTATTGTAAACTCAGCAGTGATGGTCATTTGCCCGAAATTGTTTTTGTAATAAATGTTAGACCTTTGAAAAATATCAAGCCGTTTTTATACCCTGAACAGGGTATATTAAGTTTGTCACGATGTTTGTAACACCTAGAAGGAAGCGTCGGAGACTCTATAAATTATATATATAAATGATCAGTATGTTGAGCTGAGTCGATATAGCCATGTCCGTCTGTCTGTATATATACGAACTAGTCCCTCAGCTTTTAAGATATCCTTTTGAAATTTTGCAAACGTCATTTTCTCTTCAAGAAGCTGCTCATTTGTCGGAACGGCCGATATCGGACAACTATAACATATAGCTGCCATATAAACTGAACGCTCGGAATCAAGTTCTTGTATGGACGACTTTCACATTTGACAATGTATCTTCACCAAATTTGGTATAGATCATTTTCTAGGGCAAAAATGTAATATCCGAGAAAATTGTTCAGATCGGTTAACTATAGCATATAGCTACCATACAAAATGAGCGATCGGAATCAAGTTCTTGTATGGACAACTTTCACATTTGACAAGATATATTCACGAAATTTGGTATAGATTATTTTTTAAGGTAACAATGTAATCTCTAAAAAACTTGTTCAGAACGGGTTACAATAAAATATAGCTTCCATACAAACTGGACACATAGTTACTAACAGAAATGCACCTGTGAAGAGTATTTAGCTTCGGTGCAACCGAAGTTAACGTTTTTTCTTGTTTTTTATTGACTTTTTAAATTTAAAATTGTATATGGCCCACCCTGTACTTAAAATGTACCTTAAATCGTTTTAACGCTGAACCAGCTTCTATTTTTTCAAGCAACTTCAAAATTGTGATGCCACATAACGACCAAAAATAATTTCGATTCATTATAATCTTTATAAAAAAAAAAATTAAATAATAATTAAAAGTATATTAAGAATATCTAGGACAGTGAGCTATTTTCGCACAACCCATTAGCACACAGCCGAGTACTCGTACTTTTTAAGTATGTATGTATGTATGTTCGTGCATGTGACAAAACATGTGGCCTATTTGGTAGAGTGCCAATGGCAGCTCCACTTGGCCGCCGGCGCCAAACGGATGTGCTGCACTGACTCGTGCCGCAGCAGCTGAGATGCGACACTCAAAAGCCGGACATTGGCCATACAAATGCCAGCAACAACAACAATAACAACAGCAACAAGGTGCAAAAGCCAACAGAGCTGGACGCGCCGACACTAGTCAATGTCACGTGGGCAATAATATTTGACATCCGCAAGTGAGTGCAATGCAGCGCCACAACCAAATGCAATGAGCATAAATTTAACACAAACTGACATTTTGCTGCATTTGCGCATGTTGCAAGCGTCTATTTATACACACACACACTTAATTTTTTATTAATTTTTATTTATTCATTTTGCTTTTTGTCTGCGTTTTGTGAGCCTTTTAATTACTGACAAACAAATAAAAGTAAGAATTAAAAATTGAAATGAAAAAACCGAAGCAAAAACATTTCAAGGCTCACTACCTCTTGGCGCTTTATGCAAATGTTGTGCAATGACGACAACAACAACAACAACATTAAACATACATATGTATATGTGTACGGGCACATAAAAGCACAGATTTTTTCACACAAAAAATGCGCATTTGTGTTGGTGTAAATTTGTATGGAAATGTTTGAATGTGTGTGTTTGCTTGTTTGTTGCACGTAGCATGCCTGCATTGGCAGTGTAACCGCCAATTTTAAGACACTCCTCTTTGCGCAAACAAAAAATGCTCCTTAAGCGCTTGTGCTGGCAGGACGAAGAGCACAGTAGAACGGTCGGTGGGCGAACGGTGCCTGCCATCGTCAGCTGCATTTGCATCTTTAAGGATTGCTCACCCTCTTTGCAGCTGCTTTGTGCTTGCCACACAGGCACATATTGCATAGGCACACACATACATACATATAATCGTATTGAAAGAGCTTGAAAGCGTGAGATTCTAAGCTTGCATATGTGTGTGCATGTGGTTGTGTGTGATGTTTGTGTTTTCAAATTTAAAATACCAAAGTTCGCCACCATTTTCTTGCCACCATTGATGTCAATACAATGTTGTTATTGTTGTTGTCGCTGCCATTACTCCAATTATGAACATTTTTATGAGCTCATCGCCCGCGCGTCCGCGCTTTTGCCGGCGGCGTTGCCACGTTTTTTCCCGCCAACATCGCTTCATTCGCAATTTCGCGTGTCACACACAATTACTTCAGCCCTGCAAGTGTGTGTGTGTAAGTGTGTATGTGATTTCTGATTGTTGATTGTTATTGTTATTAGAGCAATGAAGTGCCTTTCGAAGAACACACGCTCGCGTTCGGCAGTTTCACTCAACGTGGGTGTACAAACATATGCATGTATGGCAGTGTATGTGTGTGTGTGGGGCATGCAACGCGTTGTAGCACATAGGATTTGTAGATTTAGCTGCAGTGTCACTGTTCGCTGTTTCACCACGTACACGCTCGCTGCTCGCCAACAACTTGAACGGCTTCACAACTCCTTCAACGTCTATTGCCATCTTGGGAACAATGGCGCTGCAGTGACAACGCCAATAATGGCCAGGCAGTCGCGTTGCCCGGCATTCATGCAGTCAACAGTCAGTCAACATAAAATTCGCCATGTTTCGTTGCATTGCGGCATTTGTGTGGCGGATATTGTTGGAATTTCATGTCCGTCATCGTTTTCATAGCTGCGGATGTATGTATGTTTGCTGACTCGCATGTGTATGTGTGTGCAGGAGTGTACTTAAATAAATATAAATGTGCATTAGTCTGTGTTATTTGTGTTATCCTGTCGGGGAATGAGGTAATTTCTAAGCGAACATCAAGTAGGTATGTTGTTGTTATCGTTAAGAGTATCCATTAGAATTCAACGGCAAGTAAAGTAAATAGGAGCTAAGAAAATTAAGGATTGAAGCGAGTTACTTTAAGAAGTATTCTTTAAAATGTTCATAAATAAGCGAAAGCTGATTTGATCAAAGCTGCCTCTGCTGCTAAATGAATCTAAACAGCCGAGGTGAGTTTCTTTGCTGCCGAAACCCATATTAAGGGTGTTTTTTAGGCTGTTGGTTGCCAAGAAAAAATAAAACGCAAATATGTAATTTAACGTTATGGCCAAGACCAAGCCCACAAGAATAGTACAGTGGTATTAAATCGTATCTTGAAGGCCATCTCACGTGCCCACGAACGAGATGATGCCTTCAACAAGAGTTTCCTTCGTTAAATTGAAATTTCTTGTAAAAATTGAGACCGTTGGTCATCTCCTCTAAGAGCCTTTCCCCGAACATACAACGCTGATGATCATTCTGCTGTAATTTTTGCACGAGTTGGATTTTGTAAGCCCGCAAACCAAGTTTCGTCAGCAAAATTGTCCACTAAGTGAATGAGCACAGCTACAATTGCTGCGAGCAATGGCAGATCAACTAATTTGGGTCTTCTTCAATACTCTGTCGGCTTGGGGAAGCTGCAATCACAGCAGACATCCGAACTATTTTCTACTCGACTTGCACTCCCTCCTGCTCTCTGAGATCACTAAACCAGCAACTCGATATAAGGGAACTGTGGGACTGTATTTCAAACTCCTTACGTACAGCTGGAACTGAAACTATTGGTATTCGGAAAAGTCAAAAGGACAGCTGGTACGATGAGGATTATCGTATCGAGGTGGAGAGAAAACAGACTGTCTACCCCGCAACATTAGAATTGACCACAACACGTGCAGGATGGGATAGATACCGAGAGTTGAAGATGGAAATCAGACGCCTTTGCAGATAAAGTGCGTGAGTACGCAGAGCTTGACAAGCTGGCCAACAAGGGTAATGCTCGAAAATTCTACGAAAAGCTGCGGCGACAAACAGAAGGTTACAAAATCGAAGCATACTATTGTAGAACCCCCAGAGTTGATCTAGTGACGGTTGCCCAGGTCATACTGAAATTATCGAGGCAACACTACTCCAAGCTACCGAATGGCAGTGAAAGCATAACACCAGGAGATGGCGAACACGATTCCTCATTCGATGCCGATGGAGCAGACTTCCATTGCTCGAATAAGTTCGAATAGAAATTACCCTTTTGAAGAACAACAAAGCGGCGGGGACCGATAGATTGCCGGCCGAGCTAATTAAACACAGCGGAGAAGAATTGATAAGGCACATGCATCAGCTTCTTTGTAGAATATGCCCGGATAAAATTATGCCCGACGATTGGAAGTTAAGTGTTCAATCCACAAAAAGGGAGACCCCACAATCAGCGCCAACTACCGTCGGATAAGCCGCCTCAACATCGCATATAAGGTTCTGTCGACCGTACTAAATGAAGGACTAAAGCAGGCTGCAGCCCTGCAAAATCCACAACTAACCAGATATTCATAAAAAAAATATCAAAAAATTATACATATATTTTAGACTCTAGCGATGATTTATTTCGCTAGCGATTAAATTTTGGTGTAACTAAATAATTGATTGAACCCTTATGTAGTATTAATAAAATCGTAGAGTCACTATGTGCCACCTAAGCACTACGAAAAAATACTTGTATATAAAAATCGCAGCAAAATGTGAACATTTAAAATTAATTGTCTGTGTTAATCGCAACAAAAAAACAATTTCGTTTTTAAAAACAGCATCACAACTCGATGAGATATGAGCAAACAGTTGCCAGATTCAACGATATTACCAATTTACTTTTTTGTTTATAAAAAGACTTCAAACTCATAAAACAACACAGATACATAAATATATGTATATACACATATATATGAGTGTAGATATGTATACTGATGTGCATGTTGATCATAAAAATATGACATAGTCGAAAAGTTGAACGATAAATGTCCACTACCCTCAAATAATCAAGATAAAGTCCCAATGGTCATTGTCAAATGACATTTCGTGCGTGTAGCCTAGGCATACAACATTGATTTGCTTTTATCTGCATTGTCCTTTAATGACTTCACTCAACTCATTCAACAGCCAAATGCAGTGTAAACTCCATTTGGTCACCGCACCACACTCCCGCCTGCCACGCCGGCTGGGCAAATCCGAATGAGACGCAACGTTTGTCTCTGCATACGCAATTAGTCACGACGACCTGTGATACGGTCAGTTGTGATTTGTAGGTGCAACAGGACACTACCGTTCGCATTCACTCCGAGTGTTACGCTTGACGCGCTCAACTTATAACCAGGTTAACAAACGTCGTACATACGTACGGAGAGACGTCGGTGTAGTGACCGATTTCGATTGAGTTTAAGCGGAAATTTTGGCAATTATTCTTGACTACTATGTGCTTTCTTTGAAACCGACGTACCCGTTCATGTGAGTTATGCCAGTGTGGGGGGGATTTCTAAAACGAAAATGCCGAAAAAGAGTGTAAAAGACTGGGCAATAAAGGTGGTCGAAACGTTGACCATCTTTCGGCGTAGTTTAATTTTTCAAACGAAAGAGTTTTTTCAAAATTCCACCTTACATGGTGTACGTTACATAGCCGAGTCCGGACGTCCGGTGGGTGAAAAGTAGGTGAAAGTCTCAATCAAATTTGTGATAAGATTAATAGCGTGTAGGTGAACTAAAAGGAAGACATAAATCGTTTCTCTTGTAGATTTATGTGGTTTTGCTTTACAACAATCGGCGCTGTGACGGCATTGGTGATAATTATGAGTTTGTGGGAGAAATTTCAAACCAATCCAACCATCACAGGTGAGTATTTTTATACTAATGGAAGATTTTTCGACCGAGTATAATAGTTTTGTTCACTTTCAAATTGCATGGAAACAGATTTTCGAGTATACTCAAATAATGTCAAAAAAGTACTGGATATTGTGGCCTTTTCATCTGACTTCAAACGGTTTATGTTGGTGAAAATGGGGGGAAATGAAACAAAGTGATTATTAAAGGCTTACTGAAGGAAAGTTGAATTGTAGTTTTGAAGATCATAGTTATCCCAAACTATAACAAATAAATTCTAAGAGAAATATTTATACAAAGTATGGTGGCATGGCTTTCGTTAGTGTCGAGCAATAAACCTATTAGAGAGGAGAACCGTTCTCACTACCAAATTCTAAATTTGTGAATTACTATAGTTACATAACTTGTATTATTATTTTGAATAACTTGATTTTATGGCCGTGGTAACGATCCAATTTGTCCTATCATCAATGTCAGCATCCTCAGGGTACTAAGGAATAGGTGTGGCAAGATAACTCAATTTTATCGAAGTTATCGCACAGACAGACGGATATGCGAACAAACAAACATCAAGAAAAAAATTTGCTTTGAAAATTCTAATTTTTCATTAATTTCTAAAACTTTTTATAGTTTCTAAGATCCACTAGTTTTCATTCCATACATACATACATTTTTTTTCCAAATTCTATGGAGTGTCTTTTCCGAGTTAAATATGCACTATGGTAAGCAAATTAACAGAGGAAACAAGTTCTCCAAAGATATGCCTGAATATTTTCCAACCCAGATTTCAACGAAAAGATGCAGCCACTAACGGAAGGTTTCAAGAACGGAGCATAGTCTTGTAGAAACCAAAGAGGTGATCTAAAGGCTGATGTTCAGAGCATACTGAAGTTAAGGAGAGAACACCTCACCAGTCTGCTGATTCCCCAATCGATGACGATAGAATATATATTCCATTGTCAGAATAGCAATTACTCGCCTAAAGAACAACATAGCGACAGGGGCCGAGCTATTCAAATACGGCACAGATTTGGCAAGGTGCATGCGTCAGCTTCTTTGCAAGATGAAAGCGATTGGCACATAAGTGTGCTCTGTCCAATCCATAGAAAATTGGACCCCACAATCTGCGCCAATTACCTTATCAACTTGGCTTTAGACCGGGAAAATCTACTATCGACCAGATTTTCACCATCCGCCAAATCTTGGTACAGTACCGTGAGAGGACGATCGACTTACACCATCTCTCGTCGCAAAGCAGCACTAGTTAGGATCAGGAAGGACCTCTCCGAGTGAATTATTTTTTTATTTCATATAATGCAGGATGAAATAATACGAGCTGCAGAGCTAGGTAGAAAAGGTACAATCTTCGCCGATGATATTGACATCAGTGCCCTCAACAGTCGCGCCTTTGGTTCCGGTTTCTTCAACTTGGATAAGAAGCGAAGCTGGTTGTGAACGAGGACAAAACGAAATATCTCCTGTCATTAATCAAACAGTCATCACATTTGTGGATGATTTCCACTCTGCTGGAGAGATCAAGTGAAGAAGGACCTGGCTACACTTCGTATCTCGAATCGGTGCCAAATAGCGAAACGAAGGACTGGCGCACTGTTGTTAAGTCCGCTATAAACGCGTAAGCGGTGTCTACGCCAGTAAAGAAGAAGAATACCTGGCAATAGCTGGTTAGTTTTTTGAATCTTCTTAATTTTGTAAATCAAGAGAAGTCTCTTACTAGTCTGTTGCACGAGCAATCTCTTACTAAATCTTTGCGTTGCCTATCCAACTGTTTTCAAATCTTTTGGAACTCAGTATTTTCAATATTTATGTTGCGGAAACCTGGACCCTATACCCAAGAAGGGATGAAGGTTCCACAAGACCGGAGAAGCCGTCTTAAATATGACGGTCATTGGAGCTATTTTGTTATACTGTGAAATTGGCTGATTGATATTATCTATGAAAGTAAGCTATTAAATAGAATAAGACTGTCCACTTAGTTAAATTATCGATGACAGTTCTCCACTGTCAAAATATTGATATCTACCCAACAAATTTTATGCTTTTATAACATCTAATATTTATACCAAAATCTGGTATTAGCATTATTTATATATTTCCCTTTTTTTGGCATACTTTTATATATTTATAGGTTTAGACACTGATTTCCACAATCAAAATGTTGTCTTTCCCAGCACAATTGTCTGTCCCGAAATACCGTTCGACCATGACAAGGCATACGATTGGGCATACAAAACATTATCGTGAGTAGAAAGCGACTATGGAACCCGCTGAAAAAGTTTCCGTGATCAAAATGAATCTCATTAACAGAAATTATGACCATCCCACGGCAACTATGATCGCACCATTTCTGGAGCTTTTAACATCATTGAACTTCGACAATGTCAACGAAGCTTATGCGCTCTCGACATCCGTCTCGGCAAATATTTTGAAGGAAATTAACTTACGAGAAGCTGCATTTAAAGTAAGATTTACGAGGGCTGCTATATATATTTCTGGCCTAATAATGAAAATAGGCATATTTCTCAACGAAAATTTATATTTTTTTTTTTCGTTGGATTTGGCTCGTCTTGGAAGACCCACACGGTCGATTGCTGTTTTGTTTCGGGCTCCTACGCATAGATCCATGATTCGTCACCTGTGACGATCTTATAAACGTCTTTTGAAGCACCGCGATCGTATTTTTTCAGCATTTCTTTACACCAATCCACACGAGCCTTTTTTTGAGTGATTGTCAAATTGTGCGGGATCCAACGAGAACAAACCTTTTATACGGCCAGGTGTTCATGCAATATCAAATGTATGCTGGTGGGAGAAATGCATAGGCATGCCTCTATCTGAAGGTATGTTACATGACGGGCTTGCATTATCAGTTCACGTACGGCATCGATGTTTTCTGGCACAACGGCTGTTTTTGGACGACCTTCACGGAATTCGTCTTTGAGCGAGCGTCGGCCACGATTGAATTCGTTGTACCAGTTTTTCACAGTGCTATAGGATGGTGCTTCATAGCCATACAAAGATTTTAGTTCATCAATGCACTCTTGTCGTGATAATCCACGTCGAAAGTTGTGAAAAATGATCGCACGAAAATGTTCACGAGTTAATTCCATTTTTTGGCCGAGATGAATTTTTTAATTCCCTGTAAATAAAACAATTCACGATTAAATGACAATCCCACGGCAACTATGAGTGATGTTATGCTAAAAAATGTCAAACTTTCCAATGGAAATGTCAGATCGCACCTGGCAACACTTAGTATTGCCTAGTCCAGAAATATATATAGCAACCTACGTAGTAGCCTACGAAATACAAGGCTTTTAGATATAAAACTTTTGATTGCGTTCCTGTTCAGGTTCACATAAGCTGCGAAGACACCTTAACGGAATGCAAGTACCGCGATGAGCCCATATCGTGTTGTACGCACTTCGATAGAGTTTACACAGAGCATGGCATTTGCTTCGCTTTCAACAGTCGCTTCAAATCAGATGCAAAAGAAGAGTAAGTTACAGCCAAGTATGACAGACATATAAGATACGTTATTATACTGTGAAGTTCGATCAAATTACTTTCAAAATGAATATAGTTATGATAGCGTAATCAAGACCCCGATTCAGGGCGAACAACTAAACCGGTCAGTTTTGGATTCTATCAATCATGGGTTTCAAATCGATGGAGAATATATATTTTTTTATTAAAATGATAAAAAATACCGTTATTTGCTATTATTAAGACAAACTTTTGGATTTTTTTATTAAATATTTATTTTCGAAATTTTAGTGTGAATGGAGCGGCGCCACATGATCTTTATGAAACAGATAAGAAATGGGCTTTATATTTTGTGCCTAACGGTACAGCAAAGGTAAGTAGAAATTTGAGTTTTTAGAGGCTTAAGTGACGAATTAATGTAAACTCAGGTCAAACGAAATATGTTTTGGTGTTTTCGTACATTAGTAGAATGCAGAAACTATTTCAAAAATTGCATAATTAACTGGGTAAAACTTAGTTGATGAGCACTACCGCTTCACAGGACTGTGAAGATATTTTTCATTTCATTCAACAAAGTATCTATGCGGCAGCGCTAGTAGACAGTTATGCTCAGATCATTACAGATACCGCATTTTATTGAAACTTGTTAAGTATAGGAACGGACCGACCAGACTTTGGACACAACTAATTTGAGTCATGCACTGACCGCTATGGAGTCAAACCACCACCCACTACAGATGACAAGCTCGAGTTGTCGAAACGGAAGTGATCCTTGCGCAGCTTCGTTCTGGATACTATAGCAGGTTAAACTCCTACTTATCCAGAATAGACCCCGACATATCAAATATACATATGTCCAGCATGCAACGAGTCCCTGCATGGCTCTAACCACCTCTGTACATATCCAGCCTACAAATCTGACACCACTCTACATATGGTCCGACCTCGTCGAAACAGCACGTTTCCTGGTAATAGCACTTATTGGTGTTGGTCATCGCCAACCCTCTAAAAACTCGACCAAATTAAAAAAAAACCCTACTTCAGATTCGTAACAGATATCAATATCATTACCATTAAGAACGAAAAGAAAATACATTTTTCCAAACAGATTTCTAACACCTAGGATATTTTTTCTGAAACTTGTCACTGTACCGTCTCTTAAGAACCCCAATAGTTCTTACTGTATATCGACGACATTCAACATTTAGCCGCTTAAACCTCGGACGTGATGAACTCCATACAGACACGCCAATCACAGTCACCTTCTTTGCCTTCCTCCCGGTGAATGTTGGGTTGGAAGTCAAACCAACCTACAGTGGATGCTGAATTAGACTAAACTCATTCTTATTCAGAATTGATATACCGACGGCTCGAAAACGTCGGAGGAAATTGATGCAGGAGTCACAGAGAAGTTTTCCGAGCATATTCCAAGCAGAGGTCTTTGTTATAATTCGCTGCATAGAGATAAACCTCCAACGCAACGAACATACTCAGCGACAGTCAATTGAACCTTAAAGCGATCTCTGTGTACAAATCGGTATTGTTGGAGGAGTGTACAGAGTGGCGAAACAGTCGTATCAGATCGTAACCAAGTGTAGTTTGTCGGGGTCCCGGTCACAAGGCTGTAGCCGGGAATGCAACGGCTGATGAGTTCGGGCACTCCGCAGTATCCACCAATATGGTTGGACCCAAACCTTTCATTGCGGTTGGTCCCCATACCATAAAGGAGCCGTAAGAATGAAGGAGTGGGCAGGAAGGGGTGGTATTGGCAACAACTGCCCTCCCATGCCAGGTTGCTACTGGGTGGTTGCAATGTTAAAAGATTTAAATATGTAATCAACCACCCAAGGACAAACTTCGGCTACTTGTCGCTTTCTGCACTTGTCATTGTAGGCTCAAGGAGCCTAACGTTTTCTGCAAATTGCCTGTTCTGCGACATGGAGCTTGAAACTGCAGAAAACTTGCTGATTGGCGCAAGATAAAATCCTTTGGATCCAAGTTTTCAAATAGGGATCACCTTAATAACAAGTGTCAATATATTGGAATTTGTCAATATTCTGGGGATAAGTGAGTCGTTGTGACTTAGCAGAGGACACAATAGACCTTAGGTCGCGGTGCAATCCTCATTTATTGAACTAATCTAATCTACTTCATTTATGGTCTATCAAGGTTTTCATTTTTTCAAACGAGGAATATTTTGGCAGCGATTTCAATGCACAAATAGAGTGGGAGGATAATCAGAAGGTGGAAGCACGGATCTCCAAAAAGAACACATATACCACAGATGATGCTCGACAACTAACAATTGGGTAAGCATACTATCTGCTTTCTAAATATTTCAAATTTATTGCTATGAGAATATAAAAATTTTATACACAGTCAGCGGAAATGCATCTTCTACGACGAGGTCAAATTGCAATACTTTCCCGAAGGTTACACATTCTCCTCCTGCATGAAGGAGTGTCGCATGAAGCGCGCCATCAAGTTCTGCAAATGTAATCCACCATTTTATAAACCGATACGTAAGTGTTCCAACTATTAATGAGACTTGAATTGAATTCTAATTGGGAATTATTTTGCAGCGAGTGTGCCCACATGCGGCGTGTCTGATCTGCTGTGCTTGGAGAAGAATAAGGCGAACATTACGAATATACGGAATTGCATGCAATGTGAATTGAGTTGTTCGAAGACGGTTTTCAATATTGAGAAACTGATTAAAAAGTACGTACGCAAGCAAAAAAAAAATAATCAATTACTTTTTTGAATATTTTGACTATACTTGTAAGACATTAAATATTTCGTTTTTCAGCACCGAAAAGACCGATGATACGGGCGTTTTAGTGGAATTTCTTACGTGGCCTATTATACGTTATAAACGAGAGGTACTTTTCGGTTGGGTAGATCTATTGGTGTCCTTCGGTGGCATTGCAAGTTTATTTCTGGGTTTCTCGCTGCTATCTGGTGTGGAGATTATTTATTACTTCACATTAAGAGCTTGTTGTATGGTGTACAAAAATAGGGTAAGTCGAAAGCAAGCCTCGAGAAGGACTGCATTAATCAAGTTTACAACTTTAAATAACACAATATGCCATAATTTTATGGAATTTCGTTTAATTTTTTTTTAATTGCAGCAAGAATTATATGAAATCGAAGAGGAAATCAAAAGAAGACCGCCACCAGCGATCAATCTTTCACTGCGCCTCATGTCCTATGTTTCAAAGCCTGCACCAGCCGGAGTAGATCCTAACTTGAACCGGAACAATTTGAATAGCAAACAAGTTAACGAAAAATCCATTACACTAAGTAAACGAAACAATTTTAATATGAATGTACCAGAAAAAATCAAAGAGCTCAACCGACGTCGCAAAGCCGATAAGGTAGTATATACAAATGTATGTTTAAATTACTTAACGAAGTATATTTTAAATATCCAATAGGACTATACCGGATATTCAAAAGGACTATACAAATCTACAAAAATAATACCGCAATACAACGATTCGAACGGCGACTGGAAATATGGACAATATCTACCCTGATCAGGCAAACATAAATGATTTAAAAGAAAATACATGCAGTTGATATCACGATATCATAAAACGAAAAAAAAAATATGAATAATTAAAAAATAATGAATTAAGTACTCACACAAATACAAATTGCACAAAATATTAGCAAAGTTTTAAAGTTTCATTATTGAAAAGGTCAACAAGTATATTTGGACAGTATAATTTATATAAACAGTTTGCCTTCGACATAAGCTTAACGTTTTCCCAAAATTTACACTAATAAAGTTTTATCACAGCACAAAAGTGTTTATTTTAATAATTTTCACAACTTGCTTAAATTCATGCTAGAATCTAAATTGATTTGCCGCTATTTGCGTCTTCTTTTGTAAACTGTAGCGTGCGACATCTGCTGGTAGCTGCAATTCAGCTGTTTTCGAATCCAATGCATAGATGTCGCACGGAACGCTCCGCAAAGAAGAGACGCAAAAAGTAAAAACAACACAAATTAAAAAGTCGGTTGATGGAATGTGAATGAAACGGTAAAGCAAAAATTAGAGAAGCTGAAAAGTTCAAGAACTTGCTCTACTTGGATAAAAGTGAATGTTTAAATATATTTTTAGTGCGTTAAAAAGTGAAATATGCAGAAATTAGAACACGATTAATTGAACTAAACCAAAAACAATTGAACAATATTGTTCGGTTAGCAAAGGGAGGTGGCTAATAGAGTGTGTTGCGCTATAGCATGCTGGCACTTATTTTTTTACCTGGCAAATTGTGAAACTTGGCAGTTCGCAAAGGCATTGCGATTATTGTTAATTAAAAAGTACATGAGCCGAAAGCAGGTTAATTTCAATAAGATTCAGTGAAGTATTGCAACGTGTATTGTACAATTCCGCATAAAACAAAACGTGTGGTGTTCAGACCAGTGAACCAAAGTAAATATAAATATTAAGTAAGAGGAATAAGAGGTGCAAGCGGAGCGGAGATGCCCTTTTATGGACTCTATATACCCGGAAAGGAAGGTAAACAAATTTTTCGCATTTTTAATCGAAAATATGCTTATGTATCTACAATTGTTTTTCAAATATGCCAAAATAAAAGTATTTGGGGATGTCAACTCAAGCAACCAACTTTTACAATATTGTATTTGTTTCCATACTAACGTCGAAGTGTCTATATTTTTTTTACTAGCTCATTGAACTTTGATAATATCTATTCGCAAATAATTTGTACAATATTTTCTTTGTTTGTTGCAAAAGGTACCTGCACAGCTAAACGGCTTTCAGATGTAGTGGCAGGTTTTTGAGAAGGCATACGCCTTTGTACATGTTTATAGCTATATTTATGTATGTCGAAAGTATCGCCGTGCATGTATGCACCTAATTTTGTTTACATTTTTCGATGAATAATATAATTAGTATTATGTTAATTATTTATTTCATCTAATTAGCCTTATTTACATGCCAATTGTGATACTACTCAAAGAAAAATAATATTTATTAAATCTCAATTATTGATTTTCAATGTATACCAATAGTTAATAATAAAGTTTAAAGAGTTAAATCAAACACAATATTGTTTACAATTTATCCATATTCTGTATGATCGAAAACAGCTGCAATAAAGGTCGTGTCTTTATCTATTATATAACATGTGTATGTATAAATATATCTAAGTAAATAAATATTTTAATATACATATATGCACATATGTATGTATGTATATATAAATACACTCTTACTACGACTGTAAATAAAATTGCATTATCTCTTTTTATTTATACCAAGTATCCACCTATGCATGTTAACACCCTGGTATAAACATTTTTGCTTTCAGTAATACTTCTCAATTATCTATACATATAATAAGATGCGTTAATTTGTAATTTACATTTGTAATTTTGCCTGTGTTACACATTGTAATCATTATTCTAGAGCTATTTTCTAATTGCTATTCATTTGAGTATGCTTTGTGTTGTATTTGTTGTCTAAAACGGGTGTGCTCAATAACATCGACATCACGATGACGTGATGATTCGCGATTTGATGACGAAGAGGCGTGCCATTTCAATTAAAATAAAGTACAAATAAGTCATAAAAGTTTATAGAAACTGTGTTACAGTTGTAAGCACATCTATTTAAATATTTTGTTTATTTCTCATTTGTACAAATGTAAAAATCTAAATTGATGGCCGTTTTTCTCATAGCACAGTCAATAACAATAAAGTAATATATACATACAGCTCATTTAAGTTCACATTTAAACACACCGAAGGTCTAATATACCTACATAAATAAGTTTAAAAATACTCATAGTGTTTGTAGGGCGTTTGTGCGTCAGCTTCTACAATATTGTAGCATAATTACTAACAAACTGTCGAAACTTACTCTTTGGATTTAGTACGCATATTCCTAAAATCAAGAACAACAATCCAACTTCCCAGAAGCCTCTCTCACACATTGACATATTGAGTATTAATTGACGCGGCTTTGGCCTCTGCCTTCAACCATATGTTTGTTTCCAATGTTTTTGTTTTGATTTGGATTTTTATTTATCATATCGCATTATTGTTTTGCACCTGTTTTCTTTGTTTGATTTCGCTAGAACTATTCACTCGCACTTTTTAATTATCGCCTTTACAACACACTCTGCTTGCTATATTAAGCGAGCTCGCGACCGCAGCGAATTTTTGAAAATTTGCCAACAATTTGTGATGTGGTAAGAAAACACGCGATTTCGGCGTTGTATACCATTAAAAAGAAAAAGGAAACGATTAACGGTTGTCTGACATGATCCCAACACAATTTACAGTTTTAATTGTTGTCATGCAAATATAATGACCCAATCACCATGTGCATCAATCTTTGTCTCTTTATAGCTGATATTCCACATGTGTATTGTAATAAGAGCGAAGCGCTGGATGTGCTGAAACTGCACAAGGAGGCACGTTTACGTGAATTCAATAATGAAAATGATGCTAACAAATTTGCCAACACTGGGCATGAAGTGGTGGCGCCACCGCGTCACGCCGATGGCAAATGTATGTATTGCATAAACAACTCGTACAAAGAAATCTTTACATATTTTATTATCTCAATATTTTTTTTTATCATAACAGCATCCATTGCAATGGAAAAGGCGGCATTTCGTGGCCCAACGAAACAGGAACTTATTGAATTTCGAAAAATCATCGAGTCTGGCGATTATGAGCGTGTCAAAACCATGATTTGGGATAATCCGCGTTATTTGGTGAGCGCTGGTGATACACCCACCACACTAAAGGAGGGCTATCGTTATAATGCTATGCACATTTGTGCAATATCCGGCAAACCGCGTATTGCTGAGTTGATTTTGAAAACCGTAAGCGATACAAAATTTGTGGATTTGCTTACGGGAAAGAAGAATGACGAAAAAATGTGCAAGGAATTGTGTGTGAATTTATTGGATTACTATTTGAATATACCGGAAAAGGGGCGTAGTGAGACACCTCTACATTTCGCAGCGAAGACCGGTGCATTTGAAATGGTGGAGCTGTTGACTACCTTCCCGGAGTGCAAAATGACACCTAACTCGGAGGGTTTGTACCCCAAAGATGTATGTACTACAATTATAGCTTGTGAGATATAGAAATAATGTATTATCTCTGCAGATCATATGTTCACGGGTGCCAAACGCTACGCCAGAATTAAAAAAGAAGATTGAGTTATTGCTTGAGGAACGTTTCTACGTGCCCGTTTTACGCTCCGTGGACAATGCGGTGCCGCCGAAAATTGGACAACCGTTTTCTGCCAGCAATCCACCGGTAATAAATGAAAATATTTTCACTTTTTATTTACATTGAGGTTAAATTTTTATATTGAAAATTGTAGAAACTTTTAACATTTCACTTTTTTTTAATTTATTTTTATTTATTTTTTTTTTTTGGTTTTGGAAAATTGTTGAAATTATTAATATTTACGAGTTTTTTAATTCTTCTTGCTTTTGCTTTTCAATTTACAACCAGAATCTCAACTGTGATCCACTGAGTCCTGAAGTTAAAATCGAAGCTTTAGCCGGTCCAATGAATAAGGACCAAGCCAACGTAAGTTTTGCAGTATTTTATTGTGTATATAACAAAGACTTATGCTTGTTGTTGTTTAGCAATTCTGCCGTCGTTGGAAAACGCCACCACGCCTCGGTAGCAATGCTGGTTTATCGCCAGTTACTTATAATTTGTTCATTTCGCCCGTTAAAGCGCGCTGCGTTAATGGTACGCCTTCTAAGACATCACTCGCTAATATCAGTAACGGCAGTCCTACGCTCAGCACACCACTCGCAAAAGCCAATCGCCGCGCCTTATTCAATTCCACGCCACGGCGTGCGAGTTGTGAGGTAGTCAACGAAAACGGCGTCGCCAATGACACTTCTTCGGTAGCTGACAAACAGAATGGCAATCATAAGAATCAAGAGGAAAGTGTCGAAACAAAAAATACTACCTCTAATTCAAAAACAACAACAACAATCGAACAAGAAAAGAATAATAATAGCCATGAACAATTACCCTCGCAGAGCACCACGGACATAAATATTTTAAAGAATTTAACATCGCAAAATACACCAGTGTTACAAATGAAACGCGAACTATTCTTCGCCTATCGCGATCCTAATCCTAGTACACCAGTCGAGCGCAACGCGCCCGAAATTAACCAACACGCTAATACCTCTGCGCTCGACGAGCTGAATATTAGCGCCATTGGCGAAAATAATGAAAACCAGCCGTTGGACCAGCCGCACCAGCAGCAAGCAGTCAAACTAAAAGCCAGCATGCTGAAGACGGCGCTATGCCGCAAGATGCCGCTTATAAAGGATAATTTCAACACTTATCGTGATAATAGTACGGCTTCCACACCAGACTCGGACTGTTGTAATGATTCGATGCGCAGCTTGTTGTTGAACGAGCCCGAACATTATGACAGTCCGGGTTTCAAAGAGCGCCACATCAAAATCACAGATACCGAAAAGGGTTTGGAATTAATTGGACGCGAATTGGCCAAGGAACAGAATGTCGAATGGCGTGAGTATTGGGACTTCTTGAACTCATTCATCAACATCGCTTCCGAGGATGGCTTGAACAAACTCGAAAACTACTTCGGCCAGCGACTCAAAGATGAAGAGATGACAAAGAAAACGGCGCAAGCAATGGCAAAATCGGCTGTAATTTTAGACAGTGTTTGCAATGCCCTCGATAAGTTGCATTTTCCAGAAAATGGCAGTTTACATGATTTGCGTAATGGTTTCAATAATGAACGAACGCGCTACGCCAACATGACTGGCAGCGGTGAGGTCGCCACAACGGCGCCACAGTCCACAACGCCCTACACATGTGTTGAGAAATCGGTGCAAGTGTTTGCCAAGCGCATGACAAAGACCATTATACACAACATGGATAACATGGTGTCCATCAATGACACACTTCTGTCTGAATTGAAAAGACTGAAATCGTTAATATGTAGTTTTAAGGAGGATACACGATTCCTAAATGTCAATTTCTCCAAAGTGCATTCGAGAATTGGCAATTTAATTTCCATCTATTTGGCGAACTCACAAGAGGTCACGCCAGCAATGAAAGTAAAAGTGAGTAAAAAGCCTTAGCTTTGTAGCTATAAACAAAGAATAATGAATATTGCTTTCGACAGCTTCAGGGTATTATCAAACACATGCTTGCGCCCGGTGAGCGACGTGAACACATCGAATGTGTTTGTTGGCGAATACTTAACATGTTGGAGTCTTCAAGTAAGTGTCTTTTCCTAGTGTAAAACAAATATTTACTCCCAAAAATTATATATAATTATCCACAATTACTTTCAGCTGCTCAAATACTGCCCGAACAACTTAAAACCGAGGAGATGTGTTCGCACGAGTGGGAGAAGGAGCGTGAATGCGAGTGCCAATGGGAGACAAATCTCAGTCGCAAAACAAGTCGACGAAATCGTATGGAGGCGCGTTATCGCAGTCATCAACAAGCTAGACAACATCATCAACAACAACAACAACAAGATACACAGAAATCGCAACAAACGAATGCCGATAATGGCATTGAATGGCGTGATCCTTTGCCATGCAGTGACGCAGAGACCGTCTCACTTAACGCCAATAATGCCAAAGAGCAGTGGCGCGATCCTGTCGATTGCAATGAAGGCGGCGAGCGGTGGCGCGATGTTAATATACGCGACGAGTCGCCAGACAACGATGTTTTTTGGGTATTTATAAAGATATATATTTATGTATGGCGGTATATTTACTTAGCATTTTGGTTTTAAGTGCAAGAAAGTTTTACTAGGAAACTAAAATTTTAGTAAATGATTTATATATTTCTTATACAGTTAAACGAACCCTGTTTTTAGTTTATTAATGCGCATTTGTATTATTTTTCAGTCCGATTTTGGTGATACTGATTCCGACAATGAAGAGGAAGTATGGGCTACGCCACCCGAAAGTCCATCTCACTGGAGTCTATTGGATGAACCTGTGGTGGAGGCATTCAATATGTTTATTTATGGGTAAGTAATAAATTAGGCCGACAGGGATAACGCTCGAAAATTCTACGAAACGTTGCGGCGTCTAACAGAAGGTTTCAAGACCTGTGTCACACTTTTGTAGAACCCCCAAAGGTGATCTACCGACTGATGCCCAGAGCATACTAAAATTATGAAGGGAACACTACTCCATCCTGCTCAATCGCAGCGAAAATATAACGTCAGGAGAAGGCGAATCCGATACCCCAATCGATGACGATGCAGCAGACGGTTCATTGCCCGATCATGAAGAAGTTCGAATAGCAATTAGGTTCGATACATACCATCTATTGGTCGATTTTAAAGCTGCTTATGACAGCACGAAAGGAAGCTGCTTCTATGTTGCGATGTCTGAATTTGGTACTCCCGCAAAACTAATAGGGCTGTGTAAACTGACGTTGAGCAATACCAAAAGTTCCGTCAGAAACAGAAAGGAACTCTCCAAGCAGTTTGATAGTAAACGAGGCTTCAGACAACGCGACTCTCTTTCGTGCGACTTTTTCAATCTGCTCTTGGAGAAAATAATTCGAGCTGCAGAACTAAATAGGGAAGGTACTATCTTCTATAAGAATGCACAACTGCTGGCGTACCGATTACATCGGTATCTTTGACCTCAACACCCGCGCCGTTATTTCTTCCTTCTCCAAAATGGATAAGGAAGCGAAGCAAATGCGTCTGGTAGTGAAAGAGGGCAAGACTAAATATATCCTGTTATCAAACAAACAGTCATCGCACTCGCGACTAGACTCCCACGTCACTGTTGACAGTCATAACTTCGAAGTCGTAGATAATTTCGTCTATCTTGGAACCAGTATCAACACAAACAATAAAGTCAGCCTCGAAATTAAACGCAGAATAAGTCTTGCCAACAAAGCACCTTCGAACTGAATAGACAATTGAGAGGTAAATTTCTCTCTCGACGAATCAAGACCAAACTCTACAAGTCCCTCATCATTCCCGTCCTACTAGATGGTATGGAGGCATAAACGATCTGAAGGGTATTATGTTTTTTTTTTTATTTTAATTTTTTAATTTTTTTTATTTATTTATTTTATTTTTTTTTATTTTATTTTTTTTTTATTTTATTTTTTTTTTATTTTATTTTTTTTTTTTATTTTTTATTTTTTTTTAGGGTGTTTTTGACTATCTGCCTCATGAGTGTATGCTACAATCATTATTATAAATTATGTGCATTATTTTATGTTAAAAATATTCGATTTAACACGACAACTATTTTCCCTAACGTTTTACAATTTTTTTTTTTTTTTAGAAATGAACCAACGAAACGAGATGTTGACGTACTGAATGCCATAATGCATATCGATATTGATACCACAAAATATGCCAATATTCACTCGTGGAAAACGGCTATGCTACGCTTCCCGAAAGAGGAAATGGATGCGTAAGTTATATTTGCAGAGCAGATGTCTGTATGTGTGAAAGAAGTTTGGTAGTCAGTTTTGTAAAAAAAAAAAAACAAAAAATCATGCGAGATGAGAATTGGTTAAATGTTTGAAATTTCGGTTTCTTGTGTTGTCGTCTTTGTGCTGTGGTATGTATTTGTGTGTGCTCTACATATGTATTACCTAACTCTACAAACTATTTACATATGTATATAACAATAGCGTACTCTATGCACTTTACAGTTTTCCATCGCTATCCATTGTAAAGAAGTCGCACTCGTTTACATCAACGCGTACACCAACCCGCAAGGAATTTCCACTTACGCCGTTTGCACAACGGCAGTCCTTATCGAAAAGTGTTACCAGCACACCACTCACAGCCAAGTTGACGGGAAGATCGGCATTTCCAACACAAACACAACAGCATACAACAGCAACAACAACAATTATCAATCAACAGCGTGCACTGCCAACAACAGCGAAGCGGTTCTTTGCGCGTCAAACGCTCGCCAACCTCCTGGCACCATTCCACGCCAACAACACACACTAACAACTGCTGTTAAAGACGACCTCTGGAGTTTGTTTTCCAATGACACATTCAAAACTCATATTAATTTCGTTTTACACTCGCTCAGTGTGTTCGTTTCGGCTAACCATTCTAATATTTGTACATTTATATCGAAATTTTGGCTGTTTTCAAATTGATTTTCGAATTTACTAGCTGCGGCATCTTCATGCGCATTTTGTAAGCATAGAAATGCATTTCGCGTTGGCTTATTTTATTATTATTAATTTTGTATACGTTTTTTTTAATTAATTTTTTTTTCATTGGAATGTTCTTTTGCAGTTACTTCAATTAGTTACAAAAACAGAAAATGTTATATGTATGAATTTAAAAAAAAATGTCTAAAAACGAAATGTTCTCCTTAATTACATAATTATCATATAATTACACTTACTATACTGTATTTTCTTCGAACCGTGTTGCCACATGATTTTATAGTATTACACTGTTTAAATATTTAGCTGCCCATTTATACTTGTCCTTGAGAAACTTAATGAACGTTACGCAGTTAAAGGCTGATTTTTTAACTTATATACTATACATACATACATATATATGAATACATTATTATTATACAATTGAATTTAATGCAGTGTCAACTAATGGCTAATCAAATATTGTTACGTAAACTACTTTGTCCTTTAATTGCAATTCCGTCAATACAATATGTATATGTGTGTGTGCAAGCATCGCATGTTGCGCTTGATAATAATTATTTGAAGCATTAAAATACTTAATAAAATGTGTTTCTGTATACAAACCTATTAAAATACAACAAAATTCTGTTTATGCAAACAAAGTTATGTCTTTTGTAATTATCGAAACTACCAATATACTGATAATTCAAATGAAATATTTTTTTAATAATAAATATGTGCTCAAGCGATGCGGAATAATTAAAATAATGAAGTGGTTATTTATGAAATGTGAATGAAAAGGAAAAGTAGCTTCGTCATAGACCTTGATTTTTTATTGGTTTCCACGTTAGTCGGGCCTACGTAACCGGAACGGGCCCGGATATTTATCCGACCAAGGGCTGTCAACTCAGCATAATTCTGCCGCTATAACAACAATATTGGTACCATAACCTATAATATGGAACCTGGGAAATGGTGGTATGTTAGTCTACAAAATCAATTTTTTTCTATTACGAGATTTAACTATTCAAGAAAATATGTCTGCAGAGGATTTTTCTAAATTCAGCGATTTTCGAAGATATAGGTAGATTTTGCAAACCTAGCAACCAAACTAACCAAATTTCTTTCAAAAGGATACCTACGACTTTTCAGGTTCTACTGAACCGATTTACATGAAGTTTTTGCAGTCCTCTACAGACTTGTCTATATCTGGAACTATCCATATCTCCAAATTTTATTTTTTACACATGTGATCTGGTCTACGAAAAGGGGGCTTAGGTGTCAAAAAATCATTTTTTTATTTTTCAATTTTTTATTTTTTTTTTTTTTTTAATTTTTTATTTTTTTTTAATTTTTTTTTTTATTTTTTTTTTTTTTTTTAATTTTTTTTTTTTTTTATTTTTTTTTATTTTTTAATTTTTTATTTCTTTTTTTTTTTTTTTTTTTTTTTTAATTTTTTTATTTATTTTTTATTTTTTTTTTAATTTTTTTTTTTTTATTTTTTTTATTTTTTTTTTTATTTATTTTTTTTATTTATTTTTTTTATTTTTTTTTTGACACCTAAGCCCCCTTTTCGTAGACCAGGTCACACATTTAAAAAATTCGAAACTGTTCAAAAAATGGTGTTTACGGAGTCGGTGAAAAAAATTTATCGCAATGGGCTGACTTAGACTTCTTAGATACATGTAAAGAATCGCAAGCATAAGATAATTTCCTTTTTCTAAGCCACTCTGAAGTGTAATTTTTTCAGAAAAAAAAACTTTATTTTTGAAAGTCGGCATTTTGTCAAAAATCTACATTTTGACTGGTACTCGATCATTATCTGCGTGCATCTTTCGGGTTTGTAATCGAAAGTTTCCCAGCAAACCCTAAAAACTATTTCTCCAAACTTTCTTGCTTCATCTCTACCGCTTCACCAACACTTTCCCACTAAATCTAATCTTGCCCTGTTCACAAACTGCACGGAGCAGCACTGACTGGATTAATATCCTTATTGATGACGCGAAAATTCCGGTAGTCAACAACCATGAAATACTGTGTGTTACATTTGAAAGTCTGTTCACCGCTGGAGCTGCTGCAAGACACTCACAGTCGACAGGATTTTCGAACAAAATAAAAAGCTGGAACCAAATTCACAAATTTTCGGCGAAACTACACGTACAAAGGTTTGCTGGAATCGGAACCGCCTTTAAAGAAGCGGAAACTGCCGACTTCGGACATGAGACCATATAATATACAAGTAGTACTATAAATAAACTCATTAAAGCCCCAAAGCTATCTGACGACTTCTATTATACGTGTTTTTTTGAGAAGAATGTCGTACAAGTTGATGTCGTGAATCCCTAACCTTATTCATAAAACCTTATAAAACTTCACTGCCACTTCACCTAACACCTCAAACCCGCTCATCTAACATCTAATTAACTGTGGTTTAGTTCGCACCATACCCCTTCTGTTTGATAATGCCGATGAATTGTACGGCACAAGGTATTAATTGAATCGCAGCTTCGAAATCGTTGAACATGTTGCAGAAGAGTCTACATTATGACGAACACAAGTGGCCCAAATCATTCAGTAAAGGTCGTGAACCAACCAAATCTTGGGTCTTTCAAATTGTGCATTCACCTCTGTTAATGTTTGTGTTTACATATAGTAACTTAAAATATTCTTCTCGGCCAACTTTCGTCGCAGATGCATTTAGCCACAGTGTATTTCTGCACTTAGTTCGATCTTTGGCGATGAAGCTTCATCAATAATCAATGTTTATTGATGACATGGTGAATTCAATCCAAGTTGTAGATCACTCCAAGACGAATTTAGTGGAAGTCGCCCAAAATCAGTTTTTGTGTCGGAAGCTATTGTTACTGTGCGCAAAATAATATTGCAAAATCGTCATGTGACAAGCCATGAGATAGAGATCACTATAGTCTTTAGTGGGTCCAGCATACATTCACTATTTCATGAACATTTCTTTGTAGAACGTTTTTATAACAGAATTTGTCGATCACTTATAAAACCTGGTGTCGATTGGTCTAGAAAAATGTTATATAAATACGATAGCGGTGTTGTGAAACACGTCTATGGTATCATGAACGGTGATGAATCTTGGATTTGCTGCGTATAAACGGAAAGTGCTCAGCATTCGACTGTATGTGTTTTCCTGATGAGCCGAATTCAACAAAAGTTGTTTGCAGGCGAAACACTTCCAAGCAAGTTGTCGCATTTTTTTATAAAAACTAGACACGTCGCAACCAACCGTTTTTTTTTTGCAGTTGTGTCTCAAGAAATCAGGATAACCAACCACCATAGACGGAACACTTAACCAAACCAATGCAAGCTCTCACATATCCACTGAATATTGGCATTTTTGCACACTCAAAACATCAATTTGATTTTGTAGTCCTGACTTGTCATAATGCTAGATCAACACCTAAAGGGGCGGTTATACGTTCAGAAGTCATGTTTTGTAGATACCTCAATCAGAGTGAATAAAGCGCTTCGATAATTAGTTCAAGTACATGCAAAACAATGAAACGATTTTCGATGATTAAAATTTGGATTGGTTCCGTAATTTCGAAATAATGGTTTGTCAAAAAAGTCTTGCGGTATTTTTATTGAATCAATTCGTGTGGCACCCATACATCGAGCTTCTTAGTGACTCCAAGCTTCTTCAAATGGTTTATAACGGTTTGATGACTACTATGCCGGTCTCTTTCGACCAATTCAGCGATTTTATCGCAATTTTCGACGACAGGCCTTCCGAAGTGTGGCGCATCTTCGACCACCTCTACACCAGAACGAAAACGTTGAAACCATCGTTGTGCGGTGGAAATGGAAACTGTATCGGGCCCATAAACTGCACAAATTTTATTGGCGGCTTGAGATGCATTTTTGCCTTTATCGTAGTAGTACTGTAAAATATGCCGTATTTTCTCTTTATTTTGCTCCATGTTTGCGACGCTGTAACTCACGAACGACTTAAGAGAAACGACAATCAATCAAACACGTGTTAGCGCGTGAAATGAGCTTTCCAAAAAGGTATAGCATGATCAGATGCGACGAATAAAATTAGAACTACGCGCTTTCAACGCCAACTAGCGAAAATACGGCAAGACTTTTTTTGACAACCTAATATGATAGATACTACTGTGGGCAAAACAATAGTAAGACATTTTAATTTGAATTTCGCGCGAAAACCCATTCGTCGATTTTTTTTTATAGTTTGGTATGATTGTCAGTGGCATCTGTGCCAAATAATCATTAATGTTTAGTATACGCTTGTCTTTTTGAAATATATAAATTTCTTTCTTCGAAGTTCAATAGTTTTAATAATCGGTGCTAAATCTAATTTGAGAAATGTGGGGACTATTTTCAAGACGACAATGACAAACAAAAATTCCCGTTACTATTTGAATACATGAAATTTTTCATAAAATTAAAGGCCTACATATCTTTCCTGCCTAAAGCGTACAATTTCTGCAACAAAATTGGTTTTATTTTCCCATCATCTACTGATTAATGGCAAAAAATTTTCAAAAATTATTTTTTAATATTTTAAAATTATTTAATTAATAATCGTTTATGCTTTTAAATATTTGCTGGAATTTTTTTTTGTTGCTTTTAATAAAAAAAATTAAATTTTCGAACCCAAAACACATAATGTAGGCAATTAAAAAACAAAACGTTTTATTTAAAGATGGCTCTAGTTTGAAAATTTAAAAAATCGAAAATTTTTGCTTTCATATATGTACATATCTTATCATAATAGTATATATATATACAAATATAACTCCTAAACGGATTTTTAAAACTTCAAATTATTTTTAAAGATATGACCGTTTTGGTCATGGCAACTGGGTGGGGTTAGTTTTAGCTTAAAACTTTGAGAGGTTAGGTTCCTTTCAAAATTGAATTTAATTTTTTTGTCATATAAAATATTAATAGTAAATAGTGCTTAAAGTATGCTTATAAAATTCAAATCGATCCGTGTAAATTTCTAAGAGATAGAGTCTTTGGAAGTGCCGTCAATCAGGCTACGGTTTCTCAAACAGTTATTCAGCGATTTTGTTCAAAACTTGACATACAATAATCTAGGATGTTTTTTTTTTTTTGTTTTTTTTTGTTTTTTTTTTTTTGATTATAACGAAATTTTCGATCCAATACATGTTAAATAATTTACCAAAAATATGTTTGTTATTCAAAAATTCTTACTTTACTCAATAACAAAATTTATGCTTGTATGTACTACGAAATATTTTTCATTTTAGATGAAACAATATTAAGTAATCTTGTCCACGACAATGTTGAACGCCATGGAAGATGAGTGGTTGAGTTTTCGGCACTTTTAAATATAACTTTACAAAATATTGTTTAAATATGAATCTTTGATATGCTGAATTGTTTAAATAAAATGTTTGATTGTATATATTAAAAAAAAAATAAAAAAATATCCTTTTTGAAACTCTGAAAACCAGCTAACCCCTTAAACAGTTTTTTCTCTAGGTATCTTCTAATAAGCTGATATACTTCAACATTGAAATGAATATTCTTTAAATATCTCTCTGCCATATGAATGAACTTAAACTAATTAGTAATATTTTAAAAATTTCGTGAAACAACTTACCTTTCATTTTCGAGTTGTCGCCACTTTACGATTTTTTCATGCGTGCTGTAGAAATAAAAAGAAAAAATATTATACGTGAATTTACAATAAAGAAATCATTTAAGTTTGCATCAATTATTAAAGACCGCTCCAAATTCGGGCTTCTAGACTAGGATGCATCCTTAAAAAACATTAGGTATCATGTTTTATTAAAATATTAAGAAATAACAGCACTAAAAAATACTATTCACTATATGTGACCTGGTCTACGAAAAGGGGGCTTAGGTGTCAAAAAAAAAAAAAAAAACAAAAATAAATAAATAAATAAAAAAAAAAATTGAAAAAAATAAAAATCATTTTTTGACACCTTTTCGTAGACCAGGTCACATATATTGGCTCCAAAACTCTCAAAATAAATCATTCTCAACAATCATTTGAAAAGGATTATTAAATAATTTTGAAGCATACTTTATGTGGATCATAAAATATGCACAATATATGTATAAACATTAACCGCATACACTCCACAAAAGCTCTTTTCAATTTGCTTACAACGGAAAAGCTCTCCAAATTCAATAAAAGCAGAAGCAAAGAACGTATAATCAGGGATCGTAAATGATGTATGATAAACGTTCTCTGACATAGATTTACGTTCTCTGCTTTACGTTCTCTGGTAAGCCTTTTCCAACATTTGCAACGATTTTGTACACGAAATTTGCTTCTTCGAGTCGAATTTTGGCAAAAAAAAACTAGCAAAATTTTTAAAATTTTATTTTTTTTTAATAACGGCACAATTTTGTCAATTTCTTTTTCACGGTAAGCAAATTTACGGACAATAGCTTCTACTAGAGACATCTTTAAGGTTTCATCCACAGCGAAGGCTAGAATCACTGCAACAGTGTCATTGTATATTCTTGAAATTTTTATAAATATACCCTTAAATCTTGGGAAAAAATCGCCCACTCTACCCTCGTCGAGGGTGCCGACAGGTAATTTGCAATCATTCATGCGATGGTTGGGGGGACGAAAAGGGCTGGATCAAGATGTCAGGCGACCGAGCCGATGATCAACCTGACAGGAGGCCCTTAAAAAGCCCAGTCTCAGATAGCCTTGCGTAGCGAGAAATATGGTCAAGCGAACATAGCTGCCCCAAAATATGAGACAAAACAACAAAACTAACACAAACACAAATTTAAAGGAGTCCGAATCTCTTATAAAAAAGCCCAAGAAAGAAAGTTGTTGCCAAAAGAGAGTAGTGTTTATAGCGAGCTCGAGAATAGCCAGCTCAAAGGCAAGAGCGAAGCTTGGGTCAGGCGCACCAGCAAGGAAGTTGAAGCTAAGGCTGGCTTCAGGAAAGAAACAGCATCAGTAGCAGTCGGTAGGAGGGAGAGCATGCATGGCCTGGTTTTAATGTCGAAGACACACCTGCAAAGCCAACCAGGAAGGAGCTAACAAAGAGCTTCCAGAATCCATTGACTGCGGGAGAAGCGGTCTTGCTGATGTAGCGTTCAGAAGAGAAGAGGCTTAGCCGTCAGTCAAAAGACCGAAGGCTAAAGACGTGATGTGCACAAAATCATTTGCTGGCTGTGCTATTAAGCAATTCATGTTAGCCACCGTCATGCACGGATAGCCAAGTTCAGAGCCTGTAAGTAGTGCCTACTGGGATTCGTCAAAGTAAATTAGCTTCTCTAGTCCTAATTATATGTTACCGACTATTGTAGAAACTTACAGGAGGTAGAAGAGGACTAATAAACAATTTCTATCCAATTTCAAGGATTTATATTTCTTGACGACGTCTCGAAGGTTGCACAGATAAAACTTTTATTCCTCTTACTGATGAACTTCATCAGAAACACGGGATGGTTCAGAGAGGAGCCAATAGTGTGATGGGACTTTAGTCCCTGTGGTATTAATTATGATGAATTTAGGCCGAGATGCGCCACTCTACCTACCTATCCTTTAAACTCAAAAACAATTGTTAAAGTATTTTTATATTTCTAATCCCCAAATATCAACTATTTTTACTAGGTATTACACTGGGTATGCCCTAAGTACTGATGGGGATTTTATTACTTGATTGAAAAATGTGTGTACATATGTATGTAAACGCGTAGATGAGTGT
>CM050325.1:57031245-57224973 GCA_027475135.1 Bactrocera correcta | reverse complement strand
TAGGAAACATTCTGCCTCTAAAAACCACCCTGTTTACAAAAAATGTACATATTTTTCCGTAAGGTGCATAAAAACTACATGCAACAAGTTGCACTTTTGTTATAAAAATAGGAAACAATTCACACAGAGCTTAACACAATATTTATCTTTCTTATTGCTGAAGTGTGACCAGGTAACGAAGTCTTGCTTATTGACGCTAGTGCCCTTCAAAGCCAAATGAGTGCAGTAATTGTTTTGCTTCGCAATTTCTTATTAGCTAAGTGCTTACTATGTTTGTACGTTTCACTTTCATTTCAGACAAAGTGAAATAATAAAATAATGAATAAAAAAAGTTTGATATTCTTAGAAGTGCTTCGGTTTTACTTTTTAGCACACTTGTTAGTTTGGTTATTTTTAAATGCATTTTCATCATATTATATATATAAGCATGTGCTTATACACACTTATATTCTCATTATATATGTAAGTATACTCGCAGATCTACTTTTTGCATTGCTGATAAGATTTTATTTCCTATTTTCGTGACCGCATTTAACCGCTCATTTATTTGTTATTTATTTTTCGATTTTTTGCACTTATTTTCCGTCTTGGTGGCTTGGTAGCTATTTATTTATTTATTTTCTTCTTTATTGTGTTGAATTGCGTTTGTTGACAGCAGACACATTGGCGGCAATTATTACGCTATGCGAGACAAAGGGGTTACCAAACATCTGTGGTATATTAATATATAAATAAATATAATACTATATATTCATATATACTGAAGAATCTGTGTACTTTTTCGAATTTAGCTGTATTCTTCTCAGTTCTCGAATTTTATATTATCTGCATTTGTTTATTTTGTTGACCGCCCCTGCATTGTGAAAAATGATAACTTGAGCTAGAGATGATTGTTGGCATAAATTGAAAGTTAAATGTAATGCTGGTAAAAGCAGGCATACTTTTAAAGTACCCATTTAAAAAAAGGAATATTAAATATTTTCACATGAAAACTATAAATTAAGGGGTTGCATGGGTTTACGTGTTTATTATCTTATTAAATTCAACACGACTAGAAAATTGTAATGAGATTTCAAGATGATCCGAGTAATAGTTTCGGAGATAAAGCCTTGAGAACTTGTGCACTCGAGGCTAGCTAGGCTAAGTGCATCGTCTTTAAACACGTTTTTCTCGAAAATGTGTTTTTGAAGTCGAGTCGGGAACTACTCAACCGATCTTCATGAAATTTTACACAGGTCTTTGAGATACAATTCTTAAAGACGAAGGATTTTATTCCATTACAACTATTTAAAACAAAATCGCGCGAAATTTTCACTGAAATTTTAATTTTTTTGTAAAAATGTCTGCTAAAAATCTAATTCTCAGTTTTTTTCTTTCGTCCAAGTTCTAAGTCTAGATTTTTAAATTAAAATACTAAAATTGGTGTCGCAATGGCCGAGTATAAAATAATTTTTTCCAAAATTTCAGAATTTCTTTGTTAATTGTAAATGTCTGTAACAATAAAAAATTTTAATAAAATATTTTATTTTTTATATGGAAAAGGCTGTTTTTTCCGAGGAAATGTCTTAAATCATCAACCACTTGGAGACTATTCAATGTCACAATTTCTTAAAATAATCGAATCTGCAAACTTTTCTCGCAAGAATTCGGTTGTTGGCACATAGCCCCATACCTCATATTGTCAAGAACAATATACGAGTATTTGTCAGATTAATATTGAAGCAATATGATATTTTTTTATTTTAATTTCTATTTCGATTTATTAAGCCCCTTTGAACTGAACTCTCATACATTTATTTCATGAAAAGGACCAACCCTCCTAGCAATTTGAAATAAAAATATTAATCTAGAACAATGTCGCAAAGTCTGGAACTAAGGAAAAATTGGGAACAAAATTTTCACGAAATATCGACTGCCTGAAAAAACAAAATTTTAACACTATTTTTGACTGTTTCCAGTTAAAAAAAATATTAAAATTTGGAGATATGGATAGTTCCACACACAGACAAGTCCATAAAGAAGAGTTTTTAAAAATTTCAAGTAAATCGGTCTAGTAGAACCTAAGAAATCGAGGGTAAAGTTTCGGTTCCGGCTGAATCAGTTTGGATGCCTGGCTAGAAAATTCCAAAATAATCGCAAGTAATTTGAAAATTAAAAAAAAAAATTATTTTTAGACTAGAATACACCCTGAAATAAAATGTATGTATGTTCAAAAAAAAAAGAAACAAAAAAATAACACATGAAGAACGCGCTTTTCTGATTCTTAAGTGGATATAACCCGTACTCTATTTTTTTCTCTGAAAACTTTAGCTTTCTTAATTTTAAATTTTACTTTAAATTATAAAAAAAAATTAAAAATATTCTTCTAACAAAATTATATGTAAATACATTAGAGAGGGTCTATTTTTCTGTGAAACCGCTTGTGCGGGAAATGTTCTATGGATCATTCTGAACAAGAGACTATAGGTCTAAAAACGTTTTGAACCAGGGATTTTTAAGGGGGAGCTTCAAAAATCTGATTAAACTGATGTATGGGAGAAATGTCATATGTAAAGTTCTCCGATCTGATAGATTCCAACAAATGATCAATGGAATATCAAAACCACCCACGTATTGTATTCAATTTCAATCAAATATCTCAAAACTCGACGAAAAAATTGTATAATCACTAGTCTCTTACACCAAGATGTTCAGAATGATCAGAAGAACGTTTCCTGCAACGTGATTTTTTCATTTTTAGGCTCCCTGTAAATTCTAAAGTAGATATCGTCATAAGTTTGCAGGCGAAGGAAAAACGATATAAGAGAAAACAAGTTTGGGTTTTGGTTATGAAATGGTTATATATTGATATTGTATTTGACAGCGAATTTCGATTTTTTTTTAATGCTAAGCTGCTTTGCATTTTAGGTGACGTATGTACATATCTAAAATATTTTTCTACCTCCAACTGAATGTTGCTCATACGCCCCGACAACCGCGCACAAATTTTACTAAGCTCGTTGGCGCTTTAATTTCCATAAATATTTATTATAAAACATTCAACACATGCAATTAGTTAAGTGGAAAGATGTGTTTTCATTAAAAAAAAATCGATTACATAATCAAATATTGCTCAGAATAATTATTATTTCCGCATAGCAAACGAAAACGAGATCCAGTTTAAACGCTATCCAGTTTTAATTGCTGCGCATGCTTGAGTATTTGACTGGATTTTCTTTAGCGCCAATAAATATCAGCAAAACAAACACATGTATACACATATGTATGTATGTGTGTATAACGAAAATAATAACAAGACAGCTGATTGAAGCAGTTTGCGCCTATGCGTGGGTAACGTCAAAAGCAGCTCAAGTACCGTGGAAAGCGAACCGGTTAAGTAGGATGGCAGTATTGTTGTCATACGCACACAAATTCGCAAAAGCAAAAATAACAAATTAGAAAACGAAAATAAAATGTTCTTAATGCGATCAGCATTAGCGATAGATCGCATTTTGTCTACTAACCAGATTATGCGAAGGCATAGCTCACAGCTCCTATAGTATGTGTTTTACAGACACACTTTCGTATTGTAGGCGAGCATACGCTTGAATAACTAATGAAAGCAATGTTTCGTCGATACGGTAAGCACATTATTGATTTTATTTTGTCTGCCTGTAAGTCACATTCGCGCGTAGAAACATATGTACAGACTTAGGTAGAGAGAAGGCACAGCGCCACGCACTGATTGCTTGCCTAGATGACAGATAAAAAGTGCTTCGAAAAATTCGCAATCAGAAAGGGAAGCATAAAAGTGCTGAGAAAGGGCAGTGGCGTGGACAGAAAAACCGATTAATTAAAATGACACAACAACAATAACAACAAAATTGTGTTTGTTTATTTTTGATTTCGATTTTTTAGTTTCGTTTTTGCTATTGTCAACAGTTTTTCAAGAGCTTACTTATTATGCTTTGAATTGGTTTCAAGACTCAAAGGTTCAATGTGGTATTCTGCGAACTTCTCTTTAGTTTTCTTGCGCTTTTGCTAAACACCACTGAAGCTGAAGCTCAAACAAACAAAATAAGCCGCCCCGAAACCGTTGCGCGCAAAAATGATGTCAGCGATAAACATGTTTGTGCTGAAATGTTATTTTTTGGGAGAAAAAAAAATATTTTTCATGAATTATTCGATTTTTAACGAACTACAAGTTAATTGGAAAGAAATTAATTTGCATGATTTACACTGCGTAGATAAGCGAAGAATTTTTTATGAAATTAGCTAAAGCGCAGAAGCTGTGCGACAGCATTGCTGGCAAGAAACAAAAATAAATAACCGAAAAAAGCGAAGAAAAAATAAAATTTTATTTAAAAAAATTTATAAAACCAGAAAATAACAAGAAAAAAATAAAAATTTTATCAAACAAACAATTAAAAATCTAATATTTAATAAATTAACAAAACCAGAACGGCAACACATCACCAGCGGCTGCATTTGCGCACGCGCAACAGCTTTTTAAGCAACTGGAGACGTTTTGAAATTTATATACAACTATTCAATAGCTCAAATCCAGACAGATATTATATTTGTCTATGCTTATATAATATTTATTGCCTTTGCTTTTCTTGATTTTTTTGCGATTTTTAAAATTCAGTTATTCTAGTTATGAAGCAAACCCGTTGTTTTGAAAATAATACTTGAGTCATGTATTTGTCACATCTCGGCGTCTAATTTAAGCGCAGCATTGGCAATTAATAAATTCTGATAGCAACGCCTTACTTCTAGGTGCTTCTATTAAATGAAAAAAAAAAATCGCTTGACGCTTTAGCGAATAGAAAGTCAACGAAGTCAGCGCCAACGGATTAGCACGACATTAATTTATTTAATTTATTGCTAGCAAATAACGGAATTAACGCGGATAAATATAAACACGAAATAAATTTCATGTTTTGGTGGAACACTTAAGCAACGAAAAGAATTAGTTGGATCGTATACATATATCAATGATATGTATGTTAAATTGTCTTAAGTCGATATTATTGGGTAGTCGAAAAAGTTTTTTCGCATTTTTTTAATGGATGTCGTTGCAATCGTATATCTCCAGTGCTATCAATCACCTTGTGTTAAACTATACAGTGTTGTAAAGGTGAGATTTTAAGCTTCATTTAACCAAAAAAAATAAATTCAGGGCTATATTTTAAAATTATTGTATAAAAAATGGAAGAAAGTCAAGTAAGCCACCAATGAAATTTGTGAAGTTTACGGAGACGATGCAACGCCAGCCCACACACATCGAGAGTACTTCGGTAGAAGCTTCAAGAGCTTGGTTGCGAGGTTATCAAGCGTCCGTTTTATAGTCCGTACCTGACACCAAGTGATTACTACCTGTTCCTGTCTATGGCGAAAAAAGTTGTTGCTGAAAATTCGCCTCAAAAAAAGCTATGAAAATCGATCATCTTAGTAAGGACGAAGGTTTAGAAACCTTAATAGAACTATGTATTAGAGTGGGATTATGAAATTACTTTCGAAATACCAAAAAGCTACCAAACAATAAGGCATACCAAAATCGGATAAAGAGCAATAAAACCTTCAATTTTATGCAAAAAAAAAAATGTTTTTCTTTTTTCTAGAGTTTATATGGTATGTAAGTACATATGGAAACCCTTCATATCTCTTAAGTAGATTCGACAACAGTAGGGAGCCATTGCCAAATCTACTTTATTTGGCAGATTCACGAATATGTACATATGTATGTATGTACATACGCGATGTTTTGCAGTCTTTATTTCTTTTTTTATTTTTTTCAGTAGTGATACACTTTCAGTTTTCATTGTTTGTCGCTATTTTTATTGCACTTTCCTTTTGTTTGCCACTTTATTATGGGCGTGATTCGTTTGCCAATTTCGTGATGATGAGAAGTCGATTTCTCATTGAAGAGAAGTGGGTGCTTGTTTATTTTGAAAATATTAGGGAAACTAGTAAAAGTAAATGAAATTACTAAATTAATTAAATATCAAATTTAATTTAAAAAAAGCCAAACATTTTATATACCAAAATTCCATAATTGAAATAAAAAATATAATTATTTTTGGAAGCTTACTTGAAAATTAAAAAAAAAAGATTAGTTAAAGAACTCTTCATGCCACATTTTATGAAATTTTGTGTATTTCAATTGAGTTTTCCCTAGACTAACTTTTTATGCTCATTTCTGACTAATGCTACATAATATAATATACAAACGCATCAGCCTGCCTTCGACCATGAAATTCTTTCTTATCATACATACATAGATATAATGTATAAGATAACGAATTTGAATAATGATTTCGTGCATTAATTGCAATCATAAAGATAAAAATCGCATTTGATATCATAAGCGTACAGTAAGTGATGGAATTATATTCTCATTGAACTCTGCTTATTAATGGTTTTACCTGGATCAAATGCAATAATAATAATATTTTATTATATATTTTACAGGGCTTTCTAATAAGAGTTAGATGATTTCATTTTTTTATTTAATGTGAAGTACAATGAATTTTCGATGAACCCAATTTTCGGGTACTTCTTCCACTAAAGAAGAGAGATTTGAGTTGAATGACTTTAAATAACACCACAAGTAGTCTAATGTTGTTAAATGACAACTTTTTGGAGACCAATCAATATCACAATTTCTTAATATAATCGAGTCTCTAAACTTTTCACGCGAGAATTCGGTTGTTGTACGTGCTGCGTGGCACATAGCCCCGCCTTATTGGAGCCAGATGTAGTCAAGATCAACTTCTTCTAATAGCCAATAAAAAAATGGTTATCATCGATCTATACCGGTCTCCATTGACAGTAACAGTATTCATTTCGAAAAATGTAGGGACCGATGATTCCACCGGCCTAAAAACTGTACCAAACTGACAATCAGAAGAAGAATCAATATTTTTGTTTATTTACCGCGCCACTTAGATGAAAGTGAGATCCTCGTAGAAGATGATTATCTTACAAAAATTCATATCGTTTTCATGTTGTCCCAAGGTAAAATTCAGAACGTATATAGTGGGCCAATGGTTTTAGTTCTTGGGTGAGACAATTTTATATTGGAAAAAAGCGCAAATTTTTTCTCAAAATCCGCCAGGTTGTGGTTTGAGACAGTCTCAATTCTTGAGAACGGCTTGGTATCGACAAATTGCGGTCTTTGGCAACACTTGTCTGAACTGCAGCAATACTTTCATTACTTCGAGCGGTTTTTTGTCTTATTGACACTTGAACATTATGTAAAGAAAATGGGCGTACGAAATTTTCAACAATTCGACGAATAGTGATCACAGGCGGACGATTATTACGACCATAAAATGGCAAAAGCGTATGAAAAGTTGGAATTGGAGAACGATTATTTTGATAATAAAATTGAATAATTTGTAAAAGATGTTCTTACGTCTTTCCATGATGAAATTGTAAACTTTACTGAATACAATGAAAAAAAAAATATATATATATGTATGTATATCATGACATATTAAAAATGATCGAAACTACACTTAGTAGTCATATAATCCCTATTGGAAAACCCGGTATATTGTATATACATACTATATTTCACGACAATTCCCGAACAAAGAAAGATTTTACCATAATTTGAAGATCGAAAAAAGTTATTGGGTAACGTAACAGAGAGCTCAACATTTATCTGATGAAATATTACTAAAAAGAAACAGTTTAATTTTTTAAGTATACTCGTAGATATTTGAAAATCAATTTATCCATACTAAAAAAATTTTAACTTTAAATCATTGGCGTTGTCAAAATTATAAAAAAAAATATATATTAAAAGAAATTTATTGTATAATATTGATTACATAACAAAACATAGATATTTAATGGACTCAAAGCGACCTTTGGACATGCCACTCCGCACATTGGCAATAAAAGGAAATGTTTGCAAAATAATTTATTTATTTTTTATTTATATTTTCTTACATTGTTTACTTTATTTACCGCTGTTTCAGCTATTTTTTATTTTTTGAATTTCATTAAAGTTCAAAAAATTAAAAAGAATTGCATAGATTTTCGTTTAAGTGACAATGCCACATTTCGAGGAACCATAATACTTTGTCAAAACCAAAACATTTAACAATTTTCCAATTTCACAGCCCATGAAAATATTCCAGCACAAGATTACTTTTCGAGGAAACTAATTATAATTTCAGCGTTCAAAAATTTTGCTTTGTTGTGGTTGCTATGTTTACGTCCACAATGTCGCCAACATTTTCATACTTTTTTGGTGTTTTTGCAAATTTTTGCTTACAACATTGTTACGTCTACACTTCTAGGGACAATGATCTTTTATTTGACTAAGCTGCAGACATATTTTCCGTACATACATACATACATATGACTGTAGGTGTTGGCATAAATATAAATATTCCCAAATAAAATATGCGAATTAACTGATTTACTATAATTATGGCTATTGTTAGGGAATGAGCTGCCAAAAACATGTTGCAATGCAATGTCAGGGACAATACAATGAATGCATGTACATGCATGTGCATACATGCATATGGCTCTAATTGCGCTCTCTGTCTCATATTTATATGTGGCTATGTGAGTGTGCATATTTATGCCTAAGTTCGCAGCAATTCTTTGTTGACCAAGCAGAATTGTCGAGTTGATTATCAGGCATGTGTGTACAGTATGCAGCCATTGACTTAAGAATGAAGCGGAAAAGGGCAAGTTTTATTTATTACTTTGGTATTTTTGAGACGAAAGTGAGTGTTTTATTAAATGAAAATAATTTATGTCAATTATTTTACAGGAATTGGAGTTTTGCTGCTTTAATTATGTGACATTTTTATACATATTTCAAGTGTGATAAATAGTTTTCTGATGCCTTTTTATTTGAAGGCTAAAATGAAATTCGAGCTTTCCTGGATTCAAACTGTTCTTATTTAAATTTTCTTAAATTTGACGAGGCTCAAAAACAGAATTTGAAAATGATTAAGTAGTAATTTCATCTTTTTTAAGAAAACCGTTCACAATTCAAGAGCTAGAGGCTGTATATAAGAGTACACATTTTCAACAAGTGAAGAAATTTTATTACCTTCTTATTTGAGCCACATATACATACATACATTTGAAACACGAATAAAAAAATTTGATATTTAAAGTCAAACGATGTTTCTTTACACACAAATATTTTGATTTATGAAATTTGAAGAAAATAAGTTGGAATTGCAAGATAATATTTCTGGACTCTTTTTTTAATTATTTGTCCACCTTTTATATCCATTTTAATTTAAATTTGAATCTGAATTGCAAAAAATTTCAAACTTCAATCAAAATTATTTCAGCTTTAATTTTTACAATTATTAAAATTAAAGCATTTTAATTTGTATTAAAAAATTTATGAAATTTGAAATAATTAAATTTTTATTAAACAAATTTATACAAAAATTAAAATATTTAAACATTTTTTATTTTCGACTTATTTTTTTTAATATATTAATTTTTTTAATTAAATACATACATAAATTAAAAAAAAAATTGTCTAAGATTTGTTTTAGTTTAAGTTTATGTATTTACTTTCACAATTCAAAAAAAAAAAAAACAAATTGGTTGCGAAAAATTTGCTTTATCGATTTTTCATAAAAAAGAAAAAAATAATATTTTTATTCCTAAGTACATATTTTACTCCCATTTTTTTCTCTAAAATTCCAAAACACTGTCTTACTTAAGTCTTAAATAAAGGTCACACTCTTTTTTGTTAATTTAAAAATTTTGTATTTGAAGTAAACTTTCAGACAATGTTTTTATACACTATATTTGCTGCAGCAAACACATAATATTTTAAGAATTTTTTAATATTAAATATATTTTTTCCATACAAAATTCAGCCACAATGAATACTAACTTTTTGCCAAATTTCTTTGAAATGTTTTAATATTCGCGGTTACACAAGATTACTTTCAATAAATAACGCTTTTCGTATTCACTTAAGTTTAAATATATTTATATTTTATCGAATTTTTCTTATACGCGCCAAACAATGTTTTTATTTTTATTAATTTTTCAAATTTTACTCCAAAATTGTATTTCGCGAGTCTCCAACTTTTTCGCGTACCAACTGCGATCGCGGCTCGATATCAACTGAATTCAGTAGCGAATTTGCAGCGCAAGAAAAGTTGGCGCAAAGTAAATACAAAACGCAAACTAATGCAAACGCGCCCCACTCAACCAAAAAAAAAACACCGCCATTCATACATATGTATGTACACACAAACATACAGCTACGTGTTTGCATGAGTAACAGAAATGTTTGGCAGAAAAAGTGAAAAGTAAATTGTAGCAAAAAATAAAATGATGTGAGCATTTGTGCGCCACATATGAGCGATCGGAAATGAGTAAACAATGTTAAATGAATAGCAGTATTAACAGAAGCTGGTTAAATGCTGCAGTTAACATTTGCTATGTTAACATAGAGCGGCAGTGAGAAAAATTTTGATTTAACCAGAGAATGTAAAGCACAGAGTTGTTATTGTTGACTCACAGGTAATAATAATTTGTTTGTGTAAATGTGTGCTAAACAGCCTGACAATGAAGGCGCTGGTTCGACTCCCAAGTCAGGCAAAGAAATTTTTTATTTTACTTTGACATTTTTTTTTTGTTTTTTTAATTTTTATTTTAATTTTTTTTTTTTATTTTATTTATGGTTTTATTTTTTTTTATTATTTTTATTTATTGTATTTGTTTTATTTAATTTATTTTTTTAAATTAAATTTTTTTTATTTTATTTTGATATTTTTTGTTACCTTTTAATTTTTTTTTTTACTATTTCATTGTTTTATTTTTCATTTATTTTTTTATGTTACTTAACCCTTTTTTTTTGTACATTAACGTCATTCTTCGTCAATATGACGACGACTTATTTCAAATGCATTTTCAGTAGCGTGTGAGTCAAAATAATGAACGCGTTTTATTTTTTTATTTATTTATTTCATTATTAATAAATACAAGTCAAAAATAAATAGGAAAACTTATATCGCTGTACGAAAGCGGAGATCAACACGCACAATTAAAAACATATTTACAATGAAAATAAAATAGTTCGTAGTCATTTTGACGAAGGATGACCGTCTAGAGTTAATTTTATATATTTGTTTTATTTTATTTTATTTATTTTTTCTAATTAGTTTTGTTTTACTTTTCGTTGTTTTTTTTTCATAACAAACAATTAATATTCCGCAAATACTACTCATTGGTCATAAATCGTAAATTATTAGCTTTTTTAGGTCTCACAAAGTCAACGGTAATTGCGAAAAAAAATAATAAAAAAATCTTTTTACCGCAAAAATGTTAATTGTGCTTCACAAATAATCACAAATAAGCTGCCTACGCATTGGGGGTGGCACACCTGTAAACTCAAATAGACTGTTAAGCGCCAAGCAAGATGAGTAAGCAAATCAGCAGCGCTCTCTTCACACCTCTTTTGGGTTACAATTAGTTATGCATGTAACGAATTTATTGTTTTTATGACATATTTTTTGTTGTTTTTTGCCACTTTTTTGTTATTGAAAAAAATTTTTGATGAATGTCATCATTTGTATAAATATAGTACATATGTACATATATAGCATAATGTGTAACTACGTCTACACAGGCGAATAACATAGTAATGATTCATAAAATCAATAAAACTGTTAATTTGATCACCACGAAAATGTGTTTCCCACACTTAACTCGATATTTCGTTGATATTATTGACTTTTCGATTTGCAATTATTTGTATTTAAGGCGTTAAAATTAATTCAATGGTGAGCGCCATAAAAAATTCGGAAATGTTAACAGATTCCTGAAATTTTTTTTTGTTTACAAAATCATTACTTGGAATTGCTAACTCAGAATGTGGCGCTAGCAATGAATGAAAACTTTTTAACTCGCAATTCATGCCACATAACGCAGTGAGTTGTTGATAATGAATGCTGATAAGGGTTATTTGAATAGTAATTTAATATAAAAAACGTAGGAGCCACTACTTTTTTACTACTATTCTACTGGAATTTTGTTTGTACATGAATTTTGGCCAAAATTCATTATAAACAATAACAACTTGTTTACAACAAATAATCTTTGGTTATCTTTAAAAATAAGGTTAAAAATACAACAAACATCTTTTTAAGTAAGTAAGTGCCGTAAAAATTCCTTCGCTTAAGGTATTAAAATATTTTCACATTTTTTAATATTCCACAAACATTTAATTTGCATAAAAAGTTGTTTATGCTCTAACTATTGCACATAAGCAGCAAAACAACCAAGTGGCTGCTTATCAGATACTAAAAAATTATAATCATTGTTTAATATACATTCATACATACATCTATATGTATGTGTTTGCAAAACGATAAGAGCAAATTGTCACACTTCGAGTAATCACTTAGTAAAGAGCTGAGTTCTTTAAAAATATTCATATGTATATATGCATGTATGAGTATTTATTGCATACATATACATATGTATGTACATATATGAAAGAGAATTATGCATTTTTCAGAATTCTTACTAATATTTACTTAGGATTAATAATTGCGAAAAATGCTCGAAGTAGTTACTTATCAATAATATGAGTAACTATTACGTACATACATACATATATATGTCGTGTGTAGTTGCCGGGTGACGAATACATGCCTCTTTGATATTGCAAATATCGAAAATATATGATTATTAGACTTAAACGTCATTGCAATCGGCGCGGTTTAAAATATGTTTGTTTTAAATTGTACGCATTCGCAGCATATATGTATGTATATTCATATGTATATATGTAAGCACTTAGTGGTGTTTCAGTGAACTTATAAAATAAGCTAAAAATAAAAAAGTTTTTCTATTCGTTAGAAATGAGTTTGCATACTTATATACTTATCTGTATAGTACGTCTTTCTATGTATGTAAAAGTGGAATTCCAATTTTACGAAATGCATGTTTACTAACAAATTTACTCGTTCTTAGGAACTGCTGGAGGTCGACTCACATGCTATTGACGTCATCAAAGGAAATTCGCTAAATATTCAAATACTTAATATTTAGGCCATGTTATGGTACAAAGCGTTTAAATGAAGGTCAAATACCTTTACTTTTTGTTGCACCTTATTACATTATGTAATTAATTAATAAAAAATTAACATTATTTGATGTTTTTGCAAAATAAAAAAATGCAGAAAAATAGAAACAACGTTTTTTTCTATTTAAAAGTATTAAATTTTTTATTATTTTTAATTATAACAGTAGTTATTTTAAATTCCATCACTAGGAAATAGAAAATCAAAGTTTCTGGAGATAACTGTTTTGAGATAATCTGTAAAACAAATATTCCCAGAGTATCCAGTAAAAATAGTACGACGTTTCATTCATATACATATTTGTAATTCAATTTTTCTTCTAGTAGTCCGATTGACGGTTAGAGAGACCTCGTGAAATCGATGTGATATGGTACTATGTTGATTTCGGCATATACATATTAGCAAAAACTTGTAGGACTTTTCTCATAATTTTAAAATTCATAATTTATTCTTCAAAATGCATGTCGTCGCTAGGCATGTCGCACCTAGGCCGTAATACACTGTGCCAACGTTTTCTTCAATTCTGGAAACGTTTGTTAAAGTCAACTTCCGGAATGGCCTTCCATGCGCGTAGCGATTCACGGTAAATGTCTTCAATTGAATCAAAATGGTTCCCCCGAAGTGGTCGTTTGACTGTGCTGCATAACCAGAAGTCACACGGAGCCAAATCAGACGAATACAGTGGTGACGGAACGATACGAGTATTTATTGAATTTTTGGCGAAATTATCATGAATAACCAATGCAGTATGCGGCGCTGCAACATCGTGATGCAAAAACGAAGAGTGGCTGATGTGGTTTATCAGCTTCGACTGACTTTCGCCGCGACGTTCGGCCGTTTGATCATTTGTTTCCGGATGTTAAGCATAAATCCAAGAATCATCACCAGTAACAATACGTTTCCTGACACTTTTTCCTTACAAAAAATTAAGTGATTTTAAACCAATCGTGTTTTCATCCTTCTTAGGCACAAATGATTTTTCAAATGATTTTTCAAAATAGTTTTCACTGATCCTTCCGATATTCCAACGATGCTAGTAAGATATCTGACTGTTAACCGTCGATTCTCAAGTCTCAATGCCTTTACTTTATTGACGTGTTGATCGTCTATTGATCATTAGATGGCCGTCCTGGACGTGGCTCGTCGCCAACGCATTCTCTACCCCCTCTGAACAATTTGTACCAACCAAAAAAGTCTTACTACTTAATAGGAAATGTTGGCGACTTTTACTGGGTCTATACCACATGTCAATGATCAGTGTGACAAGCTGTATAGATTTAGCCATTTTCGGCTCTATATATGAAAACTCTTCTAGTTCATAAGATGTCTTCATGAAATTTGGCATGTATAAGTGTTTACGTCGGCTTTCAATCTCTTTGTGAATTGTGCAGATCGGACCACTACAGCATGTGGCTGCCATACAAAATGAGTTTAAGACTTTACCGATAAACGACAGAACAATAAAAACAGTATTTATTGCTGCAAAAAGTCGCTAGAGTATAAAAGTTGAGAAAATTTTAATATTTATTTATCATTCTAAAGCAAATTTTGATATTTATTTATACATATATACAAAAAAAAAAAATAAAAAAATAAAAAAAAAACAATATTTGATTGACATTAGCAAAACTTGCATTAGCATCATGAGTTGGAGAGTGGACTCATGAATTCATGTGCTTTGACATAAAAACCTGCAAATAAGTTTTTTTTCTTGCAAATACAACAATTAAATCATTGACTCGGCTACCCACTGCCCCACTAAGTGTCTTGTTGATTGTTTCAAGTACCTGTTTGACGGCTGCAATATTCAAATAATTGACAGCTTTGATGGCTTGATTGATTGTAAATGCGAATAAAGCATCAAAAATTAGCCAACGTTTTTTATACAAATGTAAATTATTATTTTCGAAGCCAAATTTGTTCACTGAGTTCTCGAGTGGTTGTTTGTTCGCTGTTTGAGTAAATTTTAATTTTTAAATATTTTTAACAAAAATAATTTTTTTTACTTAAATTTGTTTAGCATCTCAAATCGATTAGTGTTTAGCATTTGCGTTTTTAGCACTAAGGTTTGCTCCTCTCCTCCCTGCTGGCAAACACGTTGCTAATGCGAACTCCTTTAATAACTTAAATAATTATGATCTCATTTATCAGCAGTGTGGCTTTAATTTTCATAAAAATTTTTTTAATCGAATTTTGCATACTGGAATGTTTCAGCTTTTTGTATTAATCGTTCTTACAAAAAAAATACAATAAACAAATAATAAGCAAAACAGCGATTGCTGTTGCAGAAGAATCGCAGACATTATATTAACTGCTGACGTCGTTGCATGAAATTCCATCAAAATGAAAACTGGAATTCATTTATTTTCGCTTGCTTGCAAATCATTTTGAGCGATAATTTGTGTGTGGTTGCTGTTGTTGTTGGTTCAAAATATCTGCGAAGCTCATTTATTCTATTGTCATTCCTTTGAAGTGCAATAAACATTAGCCAATGCTACATACATAAGTGTTCGCCATCAAACATGCCAGACATTGCTTTTATATAACCTTAGCATTTTTGTAAATAACGTATACGTAAGTAATAGTTCCATTCATCTGATGGTTGTTTACACTTATAGCACAAAATGACGAGGGTAATTGATAACCGGAAGTCTGTAGATCCACTGTAGAACTGACCGAGTCCAAGCGATAGTTTGAAGAAAGTTTGAGATATTGTGACGAAAGTTGGTCATTCGAAAAATGTCATTTATTTGGTCCATAATGAAGGATTAAGTACAAACTACGAATTCAAAAAAAGTATAAATATTTCATTGTTAAGAATAGACAACAGTTTTAGACACATAACTCAATGGTTAGAGTAGTGACAAAAAGTTTTCCTTGTCCAATCCACACACGATCGAGGATTCCGGTCAGTCAGCTTCAGTACGTGGAATGGTAAACTTTTTTTCTATGGTATCCTATTCTTCATACTTATCAGATTAAAAGAATAATACATGAAAACAGTAGCCCTTAGCGTAGAGAGCAAGAGCGTAATCCCAATACTAAACTAGGTCGAAATATTGGGTAGTCGAAAAAATCTTTTCGTATTCGCTAGACCACACACATCTTTGATGACCCGGCAAAAACTGGGAGCGCTTGGCTGAAAAGTTTTGATGTAACCAACATATAGCACTGACCTTACACCATCGGACTACCATTTGTGTCGGTCAATGCAGGACTACCTTAATGGAGTAAAGTTGGCTTCAAAAGACTCTTGTGAAAATTACTTGTCGCAGTTTTTCGCCAGGAAACCAGAAAATTTTTGCACTGATTGAATAATGTCTTAGCGAAAAAATGGCAAAATATGGTGGACCAAAATGGTACATATGTATTTGGTTCATTATAATTCTTTATAAATATAAAAAAAAAATAATAAGTTGAAGTTTGATTAGAAATACGAAACGACTTTTTCGACTACCCAATATATATTTCTAGACTGAAGCTGAGTTGGTAACTGCGATCTATTTTGGAGGAAAATCTATTTGCTTCACTTACGTAATAGTTTTCTAATCCAAAGACAACAAACTTACTGACCTGTGCTTACTGTTACGTTGATCCTATGGACCTCGAGTGAGCTTAGCAGGCATTAATCAACGATCAGCTCCCCAGCGACTGCGAGACACAGAAAGACTAATAGCGGGATTCTGTAACCAGTCTCTAGTCTCTATTTGAGACATTTTGAGACAAAGTATCAATTTGATACTAGTTACTATTCACTAAACAGTCTCTAGCGTTAGTCTCAAAATATTGAGACCTGGTAGTTGGCTGGTCACAAAAATAAAAAGAACTCTTGCTGCCATTTTCAATGTACTGAATAGAGATCATCATAGATATTAATCGATTGTCGTTTTTTTTACATTTTGTAAGCAATTCAAACACGAAAAGGTTAAAAATAAATCAATTTTACATAAATTTCGTAAATATTATGAAACAAAGTCAATATATATTTTTATTTTTATTGATAATTATGTTTTTTGACTATATTATAGAAAAGTTAAGATTTGTTATCGACATATTTATTATCATTCAAGTGTAAAAACATCTCTGAATAATGAAATGTAATAGATTTTGAGACTGTCACTTACAGAATAGCAAAATCGCCTCAAGTCTCAAAAATTGTCTCTAACTCAAAATCTCAAATTTAGAGATTTGTTACTGTCTCACGTTACAGAATCGCACGGTAAGTCTTAATAAGGTTCAACTGGCTGCAATCGATAAAACTCACTTTAGTTAATGCTTTTTTTAGTCCTCGAAACAGAATTGATAATATTTTACTGGTATAACATTCAGAAATTTCTTTGAAAATTCCTCAATCGTATCAAAACGGTATCCACGCTTTGGCTTTTTGAGCTTGGTGAAGTTTGCGGAATGATGTGACTAAAGTTTTTGGCAAAAAATGCCCAAGAATCAATGAAAGTAGGATATGATTGACCGATTTTGGCATCAATCGAGATCCGACGCGGGCCACAAAGCATTCTTTAGATTTATTTAGGTTAAGCCAAATGATATTCCAACAATATCAGCGAGATTTCGAATTGTTAATTGAGAATTCAGTCACTATATCTTTGGCGTTTGCAGGGGTCGTCATCAAAAGGGGGTCTTACATCCGAGGCTATTTTATTATTTTCTTTGGTGATGTTTTTACGTGGCGGGTCCCAAACTCAGCGCTCAACCCTGGGAATGTCTCACCTTCTCACCTTAGCTCGCCTTCAAACGGATGTTCTTTGGCTCCCCAGAGAATACAGATACAGTCTTATTAGAAATAAATTCCCACATACTTTCTTGATATCATAGCCCGCGAAAAGTCATGGAGGCTGGAATGGGATCTTTGCAAGTTATTCATTTTAAGTTTTACATCAAAAATTTTGAGAATCATAAACTTTTCACTAGCTTTTGATTTCGTACTTCCGCGCTTTTCGAAAAAAAAAAATCTTAAATCTGTTGTCAAGGAACAGTAAAAAATTATTATATTTTGCCAACAATTTCGAATACTAAAATTTCTAACACAATATACATATGTACATATATGTATGTGTTTACATATACGCATATGTATTAGGGTGAGTCAAAAACACAACATGGAATTTATGGAATAAAATGAACTTATTGTATATAGAGAAAAAATAACCTTGAAAAGCAGTATATTTAACTTAATTTTAAAAGGTGACGGTGACCATTCAAAGTTTAATAGAACATTTATTAGGTGAATCTTTGATTTGAGAAAATTATCTTTTAGGTGGAAATTTAATGTTCCACGAACATCCGCAATGTAAAAAATTGTATCCAAAACGGTTCAATAGCTCATCGATACCTTTTAAAATTTAGCTAAAAAGTCTGTCTTGCTGGATATTTTTTCTCTTTGGTATATGTGACCTGGTCTACGAAAAGGGGGCTTAGGTGTCAAAAAATCAATTTTTTTTATTTTATTTTATTTTTTTTTTTGTTTTTTTTCTTAAATTTTTTTATTTTTATTTTTTTTTTTTTAACACCTAAACCCCCTTTTCGTAGACCAGGTCACATATATAGTAGTTTTTACCGTTTTTTCGATATTACGTTTTCTGCCTCACCTTAATATGCACTATATGTTATGGGTATACACCTCAGTACTTAATCAGTATTGTTTACATTATTTGTTGTTGCCTTTATACTAATAGTTTGCCTACACAATTTCAGTTTAAGCACAAGTTCACGAAAATTCTGTCGAATTTTATTACACGCATGGAAAGCCTTGCAATTGAAAATATGTAAGCACACACATTGCATACAAATAAAAATTTGTTTGTGTGTAAGAACAAACACGAAGAGTGAAATATGTGCCGGTGCGTATCAACAGATACGATCAGGTATATATGTATGTATGTACATATGTAAGTACATATCAACATGTAATATCTATGGCATAACATAAATGCACTTGACCTCTATTCTGCTCCAGTTAGATTTCAATTCGCGTAAACCACTCAACACGCAATCGAAAAAGCTAATAAAAATCAATTTTCTAAAAGTAAACAAAATTTTTACAGTTATACTACCTATTGTACATAAATATGTATGGTGTGCGTGATAATGTTTATGATATACGGTGATTGATTGCTGTGGAAAATATTTTTGATAACAATAAATTGCATGTGAAGGTTCGAGTTAATTCAATCAGAACTCATACAGACAGTATAAAAATGTTAATCAATGAAGGAATTTGTATATATGTATATGTACAGTATGTACATGCATATAAATGTTGGTCTTCAAAAAAGAATTTTTTGTATATATACGTATATATGTACATATGTATGCAAATAAAAAGCTTAAACTAATACCTCTAGTAATCTAAAAGTGAAATGATATTGACTTAATTACTCTGATATCTGTAGGTATACTAATTTAATGGCTATTAAAATTAGCCTGATAACGAGAAGCTACAAATAGCGCAATCGTGCATTCTGCAAATATTTTCAGCATGACAACATTCCACCATTTCATAGTCATTTACAAAAAAAAACAAACAAAAGGTTGTTAGAAAGAGTGTAAATAATTCAGGCTTTATGACTGCTGGAAATCTGGTTCGAAGTTGTCTGCAATTTTTCCAAGTATTTCACCATTTAGTGTGTTCCCTCTTTTTGGGTAGAAAATTTTCAGTATATAACTTTCAACTGGTCTTTCGACGATTCTGTGTTGACCTTTATATCCATTCAATGGTTGGATATATTTTTGAAAAGGGTTGCCATCTGTTTAAATTTAATTATTGAGTGGCACAAAGCTAGCAGTGAATGTCACGACGTCATCTAACACGCATGTGCACCTCTGTTGATGACGATAACATCGAAAAAGTTAAAGAAAAAGTGCTTGAAAATCGTAGTGCTGGCAACAGAGAGACAGCAGATGATCCAAACATTTTTTATGAATCAAATAAAAATATTTTGGATAAAAGCGGTTAATGCTAGGCTCTTGCCAAAAGATCTGAATGGCACCGTCTTAACGATTTGGATCTAAAATTAGGAGTTTTATTGGAATAAGTATATTAGCTGGTATAAGTTCAAGGTCTGTCGCAAAAGAAACAGGACTGTTAAAAAAACAACAAAAAATTTATATTTCTCAAAAGTTATATTTTTTTATTCAAAGTAGTTTCCTTGTGCTTTGATACAGCGTTTAGCCCGGTCAATTAGCATTTCAAATGAGTGTTTAAAGTCATTTTTCGGAATGCTCTTGAGAATACCGGTCGTCGCCTTTTGGATAGCTGAAATGTCCTGAAACCAGTGTCCTTTCATGGGCAAATGAAGTTTTTCAAATAGGTAAAAATCACAGGGTGCCAGAGCAGGTGAGTAGGGTAAGTGATTAATGGTTAATATGGAGTTTTTTGTCAGTGACCATCGTCGCATTATCGTGCAACAGGCGCCAAGACCCTGCCGCACGGTATTGTGGTCGAGCACGACGAATGCGGGACAAAAGACGCTTCATAACACCAAGGTAAAATACAGCATTAATCGTTTGGTTAGGTGGAACGAACTCTCGGTGTGCAATACCCTCGGAATCGTATCACCATAAACTTTTTTCATCATTTGAAACGTTTCAGTAAACGTTTTCCCAAGTTTAAAACAAAATTTAATATTTGCTCTTTGTTCAAAATGCATTTTACGACCGATGACCAAAAGCTGCTGTCACTTTTCAACAAGAGATCAAACTTTTCATTTCATATACCCACTAATAGGTGGCGCCACTAGAAACAATTATATTTAAAAAGTTCTGTTTCTTTTGCGACAGACCTTGTATATGGGACTAATTAGTAATATTATATAATAATACAAAATGATTTTTTTTTTTTATTTTTATTTATGGAGTGAATAATAGTTAAAGAAATTGTTGAAATGACATGTAAAAAAAGAGTTGCGTAGAGATGGAGAAGTCCACGATTGCGACAGCAATTTTGGTCTAAAGAAAAAATTTGAAAAAGATTATTAATCTGTAGGAAAGTTGCTATAGCGCTATGGAAGCTATGGAAGTATCTAATTTAGACCTCTTTTGGACAGTTTTTCTTAGAAAAAAATAAGAAGATTTCAAAAAAATAAATAAAAGCTTCCATTGCGCGATAGCGAATGGCGTTAAAAATGTCTCCAAATCGAAACTAGATATCTTCAAAACACTTCTTTTTAGAGTAAAAACCGTTTTGAAAAACACCATTTTGAGAAAAACGCGTTTAAAAATTGGAGTCGCTATGCTTCCCACTCTGTTGCCTTTCCACAAGAAACTCTGTAGCGACCGTAATAATTTGAACTCCAATTTGAAAATTTGAGAGAATATTTATTAAAGTGTATACTTTCCGATAATCCAACAAAAACAAATTCGATTTCTCGAAAATTTCACCGTAACAAATTGTCAAATTTTTGTCTTCTTCGAGGGCTTTAGACTGTCCTTATCGTTTATTAAACATTAAGGTAGTGAAACAATGCCTTTCGACTTTCAGGATGTCATAAAACGTATGATTATTGGCGATAAGTCTCGAATATATTCTTACGACCCGGAAACAGACGGTCAATTGGCGAAAAATCGTGGCCAAGGTGAGCCGAAGGCGAGAAACCCATGTCAAAGCAGATCAAAAATCAAGGTTATGTTGACAGTATTTTTCCATTATCGAGGTTTTGCCAAACCTTCACATTTTTTGACAGATGTCACACTTCTATGACATAATTTTAGATACTTATGTATTTATGTATGTATAGTAGTCCATTTACCGCTTATAGTGTCAATTTGCCATAAGTTAAGCCACAAAATTAATTGAACGTTAGATTCACCAATTAGGCGAGCGCCACTATTTATTCTAGAAACCGTGGCATATTTGTCGACGACATACGAGGCATTATTTATGATCCCTGATAAAGTTAGCAGCTCTGCAACTGTCAAAGCAATAAAAAATAGTAGACAGAATACAGTCTGTGTGTACTTAAGTAATTAGAATAGAAAAAAACAAAAATGTTAATGCTGAACATGTCCAATGCCAACACACCTTCCCCTGCCGAGCGCTCATGCAGCTTGTGAACAGTTTTATGCGCATAATTGTTTAACGAGCAAATAAAAATGTATTTAAAGCATTTAAAGCATAATTAGTGATTTGAATATCAGTGGAATTGTAGTGAATTGACAAACAAAAAAATTTCGGGGGGTGCCTACTAATTTGGCATATTAAATTTTGGAATTTAATAGCAAGTGACCGAGTGAGTTTTCGTCATACATACATATGTATTTTATGTTGGTACTTTTTATGTGCGATAATTTTTACTCAGTCGATCATTGTTTTTGTTTTTGTATAGTAAATTGTTTGTGTGACATAACGCCAATGGCATTTCAGCAGTTCTATTGCAATTAAAATACATTAAGTGCCCAGCAATAAACCATAATCAAGGGAATACGTGCGTATAAGTATGTATGTATATATGTATGTATGTATGTGGCTTTTGAAAAGTTTGCTTACTCAAGTCTTTCGCTGTTTGTTTTATTACTAATTCAAAATAGCTAAGCGATTCTGCAATATAAAAATAAACACTTTTGGTTATTTTGGTAGATTAACCACTTGGTAGTTTCAAATATATCGAATGAACAAACATTTGATAGTATTCTGCGAAGCTGTTTGGGTAAATAGTTTTGGAAATATCTGCGTTTTTGTAGGAATCTTTTAACTTAGCACCATAGTAGGGTTCCTAAAACTTAAATGCTTTTGCTACGAAACGGCTGAAAATTTTCAAACGAGCTTCTTAGTATTTTGTAGGGAAGATATTTGATAATAATTTTTTTTTTTTAAGAATGTAAAGTGCAAATTTTTCGCTAGAAACCATAGCCTAATAACAAATCTGCCCCAAACGTTTCTTCCTTTAGCAATTTGGCGCCAATTCGAGATACCAACTGTTGCCAGATGATCCTTCTTCACCTAATCTCTCCAACGAAATGAAGGTCTTCCTCTTCCTCTGCTTTGCCCGGCGGTTACTGTGTCGAATACTTTCAGAGTTGGAGTGTTTTCATCCATTCGGACGACATGACTTAGCCAGCGCAGCCGTTGTCTCTTAATTCGCTGAACTATGTCAATGTCGTTGTACAAGGTGCTTTCCAAAGTAAACAGTACTTAAAAAAAAGCGACCAAATGGTTTTATCGGCAATTTATTTTATTAAAACTACTCTCCTTCCGCTTCAATACAGCCTTTTTCACAGTTCAAAAGCATGTTGAACGAGTGTTTTTGCTCGTTGGCAGGTATGGCCGCCAGTACGCCGGTGCAAGCCTTTTGAATGGCCTCTACGTCTGCATAACGCCTTCCTTTCATGGCCAAATTTTTCCGAAAAGGAAGAGGTCGCACGGTGCCATATCAGGTGAATACGAGGAGTAGTTAATGATTAAAATGTGATTTTTGGTAATCGTCCTTCGAATGTTGGATTCTGAGCAATTTTTGGTCGTCAGTCAATTTGTGCGGAACAAACCGTGCACACACCTTTCATAAGCCCTAATGTTCAGTCAAAATGTGATAAATCGATGTTTGGAGATTTTCAATTCCATGAATTTCATCGATGATTTCGGCTGATTTTTGATGAATTCACGCACAGTTTCGATGGAATTTCCGGTGATCACGGATTTTAATTGGCTCACATGTCGATCGTCATTTATGTCATCACGACCACTTTGAAAACTTTAAAGCCACTCGTCATTATGCTACGAGATAGGCAATCATCGCTATAAACATGTTTCATCAATTGAAACATTTCGGTAAAAGTTTTACCAATTTTAAAACTAAATTTAATGTTGGCTCTTTGTTCGAAGCTCGTTTTCGCACCGATAACACAAACATACTGACACTTAAAATGCAATAACTTCACTTCTAATCAATAAAATGTCATGAAATTCTCACTGGACAATCGATAAAGATAGCAGATTCTAACGATTCTAACGCAGGAGTCGGCATACAGATGGCAACACCAGGGGACGCTAGATTCAAGTATTCTTGTTTACTTTGGAACGCACCTTGTACAGTAGGTGGTGAGACACATCTTGATGGGGTTTTCAATTGACAAAATTGTCACTTTTGTTGTTCTAAGAACCCGCATGTGATTGTTGCAAAACAAATGCAACCACAAAATGTCACGGTTTGGTCCGGATTTTGGGCTGTTACCGGTGTTCGATATCGATGATAACCCAGATCTTTTTGCTGAAGTTACCCGTGAAATACTTTTCTTTACTGCAGACATTTCCAGGTTAAGTACTCTCTTGTTTTGCTGAACAGGATTGGCGCTTTGGATCGTGTGATTTAACACAATTAGGTTTCGGTATTCCCCCAAAAAATTAATCGTTTAGAAATGCCTCATTTTCCCACAACTAAATGAGGTATTTTTCACAAGCCTAAATCCAAAATTTACCAACTATTTCAAACGATTAGACAAATAGATATATTTAATACATAAAAATACATGACATTTGAGATAAAAGCTGACAAAGCTTAATAACCGACGTTTAGAAACAAATCACTTTAAACGCTACACTTGTGAAACTGTCAACAATAATAACAACCACTTGAAAAACGCTAATGATAAATCTAAACAAAATGCTAACTGTCAGCTATTTAATGCAAAATAATCGCAAATTGTCAAATTGCTTGGCAAATAAGATAATATAAGCCGCTCGTAAGTCCCTCACGTGTGTATGTGTTTATATGTATGCATGTAAAATCAGTCAACCGTCGGTCGTCATTTAGCCATTTACATGGATCGGGCAATGAGCCAAGCGATCGACAATGGGTGATTGATCATATTGCACTGGAATATGTGCACGCACGCAAAAATACTCAATATGTAAATATGTGCATAATAATGAATATAAGTATATATGTACATGCAAATATGTATATGCGAATGTCTGTATGAATGAATGAAAATGGCAAAAGTAGGGTGGAGCTGTCTGTAGCAAAATATCAAAATAAAAAAAAAAAATTTCTAAATTATTTTCAAAACCACAAATAACGGTGCAATTTTCTACGACAAAACGCTGTCATTTTTCAAGCGTTTAGAAATTATAATTGGACGCAGCTATAAATCTTGTGCGAACCACTGTAATGTGAACAATCACACATCCGTCAAGTTGTGGCAAGTGACAGCTAAACGGTCGAGCGAACGGAACAGCACGTTTACGTGTTGCTAGTCAACAAGTTGTTGTCGTTGCGATTTTAAATTGATTATCAGCAATTCAAGAATTATTGCAGGCGTGGCAGACACGCACAATTACAAACGAGAGCGAATTCCGCGGCGCTGAGCTGAGTCGTGGGAGACGCTGCCGAATGGCAACGAATCAATTATGTTTACACAAATATTTTGCAATGCAGTGCAGTAGGCCAACAATTGTCAGCCGAAAAAGTTTTTTTTGCATTTTAACATATGGACTTTGCTACGAACATAAGTCTATGCATTAAGGTGGCTCTAATTTTTGTAGTTAAACAATTATAGATTTAGTAGTCCGATCTCAACAATATATTTGCACCTTTTCAATAATCCACGTTGACTATCATTAAGATACCTCATCAATTTAAAAGTTTTTCATTAATGAACTAATTATTGATTGGTCACTTTGCATGAAAGTTTGTATGACAGCTATATGCTATATAATAGTCCGATCTGAACAATTCGTGTGAAGATTGTAGCGTTGCCTTACAAAATAATTTATACCAAACGGTGGAAAGATGCCAGGTCAACTAAAGAAGGTTTTATATGTATATACAAAGACTAGAGTTTGATGCACTATTTGTAATGGGATTTCAATAAGGACGCTACAAAAGTTTTGGATATTCATGAAATTCTTTATTCCTGTGAAAGTTTTAATCATAAATCGGCCGATACGGCTGCGATTTCACGTTCGATTTTCGTACGAAGTTAATCAGTCTTCTCTGGCTTATTGGGGTAGACCATAGACTTGACGAATCCCCACAGGAAATAATCTAGCATCGTCAAATCGCACGACCGAGACGGCCAATTGACTGAGCTCTTTCGTGAGATAACACGTTCACGCAAATTGGTTTTCAATAAAGCGATTATGACATTCAATGTATGGCTTGTGGCACCATCCTGCTCGGGCTAAAAATATTCGATTATCATTGAGTCGTAGCAATTCCCATTGACAGTAACGTGGCGGTCTTGATCATCACGGAAGAAATACTTCCCAATGCCTCCGCCGGCCCACAACCGCACCAAACCGTAATTTTTTCGGAATGCAATGGTGACTCATGGAGTACGTGCGGATTGCTGCCTGACTAATAACGCATTTTTTACTTATTGACGAAGCCATTCATCTTGAAATGAGCCCCATCGCTGAAGATGATTTTTCAATGAAAATCCGAATTATTTTCAAGTTGTTGCTGAGCTCAACTCACGAATATGCGGCGATTCTGGTAGTCAAGCGGTTTTAGTTGACATAATTTGATCTTGTAAGGATTTAGGCCAAGATCTTTTCTCTGTCTCCGAATTTCGGTAGTAACACGCGAAGTTTAATAATTTCGATTCATTATATCGTAAAGTATATATATCTTTCCATAATGAAGTGGCAAACTTTACTGAAGAGAAATGTCAAAAGAGCAGGAATAATACGGCGTCGTTCGCTGTCCCTATCAATCCACTTCTGTACATAGACTTCTGGTCCTATATTGACGATTCTGACAAAGGAGCTGCTTCGTGAACATTTGTAAATTTTGAGGCAGATATCTCAAAAATTGAGTAAATATATAAATATATGGACGTGGTTAAATCAACTCAGCTCGTCACGATGCAATTAAATTATAAAATATTGACGAAGCGTATTTCTATAAAAAAAAAAGAACAAAGGAAACACGATTTTTAAGACCGAATTTTAGAAAATAACGTTTAGGCCATCTAACGTTTAAAATTTGAATTATCTATATTTAGACATTGGAAACGTCAAATACCATTCGGAAAGTGACAGATGTTCAGTAAGAAGTCTAAAATTTTCGAAATGGGTCGCTATTCACTAGAAGAAAACTGGGATAGTTGAAAAAAAAAACGAGTATGGTCAATTTTACCGAAAAATCATCTTTTCGGACGAGGCTCATTTCCACCTCGATGGTTTTGTTAACTAACAGAATTGTCGCATTTGGGGCACAGAAAACCCGCACGTAATCGTCGAGAAGCCAATGCACCCAGCACGAATCACCGTATGGTGCGGATTTTGGTCTGGTGGAATCATCGGCCCATTTTTCTTCGAAAATGAAGAAGGAACCGCCGTAACCATCAATGGTGAGCGATATCGCGCAATGTTAACCGAATTTTTCTTCAAGCAAATTGAAGATGAAGACTTGGACAACATTTGGTTCCATTAGGATGGCGCTACGTGCCATACAGCAAACACTACACTCAATCTTTTACGTCCTATCTTCGAAAATCGCATAATCATCAACAGATGTGATGTGAAATGGCCTTCCAGAAGCTGCCATTTAACTCCGTTGGACTATTTTCTGTGGAGAGCTGTTAAAGATAAATGTTACGCCAACCATCCAAAAACAATTCAAGATCTAGAGTATGAGATTTAAGCTGCTGTAGCTGCCATAAGACCTGAAACCATCGAGAAAGTACTCCAAAATTGGGTGGATTGGATAAGCTACTGTAAACTCAGCCGTGGTGGTCATTTGTCCGAAATTGTTTTCCACAAATAAATTTCATAAAAAACCTTTCAAATAAATGTTAGACCTTTGAAAAATATCAAGACGTTTTTTTATTGACTTTTTAAATTTAAAATTTTATATGGCCCACCCGTTACATACATATACATGGGGTATTCCATACCAAATCGACCAGTTTTGAACCCGAGCCCCTTAGAAGCGGCCCACTCCGGGATTAGCAGGGATAGTTGTAAAATTAATTAAAGTTTTTTTTAAAAAAAAAAAAAAAAAATGGCGAACTTAAAAAAACAAAAAAAAAAACATCGATTATTTTATATAATTGATCGTGTTAAATTTTTTTCGTGTATTTTTTCGAAAAGTTCATTCAGAATCAAAAATTAAAAAAAAGGTCCCCAAAAGTCCATTTCTACAAAAGTTATGGCTATTTGAAAAAAAAAAGACATTTTTTAGCAAAACATAGCACAATTCATAAATTTGAAAAAATTCTCAAAAATGTTTTTCAAAGGGTAGAAAAGGATGGATAAGTTTCAGCAAAATCTAAAGTGGTTGGGTACATACTATTCTCTTTAAATAATTGCTGGTTTAATAGCCAATTTTAGGTCTCTAGAAATTAATAACCAGTTTGCCATAATAATCATGACCACCTTAATGTGCTAGGCATACTACACATAATACTATATCCACTAAAACCATTCAATTGCCTACAAGTTCACTTTATGCCGTCGGACACACCCGCACGGTGGCACACGACAACAGCATAAAGTAGCGCCACCGCATTGCATTGCATTTGAGGGGCGATTTAGCGATTTGGCCACTTTGCGTGCAACACGCGAATTACTCGCACATGTCAGTGTTCGGGCGAGTGATGCAAATGCGACGCCCCACAATGTCACCTCTATTAAAACGTTTGGCGCGCTTCAAAGCTATTAAAATGCAGTTCAAGCATTTTGCAAATTGTTGTTTTTATTGTTTTTATTTTTATTTGCAATCATATTTTGTTTGGCATTTATTATTTTATTTTATTTCATTTTATTTTAATTTAAATTTTTATGTCGCCATAAATAGTTAAGTAAATGGCGGCTCAGTTCTTATGACAATGAAATGTCAAAAATACTTGCTGCTGTCATTAAGTTCTGGCATTTTATTAAGTTTTTACTATTGAATTCTTAATTTTGCATTTGCAACGGAAAAAAGAAAAAGCAGAATAAAGTAAAAAACTTCAAGTACAAACTTATATTATTTGTTTTAGCTGGTGCGTGCCGCATTATTTTGCAAGCGTACATGCGTTCCTTCCTTTTTGCTGTTGTAGTTTGTTTTGGCGTGCGCTTCACGTGCCGCGCTTTGGATTGAAGTGGCACAAAGTCGTGCTGTGAATTGAAAGTTGCAATTGTGATTGAACTTGAAGGGATCGAGCGATGTTTTAGGTTTGGAAAAGAGTTTTTGAAACCATTAGAGGAATTTGATATAAAAGTCAAATGTATACGTATGTATGTGTAAATATATGTATATACCAGATGCTCCGAAAAGTTCATATCCTCGCCATAGTTATATATACTCCTATCTTACCTTAAAAGATGCGTGTTTAATAATTGCTTAGCTATTCGAGAGAGTAGCATTTAAAGTAGCGTAATTTCTAATAACCTTCTAGATATTTACTATGCGCCAAGTCTTGGAAAAGACCCGAAAAAAAAGGATCGCTTCGTCGATTTCAAAACTACTTTAGGCAGCACGAAAGGGAGCTGCTATATCTGAATTTGGTATCCCCTCTAAACTAATACGATTGTTTAAACTGACGCAGACCTCTTCGAGCCATTCGATACCAAACAAGGTTCAGACAAGACGACTCAATCTAATCCTGATGAAAATAATTCGAGCAGCAGAACTAAACAGAGGAGGCACCATCTTCTATAAAGGTGTACAGCGGCTGACGTATGCTGATGATATTAGTATCATTGGCCTTAACAACCGCGCGGTAAGTTATCCGTTCTCCAGACTGAATAAGGTAGCGAAGCTAATGGGTCTGGTAGTGAACGAGGACAAGACGAAATATCTTCTGTCATCAAAAAAAAAGTGTCTCACTCGCTACTTGGCACCCATGTCAATGTTGGCAGTCATAACTTCAAAGTTGTATATAATTTCGTCTATCTTGGTACCAGCATTAACAGCAACAACAATGTCAGCTTCGAAATTTAACGCAGAATAACTCCTGCCAACAGGTGCTACTTTGGACTGAGTAGGCAATTGAGAAGTTAAGTCCTCTATTGACGATCAAAGACGAAATCCTACAAGTCACTCATCATTCCCATCCTACTATATGCTGCAGAGGCATGGACGATGACAACATTTGATGAGTCGGCGTTACGAGTTTTCGAGAGAAACTTTTTGCGGAAGATTTTTGGTTTTGTGTGCGGAATCAAACTTCTGGTGCCGAAACGTTCAAAATGTTGAAAAAAATCTTCGGTTAAAATTGTTTTTTTGGATCACTTTTCCTGACTATTTCGATTTTTTTTTTAAATAATAAAAATTTGGAGATGGGGCTAGTTCCAACTATAGACAAGCCTATAAAGAAGACTCTATAAAAATTTCAAGTAAATCGGTCCAGTAGAACCTGGGTATCGTTCCGAAAAAGTCAGTTTTGAGAAAAACGCGTTTAAAGTTTCGCGTTCCGGCGGAACCAGTTTGGATGCCGGGTCAGATATAAATTATTCAAAGAGGGTCGAGAAAGAGTTGATGACGAATCAAAAACGTCAATAAAACCATTTGTAAATATCATTTGGGCCTAAAAAAAGCACGATTGGCTCCAAAATCACTGAATTTTTTCAAAAAACAGCGTCACGTTAACGTCTGTAAAACAATGTTTTCTGACAATGAGGATATCGTGAAACGTGTAATTACTGGAGATCAGTCTTGGTTCTATGCTTACGACCTGAAAACCGACGATTAATCGAGCGAATATCGTGGTAAATTATCATCAAAAATCAAGGTGTGGTGCACTCTGAATCCTTTCGACCGACTAAACTGGCAACAAGGAATACTTTTTGAGTGTTAAGCGTCGTTTGCGCAAAGCTATTCGTAAGAAGGGGCCGGAATTATGTATACATATATCTATTTTTATTCGATTTATGGAATCAATGAATGGCTGGACCGCAAGCAAAAACGTAAAAGTCTAATGAACATGATGTCATAAGGAAATGTTGTAAATACTATTACTCAATAAAAATCAAATACCATAACATATTACAACTTAGGTTGGAGTGATTGCTTTACGTACATACAGTGGGGAGCAAAACCGTCAACATGTTTACCGAATGCGACTAAAGATTCTTATAACTTTTTTTCTACTAGCAGTATCGGCAACATTCATACACCAAAATAAAGATAATAATTCAATTTATTAAAAATAGAAAACAGAACAGCTTTTATTTATGCTTGAACGAAAATATACGATAAATTCCATTTACAAGTAATTTTGACAGTTTTGCACCACTGCATATGTATGCCATGAAAGTCCCGCTATATTTCCCGGAATAGGTAATTCAATCGAAGTTCTGAGCGGAGATGGAATTAACAATTTATATTAGTAACGTTTTGTCTGTCATGGCGATTATTAAACATTTTTCCAGGGGTTTTTTTGTGAACTAAAAAAGATGCGAAAGTTACTACGAGACGTCGAAGACAAAGTTATTGTTTTAATTAAAAACGGCTATTCAGCTAGGAAAATTGCGGAAAAGTTAAATATAAGTCGACAAACGGTAATAAATGTGAAGAAAAGACAAAATATTGTCCAAGTTGTAAACGCTGGTGGCCGCCCGCGGAAGCTTACCGATGGTGATGCCCGTGCTGTTGAGCGATAATTACGCAAAAATGAATGTAGGACTCCTCGAGAAGCTGCTGCTAAGTTAGAACTTCAAGCGAGTACATGGACGGTTCGACGCTCTTTAAATAAAATTGGTATGGTTGCTGCGGTTAAACAAAAAAAAACCTGCTTTATCTGAGCGAAATGTTAAAGCTAGACTTAATTTTTGCCCAGAACGGAAAGATTGGACAATTGAGGACTGGAAAAGGGTTATATGGTCAGATGAGACGAAAATTAACAGGTATCAATCTGATGGTAAGGCATATTTTTGGCATCGTCCGCAAGAAAAGCTTCAGCGTGGACAGGTAAAGCAAACTGTCAAATTCGGTGGCGGAAGTTTGATGATTTGGGGTTGCTTCACGTGGTGGCATATTGGTCCCTTGTTTAGAATAAGTGGAATAATGAATAAGGAGACATATTTGCATATTCTAAATTCACAGTTGCCTGACTTCGTGGAGGAATGTGCCTATCCAGCGGAGGAAATAATTTTCCAACAAGATGGCGACCCGAAACATACGGCGAAAATTGTCCAGGAATGGCTCCAAAACCAAAGTTTTAAAACTTTCAAATGGCCAGCACAAAATCCCGACCTTAACCCGATAGAAAATCTGTGGGCATACGTTAAGCAGCAGCTGGCTAAGTATCGAAATCCGCCTTCCAACATGGACGAACTGTGGAGTCGGGTACAGACGGAGTGGAGAAATATACCCCACTCAATTATTGAAAACTTGGTTGAAAGTATGCCCAGACGCAAAAAAGTGTAATAAAAAATAAAGGTCTATGGACAAAGTACTAAGTCCTGTAAAAAACTTAGGTCTAAGTGTATAAGTGCAAAACTGTCAAAATGACTTGTAAATGGAATTTATCGTATATTTTCGTTCAAGCATAAATAAAAGTTGTTCTGTTTTCTATTTTTATTAAATTGAATTATTATCTTTATTTTGGTGTCTGAATGTTGCCGATACTGCTAGTAGAAAAAAAGTTATAAGAATCTTTAGTCGCATTCGGTAAACATGTTGACGGTTTTGCTCCCCACTGTATGTATTTGCATATAAACAAGCTGTTCCTGGAAGTTTTGTAAATAACTCAAACCGAGTTATAACCACCAAATAATATTTTCTTTTTAACATATTTATTTAAATTATCAGTCTCAATAATAGTATCAGTATATAATCTCAGTAAAATACATACATACATACATATGTAAGTTTAAGCGCTTATATTGTTACATAACAGTCAATTTAACAATAACAGACTTATTTTAATAAAAATGTCAATTTAAAAAAATTAATAGTTTCATAAATACTTAAAAATTTCAAATTAAAATGCAGATCCCATCTAATTTATACCAAACGAGAAATATATACGAACAAATATCGAAGAAAGCCATTTCGAGCTTGCTTGCTTTGAATTGGTATGATTGTTGTTATTGTGTTTACGAATTGGGGCAGCGGAAAGTAACGTTTTAATTTGTTTGAAATGCTCATAAAGACTGAAAGCTTAACTTATTGTGACAGACCGATAATTCTGTTAAATAAACAAGAAATTGCAAAAAAGCAGAGTATGAAAGAAAAAAAAAAACTAATAAAAAAGTGAAGACCAATTTAAAATGCGTATGCTTATTTGTCTACAGTTAAATATGTGTATGTTTGTGAATAAAACAATAACATAACAACAATCACAAATTGCCACAATCAACTGTGGGGAATATGAAATACGATATCAGACGTATTTAAGTGGCAGTGTCGCCAATTTTACGACGTTGATCCAAATTTTATGAGCCAAGCGTTGAAGAGTAGCGTCACAACAGCAGCGGACGAGTGAAATGCGCAGGCGCAAATGTTTCGGTTATATTACCACAAGCTATACCTTTGTAGGTATGTATGCGGGTACATAACAGTAAACTTTTAACAAAACAACTCTATTAGCTATGGCAAACCTGCTTTTTAAGAAGTGGTAGTAGTGTTTAATAGACTAATTAAATATTTTAAGCCGATTTTTAGGAAAACAGTTATTTAAGGGTTAGGCCAGTCTAAATTTTTCTAATATTCGATAATTGATTTTTCTCGCTTAGAGTATGCCTTAGAACTTTTTCGCACAGCCAAATTAATTTAGTACATTAAGATTATAATTAAGAAACTATCTAGTTTTTGCCTTTCGCACAGTCGGCTACTTGAACAACGATACGCTCGATTTACGATCAGATTTTATATTTGCTGATGTGCTTAATTTTGTACGTTTTCTGATGATTAGAATTCATCAGCCAGGTTGCTATTTTATCAATGCACACAACCACATTTACAGCCTAGACAACAACCCACAGAGTCGTTTGAACTCGATTTCAATTCGATTAAGAATTAATGTAGTAAAATAAGACTTTTATTTTGTTAATTGATCAACTATATTTTGTGCGAAAAGGCTATTAGGTTCTTAAATACTAAATTAAATAAATTAATAAAAAAAAAAATTCCAGCATTTGAGTCAGCCAGTTTCAGCAAGAAAACTTTTAACGTGTTTTCGATTCGAACCTACATCTTTAAAATCTGGCGCCGTTGGTACTCGGAGACTATCGCACATAATCACTTGACATTTTAACTGGAATATGATATACTAATAAACTACGAACAATTTTACTATTGCTATTATTTTTATACACTTGCAACATGTTGCTGCAGAGTATTATAGTTTTGTTCACCTGTACGTATCATCTAAAACTAATCCATATAGATATAGGGTTATATATACATAAGTATGTATATAAATGATCAAGATGACGTGAAAAGTTGAAATCCAGTAGACTGTATGTCTGTCCGTCCGTGGAATCTATAACTTGAGTAAAAAATTAGATATTTCGATGAAACTTGGTAGGCAGGTTCCTAAGGACAAAAAAAAATTTCGAGTTCGTAGATGGGCGTAATCGGACCCACAAATCGCCATTAACCAAAAACATATAAAGTGCCATAACTAAGCGCTAAATTAAGATATAAAGCTGTAGTTGGGTACAGAGGATCACAGTAGCAAGGTGCACCAGTGGGGAAAATTTTTTGGCAAAGTGGCCGTGATCCCGTTCTTTAGCAAGTTTAATGCACATATCTCCTTAACCACTTAAGCTACAACAACCAAATTTGCTGAGTACAAATCTTATAAGAACTCCTACCGACATTGTAAAAATTGATGACATCGGAGGATAACTCCGTTCAATTCCCACATAACGGTGCTGTTAAAAACTACTAAAAACTCTCAGGATCCGACTGATCGACTTCGACAAAATTCGATACGTGGTATTTTTTTATATTTCTATGTCACATTGTGAAAATAAGCCAAATCGGACTATAACAATGCCTACTTCCCATATAACACAATTTTATTCTTGATTCTTTTGCTTTCCAGCACACAAACCAAGAATACCGATTATACTTAAATAAAATTTGCATGAATAATGCCTTCAGTGTATGCCACCTCATGATCACTTCTCCGACAATGGTACTATATGTCTGTATGTTAAAAATGGCTTGAATTATGTCAATACTTCCCTGAGCCCCTAATATAAATATTTTCGAACTTCTAGGTGACTTTATTCTAAATGATTAGTTTTTTTAGTGTGTGATATGTTAATAGTACGTAGTATTGGGAATTGATAAAATCTGGTCGATACTACCCCAACTTCCTTATATTGCATGTAAGGGTTTTCGTTTTGCTAACAAACCTTATGTGTCTGTCAGTATAGGAATTATATATGGTATAGTGTATGTACATATGTATACATAAAATTGCTTGGGTTTCGATCCTCAGGTTGATTTTGATTCCTGTAAATTGCAAGAGTGTAAAATGTTCAGTTGCACCCGAATTTAGCTTTTCCTTACTTGTTTAAATATTCGTTTGTGGAATACCAAAACGTTTTGTTAAAATACTTAAATTTTGTATATAAAAAAAATATGAAAAATCGGCAATTTTTTTTTTTTGATGTTGAAACCCGTTAAATTATAGTTTTGGTTAGTTTATTGGTAAAAAATTGTTTAAAAATAAACTGAGATAAGTTATTTTGCTAACTTTCGAAAATGTTATAATTATAAGTAAAATTTTTTGAAAATTAAAGAGAATAATAAAAAATTGTTTAATAAATAGTATACTAAATTTTATGTATTTTTATTTACAAGCGTAATAGTACTTCTCAAATTCAAAATTTTACTATTTTTAACGGCAAAAATATAAAAATGTCGTCATCAAGTGATCAATTATTTGATTATTCATAGAAATTGAAATGGTACTTGACCATACATAAGCACCGGTTAATAATGAGTGCCATAAATTGTTTTTTTTTTTTTTTGTTTTTTGTTTTGTTTTTTTTTTGTTTTTTGTCTTTTTTTTAATTTCTAATATGTATACATATACATATGTAAGTATATATATACTTACATATATATATACAATTTTGTTTTAAAGACTGCTTTACAATATCTCTATTTATCTAGTGAATCATTCAAAATTTCATGAAATGCATGACACATTTCATTTCACCTACAAATACTGCTGTTCATTTATAGCTGTATTATTGTAGCACATACCCATACATATATACATACATATCTACACATCGGATTGTTGCCACCTATTGTCAGACATATTGGCACAATTGAGTGCAAGCTGGCAAAACAATAACAAATTGGCCGTGATGACAAAAGCGCACTCAAATCCATACACTTATACACACTATAAATATACATATGTATGTATATTTGTATGTTTGCATGTAAGCAATGGAATATGCAGATTGTATTGATGTAACCGATGAGGAATTTTTTATGGCGCGCGCTGCAATAAAAATGCTAATTATGAGTTCATTGATATTTTTATTCGCTCAGTGAATAAACCTATAATGCGCGAGTTGATTATTTCGTAAAATTAAGAATTAAATCAAAATTGTAAAATTGTCAGCTACCCATTATTTTACAACGAAATTTTATTGCATGGCATTTTTTTGCAGGGTTGCAACGCCTACAAACAGATGTAAATTGAAGCTAATTTTAAACTTATTTTAATATTTGAAACGACAGGATGCTCTCAGCAATTAAATTGTCATTAAAGTCGGTTCTTCTTCTTTTTATTGTTGCAGGCATCGCTGTTATAGCCGATTTCGGTTAGCAATGTCTAATGCTGTTGGAAGAAATTCACAAAGCGATCATGGAAAGAAATTCAAATACAGCGGGATAAGCCTCCACAGCGTCGCATAGACGGTTCTATCGAGGTCTGGAAAATCAACAACTGAACAGATATTCACCATACGAAAACTTTTCGAAAAGTCCCTTAAAAGGGGCCCCTCTCTTCGTCGATTTGAAAGCTGCTTTCGACAGCACGAAAAATAGCTGGGTTTATGCCGCTATTTTTTAAAATTTGATTTCTCTGCAAAACTACTTGTAAGACGGTTGTGTAAACTGCTGGTGAGCAATACCAAAAGCTCCGTCAAGATCGAGAAGGACCTGTTCGAGCCGTTCTGACGAAAATAATTCGATCGGAAGAGCTGAATGGAGAAGGTACAACCTTCTATAAGAGCGTATAACTACTGGCGTGCGCCGATGACATCGATATCATTCGACATAACAACCGCGCCGTGGGTTCTGCATTCTTCAGGTTGAACAAAGAAGCGAAGCAAATGGGTCTGATGTTGAACGAGGACAAGACGAAATATCCCCTGTCTTTAAACAAAAAGTAGTCGCACTCGCGACTAGGCACGTCACTATTGACAGCTATAACTTTGAAGTCGTAGATAATTCCGTGCTTCTTGGAACCAGTATTAACACAAACAACAACGTCAGGCTCGAAATCCAACGTCGAAACATCCAGATCAGATTTCGAAAAAAAGTTCCTGCAGAAGATTTATGAAAACACTCCGGCTCTGAAAGTATTTGACGCAGTACCTAAGGGGGAAGCAGAGGAAGAGGCAGACCTCCACTCTGTTCGAAAGACCAGGTGGAAAAGGACCTGACTACACCTGAAATCTCTAATTGGCGCAAAACAGTGTATGCATATCTGTTAAAGTTTAGCCGGATTTCGATCATTGAGGATCTGAATATGGCAAGTAAAATATATTTCACACTCCTAAACTATTTGACTCGTTATAGGTCGATAAAACAATAATTTGTGTGGACTTTTATGGGTCTAGGAGTCTAGTACAAGAATATATGTATATGTATATATGTATACATTAGTATAAATTGTAGATGTGTACTCACAAGTCACTGTAGTTACAACAGCCACTGGCTACCCGCCCACTAAGTGCGGAAGAGTTTTCCGATTACATAATAATATTTATTTATAAGAACACGCATAAGTACAAGTATATAGTACATGAACTGTGACGTCAACGTAGCTAATGAAATGCAGATGCTAGGTAGTACCAGACAATTCGAATCAAACAACAACAATGTTTGCTTATAAACAATTGACCATTAATACAATGTTGCACTGCAATTAACATTCAATTGAATTATTTTCGTAGATATGCAAAATTTGTACCAAAAGCAAATAAATAAATACATATTTATTTATGTATGTGTATGTGTGTCAACAAATAATGAAATGAATAACAAATAATCGATGAAGCACGTAATGCGGAAATCAATAGCGATAAATAATTTACGCCAATTATGAGTAGATAAATAAATTTTAAATCTGAAATAATAAATTTGAACAATGTGGGAGTTACGAATAATAAATAAATATTTAAGTGCAAGAAATGAAATGAAATGACTGAATAAATAATTTGATGGGAGATTTTGTTGGAATTCAAACAAAATCAGTGAGACAATGAAGTGCGCGTAGTGTCAAGAATATTGCTGCCGCAAGCGCATCTATTGATGAAGACACAAATCAGTCTCAGTGGGCTTCTTTGTGACGTCGTTTTTTTTCTAAGATCGTATCCAGGGTTGTTCGAATCACCGACTTTGCAGGGCGACTTTGTTGAACAAACATTGAGAGAAATGACCAATCTAAGACGTTTAAAATAAATTGATTTATTACAAAAGGAATGGAATTTGTGCCCATCTTCCCCCTAGCTACTATAAGCAAAATATATGAATATTTTCGCTGCTATGGTACTTTATTTATGAGTATATGTTATACCTACTTATATGTATAAATGTACATATATGTATAAACTTGCGCTCATAATTATAATTGCTATTCGATACTTTTCAAAAACGCTGATGCCATCAATATTCCTGATGCTACTTTTCCATACAGCGTCGAGTGCCAATGTCCACACTTCAGGAATTTCAATGTCAACCAATCGGAATCGTTTACTGCAAACATAACAAACAAACAAGCGACGGTTCGAAAAGTCAAATAATAACACTCGTAAACAAAACGGTTAATTAAAATACCGACAATGTACAAGAAAGTCCGAAGGTTGACGGATGATGAGAGTGGGACGCAGAAACCAATGAATGAAATTTTATAGTTTCGGGTTGTGGAGATAAATACATACATATGTACACATGCATGTATGTATGTTTATGTTTTAATAAGTGTTTGAGCGTCTGTCATTTTTTGAGTTTGAATTTTTAAAATAATCTATTATTTATTAATTCTCATAATATAAAAACAAAAACAAAATAATTCTCACAGATCAAAAATATTCACCGCACTTGCATTGCGCGAATTTCGGCAACAACAATGCAATTATAAAATATTTTTCTAATAAATCGAATACTATCGAAAAATATAAACAATCAACTATCAAGTGTTTGAATACAAAAATTATACGTTTTAATTGTTAAGAAAGTATAATATTATTTTACTAAAAATAAAAAATATTGTTAAAACAATTAAAGTTATATTATTTTCTTCTTTTATAGATTCAAACTACATATTTTTTTAAATTAATATGTCATGCTTCATTTTTTCTTTTCATATCCTCTCACGCCGCAATTTTTATTGAAGTCATGCACTTGTCATTTGCAATTGCAACTCAATTTTGTCAAATTTAATTTTATTGACAGAGGTGAGAATTTAACGGTGCTTGCATATTGTCATAATTACAATCAGCGTTGCCGTTTCGGTCTGATCGGACTTGTGATGAGTGATATTCCAATTGCAGTGACGACGTATTGTACGAAGCCTTCAAAGACGGTTGAGAGATCGTTGAAGACATGCCTTGTTCTGGACTTTTGAATTGTGGAGAAAAAATTCATGGATTTCCTTATACGTTTTCGCCACAATTTAGATTGCTATTGTGATCGCAACAGAAAAACAAGGAATACAAGTATATAAAAAATTTTTACTCTACAATATTAATTTTTGGAACTCATTGATAAGCTTTCAAATTTGGTTTTAACAATATATAAGATTAAGTGATCATCTCAGTGTGAAATTTTCGAGAAATCGATTTTGTTGCATTATCGGATAGTATACACTATAATATAGTAAACATTCTCTCAAAATTTGAAATCGAAATTCAAATTATTATGGTCGCTTCAGCGTTTCTTGTAGAAAGGGAACAGTATGAGGAACACTACAAACCGGAATCTTCAAACATTTTTTCTTAGAATGGTGTTTTTCAAAATGGTTTCCAGTCTCAAAGAGTCTTAAAGATATCTAATTCCAATTTGGAGAGAACATTTTTAATGTCATTCAATTTTTATTTTTGTTTTTGAAATCTTCTTCTTGTTTTTTCTACGAAAAACTGTCGAAAAAAGGGGAAAGGAAAAATTCGATACTTTTTGTCGCCAGTTTGTCAAATTTCAAAAAAAAAAAAAAAAAGCGCTTCCAGAGCGCGGCAGTGACTTTTCTGTAGATTAAGAATCTTTTCGACTTTTTCGTACAGACATTTTTTATGGAAACCATGTGCTCTATGCTGGGAAAATCAAAGATCTAACGATAATTGAAACTATGAAATAAAGATGGAGAGTAGAAAATGTGATTTTTGCGCGGTATTTCCCAAATAAGATGGCTTAGTATAGGGGGTGTAATTTACAGACTTGTCGAACAATGCGAAAGTGTGAGGTTATATTTTACTTCAAATTATTTTAAAGTTCAGAATTTAATCCGCAAAGTTAGCGAACGATATGCACTCAAAAATCAAAGCATAATTTTTGTTTGTTATATATGTACTTTCATTAATAACACCTTGAACAAGTAATTTTAGTCGGTATTGCGTCGATTCTTTCAGAGCTAGAGTATTTTCGTCCATATGTACGACACGATCTAGCCAGCGCAGCCACTGTCTCTTTATTCGCTGAACTTTGTCAATGTGTCGTATTTACAGCCGGTTTTATTGTTATTCGCCGTGGCCAACACGCAAAGGACCATAAATCTTTCGCAGAACCTTTCTCTCGAAACCTTGTAACGTCGACTCACAAGATGTTATCATCGTCTATGCCTATGCAGCATATAGCAGGACGGCAATGATGAGTGACTTATAGAGGGGTTTTTGTTCGTCGAGAGGACTTTACTTTTCAATTGCCTACTCAGTCCAAAGTAGAAACTTTTGGCAAGAGTTATTCTGCGCCGGATTTCGAGGCTGACATTGTTGTTGTTGCTAAAGCTGATTCCAAGATAGACCAAATTATCTACAACTTCGACGTTACGACTGAAAACAATGACGTGGGAGCTTTGTCGGCGACTGTTTGTTTGATGACAATGTCAAATTTTGTACCGAAAGTGACATAAGGATTTCTTTAAATGAAAACCAGAAATTGATATTTTCCGCAAATCAACACTTTCGGTACAAAATTTGACATTTTCAACAAAATCAAAACATATGAATATGTTTGACAGATGTCATGCCAAGCAAACAGAAAAAAAATGTTCCCTACCAAAACATTTGTATTTAACGCTCACTTCATACTGTCACACATGTACATATGTATTTATGTATATATGTATTTGAAATAAAATAACAAACATGTTTTGATCACAGGAAAATTGGTAGGCATTTAGGTAACTAAAATTTTTGTCGAGTGGCAACACTGATGATAATTTGACTCAGATATGTTTGATGGCCTTGGCCGCTGATATCGGTCGCAATTTTTTACTGACCGCAAAATTACTTTCTTCTTTTCTTTGTCAATTAAATATTACTTATCATTTGTCAATATCAATATTTAATGCCAGCTGACATATCTCAATGAACGAAATTATCGTGCAGTGCAGTTCAGCAGACAAACATATAGTATATGTATAATATCATACTCATATATGTACAATATGTTACTTTCAGATAAATTAGAGCATAGTAAGCCGTTTTTTACCGTTTCGAGGTTCCCTACCTTTTTAAAGAAAAAAACATAGAAACTTTTTTTTTTTGAACATAATTGAGGATAAGTGTTGATCACGGGTACTTTTCAGATGGTCCATCCGTTGAATCAAATTTTCGATGACCCTTTCGAGCATTTCGACTGGTAACTGGCGAAGAACACACATGATGTTTTGCTTTAAGGCCTGAATCGAAGTGGGATTGTGCTCATGGGCCTTACACTTTGCACACAGATGTGATATCACACGATCTTGGTGGCCAATCGACCGGCCCAAAACGTGAAATTATCTGCTCTCCGGGGTGTTTTCTCAAAAAATCCATTGATTGATGCGATATTTGGAAAGTGGCGCCGTCTAGTTGAAACCAAATGTCGCCGAGATCACGAGCTTTAATTTCAGCTATCAAATAATCATTTATCATGGCGCTAGAACGCCTCGGCAGCGTCATTTTTGAAGACGACTACATCGGCCCACAAACCAAAACAAACCTTTTTTTTTCTGAAATTGGCTTTTCTTAAATCTCTTTAGGTTGCTCTTCGTCCAAAACGCGGCAATTCGCTTGTTTACATACCCATTGAGCCACGATTGAACCTCATCGCTGAACAAAATTTGGCCCGAAAATGTCGGATCTTCTTGGCAAAAAAGGCTTTTGAAAAATATACCTCTACTTGGATCACCCGTTACTACAAATACCACGTATGAAAATTTGTGTTATTTGGCGCGTCCATATGCCCTCATCCTCATATAAAAAATTGGCAATTCTTTCGCTTTTCGCTAATTGAGTTCACTGTGAAAGTCACTGAAATCTGGAACGCCAAACAAACTTTCGTCATAAATTTTTGATTGGTAAACAAAAATCAATTGATGACTTTTTTTGTAAAATAAAAATAAATGGATATATTCTGTTGCGAAAAGTGAACTTTGATCGACGCTCATAAGTGAATATGGATATTAATTGATTGAAGACAAATTGGTTTAAGGGGGTCAGTACAGGTGAAGGCTTTACTTTCGATAAAAAAAATAAATAAATAAATGGTGAATGAGATATGACATAGAATTTTATGCATGGAAACTTATTTAAGAAGTATTAAGAAGGAAAGAAGGAATTTCGGTATTGAGCGAGGATAGAGTTGCCAAACATTTAAAAGAAAAAATAGTCGTTTTATGACAAAAAAAAAAAAAAAATTAGCATCCAAAGATAGAAAACGAGAAACTTGTCTTAAAAAGGCTGGTTATCTGGGTGTAAATTTTTACTCACTATTATATTTTTTGGTCTTTGAATATGAAATATCTACTTTACTAAATACTTTAAGAATTCCGATGCTCGAGCATGTAAAATTAAGCACATGTGCCAATAATTATATAATCCTGTCAGATTTAATAAATATTTCCGTTATTTTCAATATATTTTCTTTGAAATCATTTGTTATTTAAATTTAAAAACTTCTTATGATCCACATCCACAATGCAATTAAATCCTGAGAACAATTATGTAATTTGAAAATTTATTCGGAATTTTCTTTGAAAGCAAAAATATATGAGATAATTTAAAAATCAAATCTAACTTTTAAAACATAGCTGCTGATGTATTTACGTTGAAAATTATCGCGATTTTCATAACACACAAGAATTTAATAAGTGACTGCCAGAAATGTAATATTCGTTTAATAATTTCTTGATAATTTCATTTTATGGAATAAAAAAAAAACAACAAATATTTGCTTTGTAATATATCCGATTCATCTTTATATTATTTAAGTATTATTTCGTTACTGAAGCGGATATTATGTGGTAAACGCTCACAATAATTGGAAAAACAGAAAAAAATTTCATTCAAAAAAATCAATTGTAAACAATTTTGAATATAGGTTTTTTCTTGGTATTGATAAATCAATGAAATCATTATATGATATGGTGAAATATTGAAGAATTTTTTTATTAAACCAAGAACCCTCCTTAAGTTCAAAATACTCGAGTACTTTTTCTAAAATACTCGAGAGATTTAGGTTTGGGCTCATAATAGACTACAAATACAACTACTTCACATAACTGAGTATTTTAACGTCATTATTTACTTTTTTATAGTAGACAACTTAACCAAGAATCAATGCAAATATAGCAAAACTCAGAGCAAGTAAATAGAATTCTAACAATTAACAAAAAAAATCCGTTATTTAACATAAAACAACAAATTTATGGAAGAAAAACTAAAAAATTGCTTTGACAAAAGTCTACATACAGTTCGAATCTAATATTTTGTACTTTGAACGCCCAAAAAAACTATCTCGTAAAGACGTCAGCCTGATTCTCAAAGAAGTAGACAAAAATTCAAAAGTAAATGCTCCATATTTAGCCGAACGCATAGCAAGTACGTCACAAAAGAGTATCCATCTAAGAACAATAAAAAAAAAACTCTAAACGATAACAGATTCCACAGTAAAACTCCACGGAAGAAATCTTTTATTTCTGAAAAAACCGGAAACTTCAAGTAAAGTTCGCCAAAAAACACAATGAAAAGGAAATGGATTTTTGGAAAAAAAGTTTTATTTATAGATGATTCTATTGTCACTCTTTTTGGTAATGATGAAAGTGCTAACATTTGGAGGAAAACCAACGCTACGCTTGAACCGAAGACCTTAGTATCAATTGTGAAGTTCGGTGGCAGCAGCGTAATGTTTTGGGGAGCTGTTGCGGCCTCCGGAGTTGGAAAGTTGGACTTTATTAAGGTGAAATAGACGGTTATAAGTATAAGTCTCTGTCGGAACATAATTTGAAGCCTTTGGTGGATAATTAAGGGCTCGGTTCCGGTTGAATATTTCAACAAGATAACGATCCAATGCATGCGGACTTAAGGACTGGTTGCTTTATTATACTCCAAGGCAATTAAATGCATCACTTCAAAGTCCAAATTTTAATATTATTGAACATGTCTGGGAGATTTTGGAGCGTAGAATTAGAAAGCACCAAATTTCTAGCTCTGCTATACTCTAAGAGCGCATAATGAACTAAGATATTTTTTTACTGTATGTAGACTTTTGTCAACACAATTTTTGAATTTTTATTCCATAAATTTGTAGGTTTATATTAATTAATGAACTTTTTAAGGTTGTTGTTATTAGAAAGAAGATTAGAATAAAGTTGTATCAACACATTTTTCTAAAAAGTTCTTGTACTCTCACATTGAAGAAAGCAGGGGGTGTATGTAGACTTTTGTCCGCCACTGTATAGTAAAATACTACTGAGATCAAATTGAAAGGCAAATTTTTAATTTATATTTCGCGTGTTTTTCGAATCGGTAAACATTTTTTTTAAGTTGGTAGTACTACTAGTGACATCTATGCTAAATTTCACGTCAAAGTATCCATTAGTATTTGAGATAAGCGTCGTTTGGTAAGGCTCTAAAAGTGAATTTTTCGATTTTTACTATTGTCTGAAACTATTGAACAGATAAGTGCTTTAATGCACCATCTCATACTTCATTCGTTATTTTTGTTAGTCGTGATCATTTCGCCACATTTTTAACTAATATCGTGTCGCAGCCACCGCATTCGCCTGATTACCTTCTGTAACTTCTGGCTATTCAGCAAATTCACATGACCACTCCGAGCACTCACTCCGGGACAAAAAAACGATATCAATGAACCTCTGGTTGATCCCAAAAAGGTATTACTACAATCTTTGCGTATTAAATTGGGTTTAATGAAGAATTTTGTTAGGCCAGTGGACAGAAATGGAGGAAAGTTTTTGTATCTAAAACAAAAATTTCCAAGACTCAGTGAAGTAAAAATTAAGGAGGACATATTTGTGGGTTCGCAAATAAAAGAACTAATAAAAGCTGAACATTTGAGGAGTGCTCAATGAAAATGAAATACGAGCCCGGAGTGCCTTTAAAAGCGTTGTAAAAATTTTTTTGGAAATGTGAAAGCTGATAATTACAAAGATTTTGTGACTGAACTACTTACTGCCTATAAAAAAATGGGTTGCAACATGTCCCTTAACACTAGTGACGAACATAGGGAACGGCTCCACCTAGACATTTCTAATATGGAGAAACGGTACCAAGACAAGTGGAGTGCCAGTTTGCTTGCCGATTACTGCTGGACATTGTTAAGGGATACTCCAAAAACAAAATATCGCCGAAAAACATCGACAGAAACATTTTAGGGCACTCTTTGATTAATAAAATAATATAACAATAATATATCTATAGCTGTTTTTTTTTTTAACAAAAATTCTCATAGCAAAAAAACTATAGATAATAGATGAAATCTGTAGCATTTTTCCGGATTTGTGGCAATTTTTACAAAAAACCACTTTGTTCTGATCATCTTACAAAAAAGAAGTTGATTTTTGTTTACCAGTTATTGGAGACTTGCCTCGTTCTAACCGATCTTCGAACTCTTTAACTAATGGAAATATTAACAAAGTGAAGGACATGGTGCTTGAGAATCAGACAAGTGTTAGAGAGATGACAAGAGATCTCGATATCTGCGTTCGAATGATTTTTGGTGGATATTTCGGATATTAGAGCGTACTTTCTCGACCCGTCTCGTTTTGTTTTTTCCAAAAAGAGTAACGTAACCAAGTTTCTTCAGACACGTTTGATCATGCGAATTCCGACCCACAATCATAGAGATCTTAATAGCTGCCGATGAGACACGGATTTATGAGTTCGCCATGCAAACAAGTTAACAATCATCGGGATGGAGGGAAAAACGAGCCGAAATCAAAAAGACCACGCCAAAGCCGCTCAAAAATCAGGGTGATGCTCATTGTGTTTTTGATAATTATGGAAGAACAATTCATGGATTTTACACGATGATTATACACCATCGTATCGAGCCAGGATTATGACCGAATTCAGAGCCAAAAACGCAATGAATACCATCAACCACCGTATTAACCAGATTTGGCTCCGTGTGAGTTTTTCTTGTTCCCCAAACTGAAATGGCCGCTCTTAGTCGATTCGAGCGGTAAAACTAAATTCCCTAAAGAACTTTCGCGGACTAGACAAATCGTTGGTATAAGTGTATTACATCTGGTGGCGATAGCTTTAAAAGCGACAAAATAAACATTGATGAATAATTAAATACTTTGCGTTTTATTAAGAATTTCGGGATCCTTTTTTCTCATAATGTATGTAAGTAGGCAAATTTGATAGCGACGGGATCATTTTTCTCCGAGAAATCTGCAGTGAGTTCGAAAATTGTCGTTTCGAGAAAAACATTCATATGTATATAATGAAAAATAAGCATATACATATGTATGTGTGTGCCTATTCTAAAATTAGTTTAGTGTTCATACGATAATCTCAGTCAAAACCGTGCCAATCGCGATAATCAACTATAAGCCCTCACGTATATACATACATACATATGTATATTGGCTTTAATTACTAAATATACCTCTTAGGAAATATATACGGACACAAGTGATACAATAGACTAAAAATAGCTAAATATTAAAACGAAAATAGCAAAATGCGATTATAAAATATAAATTAATTCATTGTGTACTAATAACGAGCAATTTATGCGCTTCGAGCAATGAAAACCATAATTATGATGTCTTACAAATTTAGCGGGGTGAACGCATTATTTTCAAACCATAACAACAAATTATTAATAAATTCTAATAAAATTGGTGATATTGGGGCCAGCAAAATATTTGGCGTTAGAAACAGCAAAGTGGCCCAAATTAAAAATCCACTTTAAATACATTTGCCAATTTTCTACGCTGTTCGATTAAGAATGCGAAGAATTCGTAAACTTTTTCCGCATGCCTTCCAGTCAACAATTGGCACAAAAATGGCACGCAACTTCAAGAAAAAAACAAATTAATTAAAATTTAAGAAAACAAAATGAAAATTTTGTGTTTTCACTGCGAACGACGGCCCACTCATAACGCATAAACAATCCGTTAAACACGTAAATCCTAATGTGAGTGAATGTGTGTTTGTTTACTGGAAGTCAATGACGTCAAAGCTTGCACGCACTCTTTATAGCCGAAAATAAGAATGGCGAGTGCGAACAAAATCACACATTTGTTTCACATTTCTACTCAATATTCGATACTTAAAGAATATAAAATGCTTCTCCATCAACACCATTTACCACACCATGATCAACCAGTGGCCGCTTGTTTGGGTTGCTTGTCTTTCGCTGAGCCACTTGAGTTGGGTGACGTTGTTGTGGTTTCTGTTGTTGCAATTAAAAACTGCGAACCAACGAGGCCCATCAACAGCGTAATCATTAAGGTCTTTAGTACTGCAACAAGAAGAACAATGGCCTTGTGATTTGCTTAGAAGCGCACGTACTGTTACAATCAGAAATTTTCGGAAAGTTTTATTGAAAAAAAAAATACTAATATATGAATTGTTCTAAAATTTTAGTGATATATTAATGAATAATAAATTTTAATAATACACTGTAACAATTTTGTAAAAAAAAATCAGTAATTTACAGGCTCTATGAACCCTTCGACGGCGCTGTAATGATATTGACCTACTCTAGGGATGACACCCGAAAAAAATTTTCCAAAGCCCTTAAAAACCAAAGTTTGCGGAAAAAAAAAAGTTTTTTCATTTTTGAAAATTTGACAATTTATTTTTAATTAAATAAAAAAAAAAATACAAAAAAATGGGCCCACTCTGGGATTAGCAGGGATAGTTAGTTGTCAAATTAATTGAAGTTTTTTTTGAGGAAAAAAACAAAAAAACAAAAATAGCGAACTTCCAAAAAATTACGAAAAAACCGATTATTTTATATAATTGATCGTGTTAAATTTTGTTCGTGTATTTTCTCGAAAAGTTCATTCAAAAACAAAAATCAAAAAAAAAATGGTCCCCAAAAGTCAATTTCTACAAAAGTTATGGCTATTTGAAAATAAAAAATCCATTTTTTTTTGTTTTAAATTCATAACTTTTATGAAGTTGGACAAAAATTTTTGAAAAAATTCTCAAAAATGTTTTTCAAAGGGTAGAAAAGGATGGATACGTTTCAGCAAAATCTAAAGGGGTCGGGTTCAAAAGTGGTCGATTTGGTATGGAATACCCCATATGAACTCAGGTGAAATGAAACCAAATAAAAAGCTGGGTCATATTCTATTTAAGACTATCTAATAACTTATTTGCATATACATATGTATATAAAAACTGTTACATTTTTAATAAAAAAAAAAGTTTATAAAGAGGTGATCCATGTAGAGGTACTTTTTTCAATAGCCGTTTTTTTTTGACAGATAACGTGTGTAAAGCTTTCATTATGAGAGGACTTACGCTTACAAATCATTCAACTTAAGGTCAAGATAATCGGTCTATTGAGCGTACTTTTCGCAACACCATCATCCATCTTGAGACACAGCATTCATTACTGGATAATATTTTGCTGAATATACCAGGTCCAGCACGAAGTGAAGTAAATATAGTAGCCTTGGGTGAAAGTGTACACGAAGACCGTGGAAAGTCGATACAGCGCTGTTCGCAGCAACTCGGACTGACGTATGGAACGACTTGGCGCATTTTATGGCACATTTTAAGTTGAGATCTTAAATTAAATTGTGCAAGCGACATCGCTTCAAAAAGATCCGATGTTATCCTACTCATCAAACACTTTGGACCTAGACAATCAGAAGGTTCTTTGTTCTCGGAAAACCCACCAGTGGTCATTGTCGCTGGCCAGGGTCAAGCGAAATCAGGTTACAGTTACGCTAAGGTTCAAGAGAGCCAAACTGGCGGTGCTCACTTCCCAAGCCTTAATGCAGATGTGATTGAACTTAGCACAAATAGTGTATGTATGTGTGTAAATGTCCATCTAAAAATGATTGAATTCAGACTATACCGTTTCAAAAACCACATACTGATTGTCTTTGGATGGTTTTACACCGAAAATATCGGTAGATTCTTAATGCGTTATTTTCAAAACAACTGAATTTCAATTTTTCAAAGAAAACTCATTACGAAATAAAAATCGATTATCTGGATTAACTATAAACAGTTATGATTACTTGTCTCAAATTTTTTCAACTAATAGACTACTAGTTCGTAATGTTACTATGAACTTGAACCTTTTATCCAACAATTTTCTAAATTTTACGGAATTATCGGTATACTATATGTGAACCACACTACAATGTGAACAAAGGTAAAACAGAGGTTAAAATTCATAGAATACTAAAACACAATCAAGCGAGCTCTGACATTAAGACACTGGTACGCCATAACTACAAAACAGTGAAAATTTCTTGTATACAACAAATGGCTTAAATCTTATCTATGAATTAATTCTTTATTGCGGTATCAAAAACGGGATCAGATAATGCCACGGCTGTTCTATTAGTCGTAACAAAATTGTTGGGCAAACAGCCATCACGCATAGTTAGCAAGTTCAAACCCAATCCTCATTTCCCGATTTGAACAATTATTAACTGCACCATAAAAGTTATATATAACAGAATGATCTTAAATTGTTTGAGAATTACAGTGCTTAGAAATGCCTGAACGAAAATAAGTCAACTCGCAACATATGTGTCATATTTGTATGTTATCGGAACAGCATTCGTCATTGACTAACAGAATATATTACGCTCTCCAACAAACACTGAAAGAATTTGCCAGTGAAAGGCGTCTAACTATAACTGAGACAACAAGAGCACAAGCTATGTTAGTTTGGTGTTTACTAGTGTGCTAATGTAGTGCTAAAACGGTGAGAGCTGTAAGCGATTTTCCGCTGCAAACAAGCAAGGTACTCACGCAGTTAACAGCTCAGCTCTTGTTATCAGACACTGGAAATCATTCCTAACCAAAATATGTATCTACAAGTAGACATACATACATATGTATATCAATATTGTTCTTGGGCAGTTGCTGTTATTAATAGAAATATTATAAGAGGTTGAGCACAGGTAAAAGTTACATAGGCAATGCTTAAAAATATCTTACGTCTGGAAAAACTCTTTCGGTCTGAATGAATGATTTGCTCTCACTATATACATACATATGTATAATTATGTATGTATACACTTAAATGTGTGTAGATATGTTTGCATTTCATAGCTCTTCTTGTTTAGCCATTGAAAATTTGGGTTTTTTATTGTTTACTTGTGCGTGTTTTAATTGCTTTAATGGCACTTCAGTAGACACTTGTTTATATCGCTAAAATAGTGGCGGTTTCTCATCTAGATTTTATAATAAACATGCGAAATTTGTTTTGAATTTGTGGGAGAAAATTAAAATATCCTATGACTAAGCGATTTTCGCTGAATAACAACACACAAATATACACATGAGATAATATTTGTTTTAGAATCTTTTTGTTTGAAGGATTTGCTAAAATTTTCCACAACAAAAGTGGATAAACATAAACATTAGTGTGAGGCACTCTATTTCATGTGTGCTCATGAACATAAGGAAGTAGCGAATTCTTCATAAAATACAATAAATCTCAACATAGTTTTATTGTTTTTTTTCTAAAGAATCAATCAAAATCCTTTGCCGCAGCAATTTAAGCAATGTTATTGGATATAAATGAGTCTTCTAGCATAAGTATGTCAGTGTGGTGTTTAAGAATGTAGCTGGAAAATAGTTAAGCTGTAGCGATGTATACGACCCAAGCGAATGATAATTGTGTCTAGAAATTGTAGGCAGAGCAAGTGTATGCACTGATGTGGTTGCAAGTTTCTAAATATTGTCATACGAGTATTTGGGACATATGAAGTACTGCTCGAGTTGTATAACTGCGTTAGAAAGAAAAGATTTCAGGCTAAAAAAGTGTCAAAAATGGGCACCAGCCAAGAGGAATTCGTACATATGTACATATTTTATTGTTTTTCTCTGGAAAACCAATTATCGAAAATATCAATACAGCAAGAAAAAAGGTTAGCTTCCACTGCACCGAAACTATTAAGCCCTTCAGAGCTGTATTTCGTATGCATAAACGGATAAGAAAAGGTTTTTATCTTGATTTTGATCGATCAGTTTGTATGACAGTTATATGATCCGATCTGAACAATACATCAGGAGATTGCACTGCTACCTCTAAAAAAAATGTCCGCCAATTGTTGTGAAGATATCTTTTCAAATAAACGGTTTTCCAAACAAGAACTTAATATGGATCGATCAGTTCATATGACAGCTATAGTAGTCCGATATTGGTGGTTTCGACAATCTCAAGAACTGAGAGACTAATTCGCGCATTTACAGACGGCCAGACAAACGGACATGGCTAAATCAACTCAGCTTGTCGCGTTGACCATTCTTTATATGTTCTTCGCTATTCCTTGTGAGTGTTACAAATAACCAAGTCAGGATACATCTAAAGAAAATTTAAGCACTCGATCATGTATACGAGTATACCCATTGTATCGGACGTGTCGATCAACACGCTCGTCTCATCATTCAAACGCAAATGAAATTTTTAATCAAAATTCACCAAAGCATGCGAACAATATGCACACTTGTATAAAAGAAATTTCTGCTTCGTTGTCAAAACAGACAAAAAAACAAAAACAAAAAAGAAAAATCATGTAAACAAAGACATTAAAAAACCAAAAAAAGAGCTTGGCGATTTATCAACACTTATGAAACGAAATCAAGGCATGCCCACTGGTCAACGAGGGGATTTTAATGACAAACAAATCTTAAAGAATATTTATGCTAAATTGAGTGGTTATCGGAATCGGGCTTATTGGTAGTAAACAAGTCGATATTAGACATGAATGCCAAAAGCTGACGCTGTGGGTGTTCGATTTGTTTTGTGGTAAACAAATAATAAGTTTTGTGAGTGTGCAAAAAATTGATAACAAAGCGAAATGCTAATGAAAGAAAGTGGAAGGAATGGCAATTTTTTAAGTGGTTAAATATTTAGTTCTTTTTTTTTGTATCAATAAGTTTGCTTTGCAAAGAAATTCGTACACAATATTGTTTTAGATTTGCAAATTATAAGAATGAATAGATTTATAACGTTGTTTTAAATAAGCCATAGGTGGCAGATGTTTTAACTGTTTAAGAGGTATGTAACCAAAAATATATTTTGTGATTTTAAAATCATTACTTATTCAATTTTGAGTCAATTTTTGTTTTGCTGCTTTCAATGACATGGCTGCATTAGCTTCGAAAATGCTCTTCATAGCCAAATCGTCTTGTTCTGAAGTATTTTTTTTTTTTAATTTTAATTAAACCAAAAAATATTGGTTCCAATGCTATCAAAATGTGTTTGACTTTGGAGCACTCAGATGAGACATTTTGGAACCTTTAATGGGATCATAAAAAACTGCTTTAAAACGTTTGGTGTAAGCAAAACTCATTTCTTAAAAATATTTTTGCGAGTGAAGGATGTAATTGACTTTCTGCAATAACATTGAGCAATTGGTACTGAAATCAAGTATTTTAAAAATCCAGACCTACTTCATTTTTCATACTAGAGCCCTCTTCTGTAACTCTGAAAAAACTACGCAAATTCGAATTTTTGGAAATTCGATTTTTGCATTTTCCATCCTATTTTCAAAAAAAAATATTCGTTTCCTCTTGAGTTGTCGAAAGTAAAAATGAAAAATGTAATTATTTATTATGGCATAGAGTGATACAATTTCGCTTAATTATAAGATTGTTTCCAATTTCGAATGTAATACATTTTCGAATCGAGATACAGAATAGGGTCCGCGGACTGTAAATAAAGGGTGATTTTTTAAGAGCTTGATAACTTTTTTTAAAAAAAAAACGCATAAAATTTGCAAAATCTCATCGGTTCTTTATTTGAAACGTTAGATTGGTTCATGACATTTACTTTTTGAAGATAATTTCATTTAAATGTTGACCGCGGCTGCGTCTTAGGTGGTCCATTCGGAAAGTCCAATTTTGGGCAACTTTTTCGAGCATTTCGGCCGGAATAGCCCGAATTTCTTCGGAAATGTTGTCTTCCAAAGCTGGAATAGTTGCTGGCTTATTTCTGTAGACTTTAGACTTGACGTAGCCCCACAAAAAATAGTCTAAAGGCGTTAAATCGCATGATCTTGGTGGCCAACTTACGGGTCCATTTCTTGAGATGAATTGTTGTCCGAAGTTTTCCCTCAAAATGGCAATAGAATCGCGAGCTGTGTGGCATGTAGCGCCATCTTGTTGAAACCACATGTCAACCAAGTTCAGTTCTTCCATTTTTGGCAACAAAAAGTTTGTTAGCATCGAACGATAGCGATCGCCATTCACCGTAACGTTGCGTCCAACAGCATCTTTGAAAAAATACGGTCCAATGATTCCACCAGCGTACAAACCACACCAAACAGTGCATTTTTCGGGATGCATGGGCAGTTCTTGAACGGCTTCTGGTTGCTCTTCACCCCAAATGCGGCAATTTTGCTTATTTACGTAGCCATTCAACCAGAAATGAGCCTCATCGCTGAACAAAATTTGTCGATAAAAAAGCGGATTTTCTGCCAACTTTTCTAGGGCCCATTCACTGAAAATTCGACGTTGTGGCAGATCGTTCGGCTTCAGTTCTTGCACGAGCTGTATTTTATACGGTTTTACACCAAGATCTTTGCGTAAAATCTTCCATGTGGTCGAATAACACAAACCCAATTGCTGCGAACGGCGACGAATCGACATTTCACGGTCTTCAGCCACACTCTCAGAAACAGACGCAATATTCTCTTCTGTACGCACTGTACGCATTCGTGTGGTTGGTTTAATGTCCAATAAAGTAAACTGAGTGCGAAACTTGGTCACAATCGCATTAATTGTTTGCTCACTTGGTCGATTATGTAGACCATAAATCGGACGTAAAGCGCGAAACACATTTCGAACCGAACACTGATTTTGGTAATAAAATTCAATGATTTGCAAGCGTTGCTCGTTAGTAAGTCTATTCATGATGAAATGTCAAAGCATACTGAGCATCTTTCTCTTTGACACCATGTCTGAAATCCCACGTAATCTGTCAAATACTAATGCATGAAAATCCTAACCTCAAAAAAATCACCCGTTATATACTTTATATTATATAACTGAGATTTCGATTTTTTCTTAACAAAAAAGTAATTCGCCTTCGATACTCGTAGAGTTTCAAGGCTTCTAATGACAGAATTGTGTGCTAGAGCCATAAAGAACTTCCATCTATTAATTTCCATACTATCTAATAAACGCCCATTATTGTGACTAAGAATACTGAGGCCTTCATAATTTAAGCATACAATATCACAGTTTATTCAAAAATAGTTGTTTCACAAGTCCGATCTGTTGGTGTAGTCATTACTGATCCTCAAGATAAAAGTCATAAGCGAATCTTGACACAATTGTTTTGGAAAAGCAAATAAAAAATATTTTAGATATGTTTTTTTTTAATTAACCATAATTTTTTTTACATTTCTCGAAGGTACAACAATGTCAAGAAAAAACTTTGTTAAAGTAAAAAAAAAACGTAATTTTAAATATAATAAAATTAAATAAACCACAAATATGGACTTTCGCCAAATAGATTCAAGTATTCTTTTGTTTATGTGACATTTGTAATTGTCTTTAAACGCACTTCATTGAACGTGTTCCACTTTTCTGGTTTATAGGTTTACGTCTGCCCTTCTTTTTTTTTACAGTCGGCACATTTTTTCCAACTTATCTGTCATCAGCTGTGTGGGCGTCAATTGTACTTTCTCATTTTTGGCACATTTTTTATTACAACCTAGAGCGCTAATTTAATTTTATTATAGGCACACGACGCTTATCGCCGAGAGACAAACGACCAGACAGGCAATTCAGCGACTGCCAAAGCCACTTGACAGACGAAAATACAAACAAACAAACGCAAATGGGTTGACTGACTATCGGTGATGATCGGTGTGACGCTGATAAAGAGGTAGTAAATACATACGTGGGTACCACATGTGGCAGCGTGCGCAAGCAGGGCAGTAGCCAGTGGGTTTATTAGCTGAGGGAATCATAACTTTTGCGCGCAATTAAATGCCGACCGGTTCTCTAACCCGAAGTTAGAGCAATAAAATGATGCCTCCATACAAGTTAAACTAGTTCAAATGCTGGCGCGCAGATGACGTGTGACGTTCGCATTGTCTATGTGTCGCAGACGATTTCAATTTCGATTTGATCATTGGAAAGGTTGTTATGCGAATGCGCAGAGTTATCACCGCTGTCGCGGAATGTGCATATTTAATGGCTTAGAAGTGTGAATAGGTACAACAACAAAAAAAAAAAAGAGACGTAATCACTATGTCAATTGAAATGTGCACAAATTTGCATAATAATGAGTTGTTGGCTGGTTGGCGGCTGCCGGCGTGTGCGATAACGAAGGCACGGCTAAGCAGCGAAGGTGAGGCTGGCGGCAAAGCTACTTGGGTGGTGAGTTTTTTTGCAAAATGTTTGTGTTTGTATGCAATTTTGGAAATATACGGGCAATTTAGTGTGCTATAAAAATCAATATTCTAATTTTGATCTATAAAATTTTTTATTCGATAAAAAAAATGCCGAAAAAAAAATTTACTTTTAGGTTTTTGTTGCCTTTGCAAATTTTTCAAAAAATTCCAAGGGTGTTTTTGATTTCGATATACTGTTTGTAGGGATAAGAAGTCTCTGTTTACCGATTTCCTTTTCATATCACGAAACATCTTTCAGGAAAGCCTTTACTTAGGATCTGAGAAAAGAAAAAATCACCAAGAGCCAGATGCGGAGGCTACGGTGGATGAAGAAGTTGCGAAAAGACTACTAAATACATGGTGGTTTGGAGAGAATTTAATTTTCCATTTCAACTGAATTTAGATAGGATTAATAATATAATGATAATAATAAATAATCCGATTTAGTTAGGTTAGATGGGTGATCAAGAGAGATCGCACGTGGACTGCTATATGTAGTCCTTTGTGAAGCCATAGAATAGAAGAACTAATAAATAAAAAGACCAATCGATGTCTTGCAATCGATCTTGGGCCAGAAGTCTCTGTATTGCAGTAGAACAACAGGATTCGGGAGCACTGACCCTTTTTCATTTTACCGATAGCCATTCTAAGGCGTCTTTCCTTGCTAGTTCATCAGCTTTTCAAATTCCTGCAATTCCGTGTGCCCAGGCACCCATACCAGTCTTATCAGAAAGACACTCGATGATATTGAGTTAAGTTAGGAACTCCAACCATGAACTCATTGTCAATGAGTTCAAAGCTGGTATCGCCGCCCTGCTATCTGAGTGGTCACTTCTCGGAAGGAGACTGCACTCCGGAGAAGTAAATCTACTGCTACCTTAATAGTTGCAACCTCCGCTTGGAAGACACCGCAATATTCAGGAAGTCTGAAGCTGGAATTTATAGAGAGTTCCTGTTAGGAAGCCTCTCCATTAATTTTTTGCCAAACTTTAACCCAACCCGAACATTTCCACCCAGAACTCCTTAGGCGGAATATGGGTAGAGATGGTGCCGCCAGAGTTAGGTTTGGCGACAACATGATCCAAGTAATCCGGTTTAAAGTCAAAGTGTGGGAGGAGATCCGAGTATTGATACGTGTTTTTTTAAGAGCCCAGATTCTCTGAGTCCTATAGCAACTTTCGCAGTCATACAACTTCTAACTATGTCTACGGACGCTATGCAAAAGACGGCGTTAAGTGTCATGGTTGGTGTGCACTTACCAGTTGTTGATTTGATCGAAAATCGAATTTGGGTAAAACCAATCAAAATTTGAAGAAAAATTCTTGTCAAAAACGTCGAATTTTGCCAACTTTGGATTTTAAAACAATTTACACAGTTTTTTTTTAATTTCTATAAATCACATATTGTTCTTAAGTTGGTTGCGTTGAAGTTCTGGATATTTTTAATTTTACAACAAAATTCTTTCGTATCTTTGGTAAATCTGCTTTATAACGAGATAGTAAAGATCTATTTTAGAAACAATAATATGAGATGATGAAAGAATGAAGTATGTCGAAGTTTTTCCTTTTGGGTAGAGTTCTATCATTTTATAAATTTTTTATGGGATCATCTAGAAGAAGGGTAAAGCAGAGAAATGAAACAAAGTTGCATATGTTCAGTTCACATTTTGAGTGCAGAGTTTGGCTTTTTATGATGAGTGGAGATGATTTTATGATCTATAAGCACATCTATCTTGAAGGTGGTGGCGACTTTACGATCTCACGATATTTGTTCAGATAGACTTACTATTTTTCATTAATTTTTGAATATACATAGTACCGAAACTGAGAAATAAAAAGATTATTGTAACAAAAATAAGTAAACAAAAATATTCACATGACAAGTGATTTACGCATTCAACGACAGATTCGCCAGAAATAATATAGAATGTAAACGAAAAAACTGCGATTAAATTAACAAATGAAATCGAAAAAACACATGTTTTCCTGTGTTTGTGTGCTGACAATAATTTAACTGAAATAACAATTATAATAAAAATAATAAAAACTGACATTAAACAGACACCAATGACAACATAAACAAAATTATGTCATGTAAAGAAATTCAATGACAGCGCTGCTGCCAAACAGCCATCACTCTTCGCTCATTTATTACATTCACTGAGTGAACGTTTCTTATTTTTGTGTTTCACTACCAAACCAGCAAGTGAAATTACCAAAAATTCCTCAAATTCGTTTTCATTTTCAGCAAATTTGTGCGAGTAAAACGATTTGTATATAAATAAGACTTTTTAATTGTTCGTAAGCAGACAGAAATAGCAAAAGAATTTGACACTTTTAATTTACGTTGTGGCAACTAATGTCATCAGCCATCTGTAAGGCAAATTGGTGTAGCAGTAACAGAGCTGTCAGGTTTTTTTTTTTTTGACCGCCTGTCAACTTGGCGTATTGCCACCTTATTTTGTGTAATGTTGTTTGTTTTGTGTTTTAATTGCTTCTGTTTTCATTTTCATTTGTTGATTATTTTAATGTCATAGATATTTTTTGCCGACTACAAATTTTAATTTACAACAAAGTGTGTTTTTATGGCGTGAGAAGAGACAACGTAAATAATTTCAGATGCCATTGTCATGGTCAAATCCTATAAAATATTTTATAAGTCTGTTTTCAATATGGATGAATTAAATTTGAATTGGATTATAGTTTTCGAATTCTTTTTTGCGGTCGTTGACACTCTAACATTGAAAATGATATATCGCTAATGGATATATGTATATAGAGATACTTGTATGTATATGTACGATATATTTGTCGTATGTATATTAGGACTCTTTACTGGCTGCTTGTTGGATTTTCTTTTCCCACAACATAATGAAAATATGCAATAAGACCAATTATGATATTTGACTTACATATATATTTGACGGAGTCACCGGAAACTGTAAAGCCAACGAGCTTGCCAAGGAGGGAACCCTCAAAAGAAATTCATCCGGTGGGAAGCGAGTTGCGCTTATTGACCTACTTATGTACGTTGAGCTCGGCATGGGATGGTCAATAACCAGAAGTTGTGCGACTGCGAACGTTAAGAGGTCATCTGATCTAGCTGCTCGTCGTCTCGTTACTATTGTAAGTGTTTTGACTTGACACAGTCCAATAGGTTCAGACGCGGTACAGCTAAATATTTTGCCGTTAGTTATCATCTTGTCACTTTCACTTCTAATGCCCGGTTTTTGCCAGATTGATGTTGAAGACTCTCGATAGATACACCTTCGGTCCAAAATACTGCGATAATCTCTGAGGATTCGGTGAACCATTTTTAAGACTTAATGGGGAACTTGCGTAACGACTAACGAGTAACTTTATAAGTGAGAACCAGCGATTAGGATCAACTCTGTGTCCTAACTTTTTTTTTCTTCTTTATTGATGTACAAACTGCTTACCCAGTTTTAGGCGCGTTAACAACAGCGCGCCAGTCGTTCTTCTTTTTCACGCCATTTGGAGATTTCAACTATAGCCAGGTCCTTCCATCGGAGTGGTGGTCTTCCTCTTCCTCTGCTTCTATCGGAGGGTACAGCTCTACTCTCAGAGCTGGAGTGATTTAATCCATTCGGACGAAATGTCCTACCCAGCGTAGCTGTCAATATCGTCATCTTATATAACTCGTACAGCTCATGGTTCCATCGCCTGCGATATTCGCCATTGCCAATGTACTAAGTACCATAAACCTTTTTCTCGAAAACTTGTAACGCCGCCTCATCAGATGTTGTCATCGTCTATGCCTCTGCACAATAAAGCAGAACGGGAATAAAGAGTGACTTATAGAGTTTAGTATTTGTCCATCGAGAGAGAAATTTTCTTCTGCGTTGGATTTCTAGGCTGACGTTGTTGTTGGTGTTAATGCTGGTTCCAAGATAGACGAAATTATCTACGACTTCGAAGTTATGACTGTCAACAGTGACGTGGGAACCAAGTCGCGAACAGGAGATATTTCGTGTTGCCCTCGTTCACTACTAGACCTATTTGCAGCCACATGATAGGTAGTCGCCATGTCAGTTTGGTATCGAACGGCTTGGGCAGGTCCGTTTTTATTAGAGGGCATCTAACCTCACCTAACCTATTGCTCGAGGTAACACTATAATCTTCAAATAAATTATTTAATTCGAAACACCATAACAATTAGCTGTCATTAATGGCCCAGTCAAAATCAAAAAAGGCCCATATATTGACACAGACTTACATATTTATGGAGGTTAATACAAAAATATTTGCAATATTTAACAGCATCTTCGTCAATGTACACACATACATATGTACTTATTTCGTAATGAAATAAAAATTCTTCGAATTGTTTGAATTGCACTTGAATAGCAAAAATAATTTGCATGTGTAATTGCAATTTCTACTTTACTTAAATTTATTTCTAAGTATTTTTGCACACATTATGAAGACAATTGCAACATATGCTGCCAAATGACAATATGATTAAGCCCATTCGGTGCAAAATAGGCGATTGCACTTGATATTTTCTTAGCGAAATTTGTAACAGTGTATTTAGCAACCAAAGCAAATGTCACGAACTATTTTTAGACAAATTATTCGTAATTATGTGTTAATTAATAACAGAACGCAATTTCATTAAAAATAGAAGTGGCGAAATTTCAACTATTTCATTGCGTATTTGAGCAAAAAAAAATGTGTTTTTGTAATTCAAATAGCAAACGAAACGAACAAAATTATTCAAAATGCAGACTTTTGTACAACAGAACAAAAAATATATATAATAGTGTATACTATATATTATAAATATATTAAACACATGTACTCGTACATACATATGTATGTGCATTGTGGACAAGTTGTGCGAAATGAAGTTCAAAAGCGGCATAATTTAACGGTCCACTAAACAATGAAAACCATTTTTGTTAAATAGTTGTGGAGCATAATTGTGATCGCACTGCTGATTATCACGATGAGCGCCAACGACCATTATAAAATTGCAATAAAAGTGTCAAATGTCAAGAAATTGCTAAAAGGCTAGCCGACAAGCATAAATATTTATAAATTTATACACATACATACATACTTATATTTGTATGAACGAGCCAGCTGACAGCTATGAAGTGAGCGTAACACTTCAGCTGATTTATTGTAGTTGGCAAATGGTAGCACATAGAAAACAATTATGCAGTAATATTAAACGTAAGTGTGTATAGAGTGATTTTTTTAATAGGATAGTTCTTAATATGGAAGGATTTTCGTTTTCAGATTTAGTAAATCTCTAGGCTACAGATAGAACTGTAAAGTTGTAGACATGTGGCCCAAATGGCAAAAATCTTAATCCTTAAAGAAAACTCTAAAATTTAAAAAGTAATTCTAAAGCTTGCCCAAGTAGCTGCCAAAAACAATAGAAAAGGAGCGTCTGGCAACCGGCGGATATGGTGAAATATCTAGGGCTCATCCTGGATAGGAAACTGCTGCAAAAGAGCCATTGGCAAAAATTGGGTACTGTCTTTATGCGGTGGAAGGCTTCAGAAATGACCACACTTGCAAAGAAACTCGAGAGCGTTCAAAGCGTCGCTCATCAGCATTTGTGGCGCAGTAAAGTTCACTACGCCACCTTGCAATCGTCGGAAGGTGTATGGCTGCGAATATTGCTATCAAACTCAGGAATCTGGGTTCTTAAAAGAACACGCATCTGAAAGATGGTATGTCTTCACACGCTTTGACTTCATACCGGATTGCTTGGATCATGGAGTCGCTAAACCGAACTCTGGCGGCTTTTTCTCTGCCCATATACCGACGAGGGAGTTGTGGGTGGGAAGATGCCATTCGAGGAGAGGAGCAGGGGAAGGTTGATGGAGGGATTTAATGTCAGGTGCTCTTTATCAACACTCTGTCTTCCAACCCGAAGTTGCATCTATTAAGACAACAGCAAATGAGTACCACTCCGGAGTACACCCTTCTTCAGAGAAGTGATCACTCACTTAGACTCATTAACAGTGCATTCATGGTGGGCCGAGGAGTACCTAACCTCGCTATTAATAGCAATGAGTAGCTTTGTGGTAAGACTGGTATGAATGCGCTGAACCAGATCGGTCGTAAGAGATCTAGTGATCTGTTTGCTCTTGGCTAGCTTCTCCCTAGGCGTTTTTAACAGGCCATTATTGACATCCATGCTGTAAGGTTGGGAATCTTACTAGACGCCATCTGCAGCAACTGTATGGAAAGATGAGGTCGAAACAACTTAAAACTTCCTTCTTAAATGTCCCGCGTTTGGCAGGTCAAGCCTTAAACACGTGGCAGTGTATATCTTCAGACATTCCACCGAACTTTCGGAGTTGGAAATTAAACGCCTGTGCAGATTTGTATTGGCTACTAATTCATAAGTTCGAGCACAGGAATTCTCCTTTTCGATGGATTTACAAAGGATTAGATATAGCAGTCCTTAACCCTAACCTAACGTCTATAACCATTAATTCATAAAAATACTTTTTTTTACTTTTTTTCAGGAGAATTCATACATTTTTAAAAAATTTGCCACCCTTTTATACTGTATTATCAATTGTTTCTGCCCATGTAAGTGTGTATGTATGTATGTATCATTAACAATGTGCTAGTAGTGATGTAACCGCTGGCATATATAATTTATACCGCTTCGCTCTGATACAATAAATCATGGTTCTAATTATTCATATACATATGTATGTATATCTCGATATTATTTGTCAATAAAAATTTAATACATACATAAATACATACAATATGCCATATTTACACTGTCAACACGGTGACTCTGAAGCTCTAGCTCTTAACAACAGCTAAATTACTGCGTATATAAGTAAAAAAATGCAATTTTTTTACCAATGATCTGCAATAAAAAATTAATTAATTAAATAATTGATGTCGATTTTTATATACAAATAGTAATAATTAACTCTGTTCTTAAATTAAAAAAAAAACATGAAATATTTGTATATTTTTTTAGATATAGATCAAATTTTGTATACATCCTTTTCTCCACAATATTTTCACAAACACGTCGTATTATTTATTTACAGTTTATTTATAAATCGTATTCGTATTGACCTATATTTGAAATCAGATCGTTTGAAATTTTGCATAGGAATTCACTTTGCCGATTTGCATTTTCGAATATTTTAAACGTTTTTATTGTCTGTTCAAAACGGTTTACTTCGTAACTTAACCGGCATTACTCACATACATACATAGATCACATGTATCTACATACATAAATATGTCATTACACTCGCATGTACATAAATATGTACGTAAATAATATGAAACATGCAGAAAAGAATACATACTGTAATAGAAGTGAGGCTGAGGCGTTAAGAGTCTCTACATTTAACTTTATATTTTGAACATTGTTTGCATACTTCTTTAACTGTATTAAGTACTCGCATAAATATACACGCACAAGTCATAGATACATACATACATTTAAATAGGTGCAAAAAATCTACTTTTTAAACTTTTTACTAAAGCACTGCATTCATGCAAATTTATACGGATATACTTATATGTGTATACACAAATACAGGTTGTGTTTGTATGTGTTTTTATTTATGTTAATAGCTTTGCATTCATCTATTGTTGCCGTCACATGGAAACAGCAGGGACTCTCCATGAAGCTGTAACTAAACAACTTCAGTACAAAAGAGCGAGAGAAATGTTTGTAAGTAAATGGTATCGATATTATCCACAACGCACGAAAAAAAATATATATAAAAGCCCATAAATGCATAAATATTTACTCTGAAAAGTTTATTTCGAATAAGATCAATATTTGCCTTAATACAATTCTCCACATAAAAAATAAACAATAATTTTTGTTTAACTAAACACTAAGCCCAAAAGCTGAACCGACTGCTGGGGAATGGATATAATTAACCTTCCATAAGCATTTTAATAGCAGGAGCTTCCAAAAGTTTATTTAAGGAATTTAAATTTTTGAATTTAAGTATTGAAAATATCGAAAAGTTTATAAAAATTCACGACGAAACATTTAAATTAATGATTTAACATGAAAAGAACTTTTAACTTACCCTATTAGCTGCCATCAGCCGACAGCCGCCTCCTCCATTGAAGTTGCATACACAATTCCTTTAAACACTATACTCTTAATACTCGTATTTACTTTAATCTTTGTAATACTTTGATTACTACACTATATTCTTTATACAATATCAAATATTAAACACATTATTTATTAACTTTTAACTTCACTTTACACATTTAACAAACGCGCACAATTTATTCAAAACTTTTACTATTTTAATTTGAAATGTCACCGCGGTTATTGTTTACATTGTTTACATGTAACAGCTGACGAAGGGCTGCATTGGCAAAGCACAATAGTGATGCTGCGTAGGTGTGATTAAGAGAGCAAAAGTAACGAATTAGTGTGTATTTGTAATTTTTTTTGCAAAGTTGTTGATCTACAAACAAATACATATGTATATGAATGTATTTATATATATACATTACCTTCTAGAACGGCACTGACGCCAATTATTTATGTTGTAATGTTAATTAGCTTCACGGTGTTCACGTGTTTGGAAATTGTTCGGTTAATTTGCAAATAAGCGTGAGGTGTGAACTTCAAACTGTTTAGTATAATATTTACAGAGCAAACATATAATATATATGTATATGTATATGCTCCTATATGTACATATGTATATGTACATATATACATAAACAGTTAGCATCGTTATAGTTTTTGTCTGGACAGAACTGGTGCTATCATATATCAATCAACATCCGATCTGTAAATATGCATCCAAACGAGGTAAGCTGGATAGATCGGGGTTTTTGAGTAAACCTTTTCAGAATTATAAGTTTTTTACTACTATTTTACTTCCATGGATACTTTTTAATATGAATAAGTATTGAAATATCAAATTATGAGTATATTGAGGGTGTTGGGAAAGTCCTTGCCACAAGTATTTGTAAAGTTTCGTGAAATTTTTTCCATACGTTTTCAAGTTTTTGGTCTCAATGTGACCGCACCTCTGTTATTTCTGTATAATTGTATAAAATATTGATAACTGATGCGAAAGAACCACTCCGATGTGAAGTCTTGACAAGATAAGTGTTTCGACAAATTTGACTCATTTTCCAAGCGATGCTTTTCGGTCCGGTGGACCGCTAGGCAAGCAATGATGTACTTACATACATATGTAAAGTTCTCTTAATTTTCACTTGATTTCTCCATGCACTCATCATTGGCATCTGAAAGGAATGTGTAGGTCATTACATTCAAATCGATAAATGCTCCAGGTCATTCAGCTTGTGTTACAACCGATATATTAAAATATGATTGGCGCCCAGGGACAAGCTACCCTTTCTCATAACGGGTGATTTTTTTGAGGTTAGGATTTTCATGCAGTAGTATTTGACAGATCACGTGGGATGTCAGACATGGTGTCAAAGAGAAAGATGCTCAGTATGCTTTGACATTTCATCATGAATAGACTTACTAACGAGCAACGCTTGCAAATCATTGAATTTTATTACCAAAATCAGTGTTCGGTTCGAAATGTGTTTCGCGTCCGTGTCCGATGAGCGATGAGGCTCATTTCTGGTTGAATGGCTACGTAAATAAGCAAAATTGCCGCATTTGGGGTGAAGAGCAACCAGAAGCCGTTCAAGAACTGCCCATGCATCCCGAAAAATGCACTGTTTGGTGTGGTTTGTACGCTGGTGGAATCATTGGACCGTATTTTTTCAAAGATGCTGTTGGACGCAACGTTACGGTGAATGGCGATCGCTATCGTTCGATGCTAACAAACTTTTTGTTGCCAAAAATGGAAGAACTGAACTTGGTTGACATGTGGTTTCAACAAGATGGCGCTACATGCCACACAGCTCGCGATTCTATGGCCATTTTGAGGGAAAACTTCGGACAACAATTCATCTCAAGAAATGGACCCGTAAGTTGGCCACCAAGATCATGCGATTTAACGCCTTTAGACTATTTTTTGTGGGGCTACGTCAAGTCTAAAGTCTACAGAAATAAGCCAGCAACTATTCCAGCTTTGGAAGACAACATTTCCGAAGAAATTCGGGCTATTCCGGCCGAAATGCTCGAAAAAGTTGCCCAAAATTGGACTTTCCGAATGGACCACCTAAGACGCAGCCGCGGTCAACATTTAAATGAAATTATCTTCAAAAAGTAAATGTCATGAACCAATCTAACGTTTCAAATAAAGAACCGATGAGATTTTGCAAATTTTATGCGTTTTTTTTTTTTTAAAAGTTATCAAGCTCTTAAAAAATCACCCGATACAAAAAAATGTCACTGGACAAAGATTTCACTTAAATGTAAGTCAAGATCGAAACAAACGCCAAATTTTGAAGATCTCGAAGCTTACCATTATATCGAGAGTGTTAGAGTTTAGATACAAATTTTATCGAAGAAAGAAAAAATCATTAAAAATAAAGAATATATAGTTTTACATGCTCCAAATTCCCTTTTCCTTCGCTATAATTGAAGATGCCGACCTAGAGTCGTTTTCTCAATGTCAGGCTAACAGATTTCTCAAAAAGTCAGAAAGCTAAGTTCTGGTTAATTTAACCAAGGCTTCTTCTTTCGGTAAAGAACATTTTATTAACTACACATTGAAAACAATGGCATATTCGATCGAATAGACCACGTCCAGCACGCCGAAAGGAAAATATAGCAATGTGTACACGAAGACCGTGGAAAGTCGATTTGGCACCGTGCACAGCAATTCAGACTGACGTATGGAACTACATATAAGTACTTGGCCCATTTAACGTCGAGACTTTAAACTGATATAAAATAGAGCTTGTGCAGGAACTGAAGCCGCTTGATCTTCCCAAGCGACGTCGCTTCGCTCCATGGGCACTTCAATAGTTCCAACAAGATCTGACGATTTCGAGCCAAATTTTGTTTAGCGATGAGACCTATTTCTGGTAAAGAAGCAAAATTGCTGCATTTGGGATGAAGAGCAACCTGAATAGATTCAAAAGAATTCAGAAATCAGTGGAATCATCGGTGCATACTTCTTCAACAAATGATGCCGTTGAGATTGTAACCGTCAATGGCGACCGTTGTAGCGCTATGATAACCGTCAAATTGATGACTGAAATTCTAGCTCGTGATCTCGGCGACATTTGGTTTCAACCAGACAGCGTCACTTCTCACACATCGCATCAATCAATGGATTTATTGAGAAAAAACTTCGGAGAGCAGATAATTTCACGTTTTGGACCACCAAGAACATTCGAATTTTGCGTGTGGGGATGTAAAGTCTAAAGTCTATGCGTACAATCCCGCTTCGATTCAAACCTTGGAGCAAAGCATCACGCGTGTCATTCAACAATAACCAGTCGAATTTCTCGAACGAGTCATTGAAAATTGAACTCAACGAAGGGAACATCTGAGATGTAGCCACGTCCAATATTTGATGGGATAGTCTTAAGAAATAAATGCCAATGAATGTTTTTTTCGAGTGATAATAAACATTTCCAATTAAATTTGAAGTTTCTGTGATTTTTCTTTAAAAATCTCGAAATGTATAACCCTTTACAATTTTCTTAAATAACTGGCTTGCAATTGAAGAAAAAATAGCTGCATTGTGATATTGACATATCTTGATTATTAGGTACATATGTACAAGTATGTATTGATGAATGTAATGCATGCTCAGTCAGGTATTTGTTCTGTGATATTTGATACATACTCGCAAGAAGTGGATATTATGCCGATCAGATTAATTTACATACCTTACATACATACATTTGTTAGCATAAACTGCTCGCGGCATTTCTTCATCGCCTTCAATGATGTAATGAGTACAAGCTTGTGTGAATTACTGCCTGAGTAAATACTACCAAATACTCGTTTGGCGCTTTTCGAATGACATTACATGAACTTGAACTTTAAATGAGACGCGTAAATAGTAACTGTCCGCCGCAAAGCGCCGTTGAGCAAACATAAAACGGCATAAATTATGTGATTTAAGTGGCTGACTTTTGTCTGGGTTTTGCACTTATTTTGACTTATTTTTTCCCCAGCATGATTTAAGCATGCCGCCAATGGATACAAGTGTTTATTTGAGGTTAGCTTATGATTTGTTTATTATATTCCTTGTTTTTGTAAATAAACAACAATGCAAATTAATTAGAGCTGCCACATTTTGTCATAGAAATAAGAGCGAGTGCCGTCGCCAGCGCTATTAAAACGACAAATCCAGCCGCACATTCATTATATGCCACAAATTGCGGCAATAACATGCACTCGTACTCATGGTCAAAGTCAGAGTCACTCATAATCAATGGAGCATGGATACACAAGTGCCGACATAATGGAAATTTATGTATGTACATATGTATGTTTTATGGCTTGATTTATAAGCTCCACAGTGTAGCCGCAACGATGCCATTCAATGTGGGTGTTTGTGATGCAACAAGCAATTGTGTGGCAAGTGAAATTGAACAAAAACAATTAGCATACAAAAAAAAGCGTTGAAAAGTTATACAAAGCTGTTATTTAACTTCTGATGTAATGCGCTTTGGGGCTCGTGCCACTTTTATTTATCAATTAGCAAACAACAACAACAAAGTTGTTTGCTGATTCGTTAGAAAGCTATATATCTACACATACATACATATACTAATATACTATATTTATACATACATAGTGCTACTTTCGCTTTTGACAGCCGCAGTCAATAATCAGCAAATTTAGATGCTTCAACTACTATATTTGCATACAAACATACTATACATACATGCTAACAAGCATACAAACATATAAATACATACACACATATAGATATACTCATATACATATATTTATCATGAATGAAAGTGAGGGTGATATCATCTTCGCCATGACATTGCACTTGAATTTTATGACTCGCTTGCAATTCGCTGATGGATTGACTGCCCATTAGGCCGCAGACAAATGATGATGAATTGTGTTAGTTTTCAAATTGCATTTAATTGATTGCACACGAGATTTAGCGTTGTTAGATTAGTGACTGAATGTAATTGAGAGCATATTCAATCATGGTTGTAAATTTAGCGGACGATAAATTGCCTGTAATTATTTGTTTTTAAACAAACTGGATTGTAATCATAGAGTTAAAAAAAAAAATTATGCAATAGTTTGAAAACATTTTTACGTCGTATTTTTTAGAGAATTTGCAAAATAAGTTTGAACAAAAAAAAAAAAATGTTTCAAATCATATTTTTTGAAAATTGATTTTATACACATATGATCAAATTTGACCCGGACTGACAAAAAACACAAACTACATTTTAACATAAACTCTTGATATCGGCTTCGAAATAGGATCCTGAACAAACACATACAATCAAGCCTACGATTAACAAAGTTTTGCATACACTTATCATAAGCATGGGCTTGGATGGCCTTCAGTGTCTGCAGTGAATTTTAAATTTTCTGATTTCGGTTTCAAGTCATTTTTGGGTCGCCATTTAGCCAATTGATGGACTCTTGTAATGATGCGTTTGATGAATGTTTTGTCCACAGCCATGTTGTCAAGAATCGATCTTCATACCAAAACATTAACCGAAATACGTTGAGTTGGTCCATAAGAGCAGTTGAGATCCTCTGCTATCTCTCTAATGCCAACATGACGATTTTAAAGCACTGCTTCGCTACGCATGAGGCTATTCTTGGATGACTTCACGACCTTCACTGAATGTTTTGTGCCACTCATACTTGCGTTCGTGATAAATTAGTCTGCACAAAGCACTTCGGGAATATTTTTCACAATTTCGTAGCCATGATTCATGGTAAAAATCGTAAGAAAAACTTTCCGCATTCAAAACAAAATCTTTGTAATGCGAGAAAAGGTATGTGTTACAGGATAGAAAAAGTTATGACAAATAAATCTCCAAAGAATACAGATCCGGGATGACGATATTAATATTTTATAAACTTTTAATTAGAATCGATCATAACTCTGGAACATCTATGTATATTAAAAATAACGATTGGTGTAATTGCTGCATAGTCAATTATTAAATCATACATGACACCAAAGTCTTGTGATATTTTACCATCTAAGATGGAATCACTCACTACACAATTTAAGACGATTGATAGTTAACAAAATTTTTTCTTACACGAAAATTCATTGAGAGGCCCCTTGAAAGAACAAATATAAATCATTCCTGGCTTCTTCTACACTTTTTATATTATATTATAAAGAGTGATTCTTAAAGAAAAAGCACATCAACACGCGTGATCTTTTGTTCCAAGACTTAAGACTTTACATATCCCCACAGAAAAGAGGCTAACGGTGTGATATCACACGATCTTCAAGTTGCTGCTCGTCCCAAATGGGACAATTTTGCTAGTTTACTTATTCATTGAGCCAAAAATGAATCTCATAACTGAACAAAATGTGGGTCGTAAACATGGCATCTTCTTGGAACTTTTCAAGAGTCCATAGAGCGAAGCGATGTCGCTTGGCAAGGCCGAGCGGCGTAAATTCTCGCACAAGCTGTATTTTGTACGCTTTAATTTTAAGATCTTGAGATAAAATGCGCCATCCATACGTCTGTTCGAGTTGCTGCGAACGGCACCGAATCGACTCTACACGGTCTTCATGTAAACTCTTAGGTTCGGCTGCTATATTTTCTTCATCGCAAGATGGAAGTGGTTTATTCGGTCGAATATTATCTAATAATGAATGCTGGGTCTCCAGATGGGTGATCGCGTTGTTTAGTAGTCCGATTATGTTGGCCGTAAGTTGAACGATGCGTGTGACACATACTTCTTTACAGAGCTTGAGTTTTCGTAATAAAATTGAATGATTTGTAGCAGCGGATCTTTCCATAATGAAAAAGTACTTATACTAGAATCACGCGTTATATATATCATATATTATTATATTCATACTATAACTTAAGATTTTACATTATTTTTATATTCTGTTTCAGCTTTTAATGTTTTCTTTTTTAATAAAACCTGTGGGATCATCGCTTAACATATGTAATATGAATATCGAAACACATTTTTTGCAAAATACGTTCTATACATCCATACATACATACATATGTTCATACTTATCTAAACTATGCAAATGCACATGTGTGCAATTACGCTTGTGGCCATAAAAATCATAACATTACTGGTTTCAATCGCTTTTATAGCATTTCATTAACACTCAGCGGTCATCAGATTTATGTGTGGAAGCAACTAAATGATGTGTTGCAAATTAGAAAATAACAGCAGATGAAACTTATTGCAAATCTAAATGAAGCACAAACATTTTGTTGCGATCTGCGATATGCTCGTTTAAAATGGCAATGGTCACACCCAACCTTGGCGCAATTAAATGCCCCAAAGGGTAATTTGTGTATCTTGAAAACCGTTTATCACTTCTGTTATAATTAATAATTTTTATTGTGAATTATGCAAGGAGATTCATAGCAGCAATTATTAGTGTAAATGTTTTTACATGCGTGGGATGCGATCGCTATTGAAAGTATTATTGAATTATGAGGCTCGCAAAACTTAAATTTTATTGAATTATATGTATAAATAAATGTAATTTTTTAATATTTCTATTGAAATTTTTTGTAGACGTTTTCGAGTGTTGCTTTGCTTATAATTTCTTGTGTCAGCTTCCAAAGAAGTCTATAAATCTGTATAATATCAACTCTTTAAGTTAGAAATCTTAGTTATTCTCCAAATTTTTTTAGTCCAGAGTTTTTTTTGCGAATTCTTGTTCTTCTTCTTTACTGGCATAGACCCCGCTTACGTGGTTTTAGCCGAGTTAACAACAGTGTGTCAGCCGTTTTTTTCGTCCTCTGTTTTCACCGACGGTTACTGAATCGAAAACCTTCAAAGTTGGAGTGTTTTCGACCATCCGGAAAATATGATCTAGTCAGCGCAGGCACTGTCTTTTGATTCGCTGAACTATGCCAATGTCGCCGTATATCTCGGCGGTACTCAACGTTGCTAATGTGCAAAGAACCATACATCTGCCGCAAAACATCTCTATCGAACACTCTTAAGGCCGACTTATCAGATCATTGTCCATGCCTCCATCTAGCAGGACGGGAAGTCCCTCATGTAGAATTAGGTCTTTGTTCGTCGAGAGAGACTTTAGTTTTCAATTGCTTACTCAGTCCAAAGTAGCACCTGTTTTCAAAAATCTCTGAGTTGGATTTCAAAGCGCATATTGTTATTGGTGTTAAAGCCGGTTCCCATATAGACGAAATTATCTACGACTTCAAGTTATGACTATCAACAGGGAAATTTGTCAATGCTAGACAGGGACGAGAAAATCTGAATCTTTTGTAAATAAGAGTTGTTAATCATACCTGGCCGAAGGCTCCGCCCTCATCAAATGCATCATAACTGGTGACAAAAGGAGTGTTTGTCGAAACTGTTCACAAATCTCGTGAATGGCGTCTCAAATTTAACTCGAATATCGTTAAAGTCGGTCGAAAATGAAGATGATGCTTTTCTTTTTGATTACCGTGTTATCTTTCATCTTGAATTCGTTAAAAAGTGTGAACCGGCTTATTCTACTTGGTCGTTTTGTGGAGTCTGTGTGAAATATTTCATAGTAAACGGCCGGATTTGTGGATGGATAATGCATGGATTTTTCAATGCGATAATGAGCCTTCACACTCTATAATTATCACTACTGACTTTTTTGTAGCAGTCCAGGTCAAATTTGATTTTATAAATTTTTTGAGAGATATTCGCAAGAAAATGTGATGCAATATCATAACAAGTAAGGAAGGACTAAGTTCTGGTACAGCCGAACATTTATATTATTGCAAGTGATACCAGGGAAAACTGGAATCCACGCAAGTAAATAGGAGCTCAAGGAAGTATTGACCCGAATCAATTCCTTTTTTTGGATACAAATATTATTTTTAGGAAAGGTTATATGGGGAGTAAACAGAGTTATCTTCCAATTTTATCCATTTTTACAGTGTCGGTGTTTAGGAGATTAGTCTTGATTTAACGAGTTGAAAATAAGTATTGGCGAAGTACTTTGTAGAGAACTTAAGCTCCAGCGTTGTAAACTTGGCTTAATACCGAAAGAAAGGAATCAGGAGTGTACCAATACCACATATGGTTCGAAGCAATATCTTTTGTTGGCTATTTGCATATGAAGCTATTGAATATCAAATATAGGCAATGTTTTAGTAGAGTTACTTTGAGTAAAAAAACCATCAATGAGCCACAGTAATCGTCAGATTTTGGTCTCTGTGACTATTTTCTAATTCTAAAATTCGCATATCAATTCAGTGAGAGTCTGTTGGAAATTTGTATAAAGGAAAGTTTTTTGAAAAAACACAAACTCGTCCTGAGCTAGGTAGTTGGCAATTTCGATTAATCGTTATAAATTTTATTTAAATGTATTCAATATACACAACTAACGATGTTCACGCTTTCTAAAGAAATAACTTTCTTCTTGTTCAGAAATTAAAGACTCAGACATACCAGAAGCATTGTCGTCATATGATTTATCGTTTTTGAATCGATTGATGTTGTCATTAATAAAATCAAGCTGTGATAAATTTAATTTCTTTCTTAATAATTTAACAAAAATCAATTTTTTTTTGCTGTTGCAAACTATTATATTTTTCGTTTGTCATCATCTTAGATTTGCTTCTTACCTCTTTCGCCTTATTATTATTGTTATTTATTGTATTAACGTCATTTGGCCCGAGGCTTTATTTGGCGAACCAAGTTGTTGACAAAGGTATTAGAAAAGAGAAAAGATAATAAACTTACATACATACAGACCAACAAAGTACAAAAGAGTGAAACATAAAAATCGAAAACATAAACAATTTCGGGGATCATAACGTCACTAACCTCTGCAGAAGCGTAAGAAACCGACAGAAATCTTGTTACTTATCAGCAGCTTAAATGTTGCCAATTTTTTTTTACACCCCCAGCTTAAAAAAACTGTTTACCGAACGTAAATTAGTTCCTGTACAAGCTTAGCTGATTGTGGTCTCTTTGGCTCCAGTTGACTTTTTTCGCTGAAATAATTTTGTATTTCCGCACTTTTTTCCACAATGCTTATGTCATACTTCATCCTCAGTCTGGCGTTAAGTCGCCTTAAGTCTGGCTTTTTGTTGGTCATTTACGCGTTTGAATGACGTTTGGCCAACGGATTTTGATTTGAATTCCTCATTACAAATGCGACTATTTTGAGTGCTTGGCAAAATTTCACAAAATTTATTATTCTTCACGATGAGTCATGTTTGTTGTCGGTTTGATTTGCGCAGCCACTTCATTAGCTATTCAGTTGGCTGTTCTACTGTCCCAATAAATTTGTTGCCAAAAAGGTATAATTATTGGTTGTCAGCATTTTCTGGTAGCTGAAAGGAGGTGTAGCCAAACAAAATAACTACTTGAGTGTGTGGGAAGATATTTAACTATATTCAGAATGGTTTGTGTTAAAAAAGTAAGTTTTTTTGTTTGATATCATTGGCATTAAAGTTTTCGGGTATTTGAGAGTTGAAAAAGAGTTTGTTCTCAGGAAATCATAAAAGATTAATTGAACTGGTTCAATTAGTAAGGATATCGAACTTAATCTCGCCTTATTACGGTGTGTAAAGAATTATAGTTTGAGCAAAAATTAGTAAGACTTTGTTCATAATTTTTAAATTCTTAATATTTACCAAACCACAATAATATTCACCACACTTCAATAGCTGAAGAAAACTGTTAACATAACCTTCATTTTTGACCTGTTTTGGCGTGGTTTTTTCGGCTTCAGCTCACCTTTGCCACCATACTCGGTCGAATGATCGTTTATTTCTGGGTCGTAAGCATAGACCACAGCCTCATCGCCAGTAGTAATACGTTTTCTGACAACCGGATAGTCGGAAAGTATTGTTTTACAAACATTAACGCGACCTTGATTTTCGAAAAAATTTAGTGATTTTGGAACCAATCGTGCTTTCACTTTTCTCAGACACAAATGATCTTTTAAAACAGTTTTCAATGATCCTTCTGACATTTTCTCGGACCTTTCTAATATTCTAAACCATTTGACACCATAAATTTAATTCCGCATACAAAATTTCATGGAAAGAGGAGCGTATACTAAACACTAATGATTATTTTGACATGACTTCTGGTAGAGATATCATCGACAGTCACACCAATCAAGAAAGTAATTTCAATTAAGAAGTCTAACTATTTTTTGTTCACAGTAGTATGTTAAAATTTCAACACTTTAAACTCTGATGATGCATTGACTTATTTGTGAATAATACGCCAACTGCCGATGACTCAACGCCTTAATTTTGCGATTATACTAAAGAGCAATTAGTTGTTGGCTTCCTAGCGGCAATGTGACGAGCGCATTCATTGTATTGTATTTATGCAAGTTTTATTTACACATTAGAGGTATTACTGTCCTCGAAATATAATTAATTCGGTCATAAATTTTGTTACAAAGTTTGCGATGCACACAGCGAGCAAAATTCGCTGAAAAAAGTGAGCTTCTCGAAAAACTTAGTACATGGTGCGTTCCAAAGTAAATAGGACTTAAAAAAAATGGAAAAAATGGTTTCTTCTGCTAAATCAATTTATTTGATTCAAAATAGTTTGCTTCTGTTTAAATACAGCTTTTGCATAACGCTTTTCTTTCATGGCCAAATAAATTTTTGCGAAAAGAAAGAAGTCGCACGTTGCCATATAAGGTGAATACGGGGAGTGTTTATTAGTTAAAATGTGATTTTTGATCAAATAAACCTCTTAATGATGTCCTTCGAATTTTGGATACTGAGCCATTTTCGGTCGTCAGTCAATTTGTGCGGAACAAACCCTGCACAGACCTCTCGTAAGTCCAAATGTTCAGTCAAAATGCGATAAATCGATGTTCTGGAGATGTTCAATTCCATTTTCATGAATTTGAATGATGGCTTCGGTTGATTTTTGTTGAATTCACGCAAAGTTTTGATGGAATTTCTGGCGATGATGGATTTTGATTGGCCCACATGTTGATCGTCATTTATGTCCTCACGACCACTTTGAAAACGTTGAAACCACTCGTGATTATGCTATGGGATAGGTAATCATCGCCATAAATTTGTTTCATCAATTGAAACGATTTGGTAAAAGTTTTACCAATTTTAAACAAAATTTAATGTTGGCTCTTTGTTCGTAGCTCACTTTCGCGCCGATAACACAAGCCTATTGACATTTAAAACGCAATAACTTCACTTCCAATCAATGAAATGTCATGAAATTCCCACTGGATAATCAATAAAGTTGGTAGATTCTACTAGCACTACCCATATAGATGGCGCCACCAGGGGGCGCTAGGTTCAAAATGTCCTATTTACTTTGGAAAATACCTTGTATGTATTTCGAAAATGTTTGTTTGGATGACAGAAACAAAATGTTTGTTTGGATGACAGAAACAAAAGAAAGCCCTATAGACAACAGAAAATTTAAAGGAAATTTCAAAGGTGGACCAGATGTGTTAAGACTTCTTCGAGATCATTTTCGTATGAAAGCCAACTGTCGGTCAACTGTTCATCTTCTGACAATGTGTTTAAAGCAAATTAGACTCATCAGATGCAAACAGCTCCTTCACTGGCACGCCATGTCAAGTCTTTTTCCATTCAAATGATTTTTAAAAAGCAAAACAACAAAATTTACGCCAAAACTCATCAAACCTAGCTGCTCTGATGTCATATTGAGAGTCTCCTGTAAAGGCTTTACACCTATTTATTTCGATAAAAAATGGATTAAAACTGGGATAAAATTAAAAAAAGCGTGGGAGAGCAGTTAGGCATTGCTCTTTTCCAAAGGGAGCATTTTTTCTGCTAGAAAATGTCTGCTCTAGTACACAAGACAAACCCAAACTACCCAACAGTTACTTAAACAGCCGATTGGTTGTCCTTAAGTCCAGATTTGTATTCTTTGTATTACAGTTTCTGGTTAGAGTTGGAGAACATGCCCTGTGTAATACCCCACAGAAATTTGGAGATAATTTTTTTCATTGAGTAATAAAATTAATAAGAAATAAAAAATTTTCCCAAAAATAATCAAACTTTAACTGTTAATATCTTTTACACGGTTGGGTTTACGAAAAAATCATAAGAGACCTTTTCTAGGGCATTAAATTTCCCACAAAATCTAGGAAACAAGATATTTTTTCAAGAAGTTGGAAGTGAGATATAAATTTTTCTATTTGATAATAAGAAAAAATAGAAAACTGTATGTAGGAAAACCTTCCCGTTACATTTAAAAACTCATATTTAGAGAGCCTTTCTTAGAGGTGTTTAGGAACCTAGTTTTCCGAGTACCAATCCAAAAAAAATTTTTTTTTTGAATCACCCTAATGTACATATCTACAAAACAATTTAAGTAATTACAATCAAAGTACCTCAATCTTTGTGCCAGAATTTTCTGCGAAAATGGAAGAATTCAAATTATAACCACACCCACTCCACGTATAACGGTTTTGTTTAAAACTACTGAAAGTGCGATTAATCTTAAATAAAAGCGCTAGACATATGAAATTTTACACCAAAGATGGAACCAGACAGCTTTATATGAATCGGTTGCAACTTTGGAAGATAGGTGTGGCACCGCGCATCTGTATAAGGAATAACATAACCAATTTCAACAAAATTTAATAGGTAAAGTTATCTTTTCCACAGTGTTGAAATGGGCAAAACGGTTTAAAACTACGCCCACTTACCGTAACACAACCCGAAACACACTGCAAGTATATGCATACGTACATTGTCCCAAGTGATCCATAAATTTATGTACTTCGAGTAGTTTGAAAAAACTTCTGTTTGGAGAGGTTAGAAAACCCCTTCATTTATCCCTATTGTCGGTCTGATGCCAATTTCCCTGATTCTCAACATTCCTAATCTCCAATTTATTTACACACATACATACATGTGTATATGCATATATGTATTTATATATAAATAATAAGTAGTGTGATCGTCACACTCCTAATCCTTACAAAATGTATAATCGCATATCTGCATTTATGAACTACAAGATTAAATCTAATAAAATTTTTTAACAATGAAAGCAGATGACATAACCTAGACGCTCATATGTATAATACAGTTAAGTAAATAAATTAACGATTAGGCAGACAAATAGCAGACAGCTTTACTCATGCGCAGTTATGCAGGCACTGAGTCAATACAATGGAATTCTAATTTGCATAATTGCATTTCAGACCCACTAGCATATAAACACCTATAGCAGGTGAGTTGTATAGTGTATTTAAATTTGCATGAGAAGTGACGTGTGCGCATGCGCCACCGCAAAAATGCTCGTAAACAGCTTAGGCAGGCGCACAGGTGATGTTGTATCAACATAATTGGATTTTGTGAATCAATGCTTTTGTATTTTGTTGTTTTTATTGTTTTTGTACTTTTTTTTGTTATGCAAATATTGTATGCGCAACATAATTAAGCTATTTATTGCATTAATTAGCCATAAAATCTGAGATCACAGCAAATAATCTCCGTGGTTTTCAGACAAAACAAATTTGACGTATATAAATTAATTGGGGTATGACGTAAACGGCACTTCGGCAATATAAATACATATAAACAGATGAAATCATATTGTTTACTAAGTATGCTAATCGTTAGCAGTTGGCTAGTTGAGTTGTTTGCGATCAAAGCGACGACCGATACGCGCCTATGGCGCTCCAAGATCGGTAGCTCAACATACCTGTACCTATGTGGGTACAGACATTCAAATATTTACGTTACGCACCATACGTTGTACGTAAACGGAAAAAATTATAGCTTGTCTAGTGTGTACATATGTATGTAACTATGTTTAGTATTCGCAAAAGTTCTTTCAACTCTTCCGCTTTGCTCGCGCATGCCTACTTGCCTTAGCTAACGGCTAATTTAGCATTTAACCCTTGCTAGTACATGTTTGAATTTTAAGTACTCGTGTGCTTGTTTATTTTTACCGCCTTGGTCACTGACTTTTCTAAACTGCTCTAACAGCGTATTCATGCTCTGTGAGCCAAAAGGTCTACTTCAAGCATTTAAAGCGCCATAAAAACTTGTTTGCTTTTGTTCTAACTCATTCAGCCCGAATCTTGTTAATTAGAATGTTGTATGCTGAGCTGAAGTTTTTGGTAGCTTGTTTTAGTTTTAATAACTGAATTTATAATGTTATAAGATCAAGCTACCTGATAACGCCACTGCCAATTAAGTACTTAATTCGCATGAAACTATTTTTATTACCAATTCCCTAAATATAGATACATAGCGACTAATTATGTGCATTAGGGCGTGCCTTATATTATTTTAACACCGTTTTTTCGGAATATATACCTCTTAAAATATAATATTGTGGCTGCAGACATTACATCTTTATTAATTTTGATCCTAAACTGAGTAGGCGTCCCACTAGACTTAAATGCAGACTACCCAAAGAAGTCCAACAAAATTTTTTTTTAGGACTGATGTCCCCTAAATGTGGGTAAGACCTTTGCAATACCAGAAAATGCCTTAAGATAGATGTGTCGGTAAAGCACTTTGCTTCCACCACAAATCTTCTTAGGCAATTTATTTCGATTGTAGGTAGTTCTCCTCATCTCATTAATGCAAAATAGAAGTAGGTTGCGAGGATTATAGCTTATTTTCATTCAAGCAAAGTCCACAATTCGATTCCAGTAAAATATTTTTTATGTCCAGTTTAACGCCTGCAAATAAGAAAAGATGTATCTGGGAAAAGAAGAAATCTGCGATTTCAACAACAGCTGGTAGATCGATATGCCCAGGAACTTAGCTCAACTGTTAAATTTTATATCAAAACTTTAAAATTTTTTTAAATTTAGGAATTTTTAACATTTGTCGTAAGAAACATATTATTGGGGCGTTTTCTCTCCACTACTATTTAACTGTTACATCCATCTCGGAGCTCTCACAACCAACGGAGAACATTTTCATCACCTCATACGTAGATGACAGATGACGATATTGACGTCAAGTATAGAATTAATGGCATGTGTTCAAAACTAAATTGCTATCTCGCCGATGTTTCCCGCTTCTTCTCTGTAAGCAATCTGACGCTCTCCCCACAGACAGGATCTTAATCCAGTCCATCCATCACAGGCGATGGCATTTAAATTTCAACTGCTAACAATCCAAAGATTTCGGCTTCTCAAACAACTGCGATAATTGGCAAAGTACGGAACATAAAAAAAATCCAAGCTTTCAGACCCTAGAAAAGATAGAGACCCCTTATTGGCAAACCAAGCTGCCTGGTCATAAACTACAGGGTTTGTCCGAAAAGTAATATGACTGAGTCGATTTAAAAAAAAAATGTAAACCGATCGTTACAATTCTTTATAAACTTTCAAAATGTGCTCCTTCTGCGTCGATGCAGCGCTGCCGGTGAGATTTTCAAGCATTAAAGGCGTCACGGAAGGCATTCTTCGGAATAGCCTTAAGTCCGAGGTGTATGCGGCTTGGATCTCCCATCGTCTCAAAATGACTCTTTGTCTCGGGATCATACCCAAAGATCCATGACTCGTCACCTATGATTTCGTTATTCAAAAACTGGGGGTCACTTTCACACATGTTTAAGTTTTCTTGGTACACTTCCAATCGCCACAATTTCTGGTCGTCAGTGAGCGCCTTTGGAACCATCTTCACGCACATCTTGCGCATGTTCAAGTGCTCCATCAAAATGTCATGAATCACAGATTTTGATAAATTTGACATCTGGACAATGAAACGAATACTTAGTCGACTTTGCGCACACGAGTCACATTGTCGGTGTTTGTCGAAGTCGCTGGTCTCCCAGTACGATCTTCATCAGCGACTTCCCGGCCCTTCAAAAAGATCTGGTCCCACCGAAACACACCACTTCTTGCTGAAGCAACCTCTGGATAAGCCTGCTTGATCATATCAAACATTTCTGTCGCAGATTAACCGAGTTTCACACAGAATTTAATCCCATACCTCTGCTCTTACGAGCGTTGAATTTTCGCCTTGCATCACTCACAGAAACACTTCGCGCGAAAATGTTTGTGCTGACTCTCCAGGCGCTCGGAAGTGAGCAGCAGCTCGTTCGTTAGCCAGGTACGCCCTCTACCGAATCCAGTCGGTGCGCACACGCTCTGAGGTAGAGTCGCCGCGTGAAAAAAGTCAGTCCTATTACTTTCCGGGAAAGTCCTCTACGCAGCACCATTTATTGTCGCTGGATGTAGTGGATCGCAGACGCAGAAGTTTCAGACGTGTCAGAAAACTGCATTCCTTACGGCAATAGGATGCCTCCTTATGTTTCACGTCACACAACTGCATAGTGAAACCTACATCCTTCCGGATAATTAACAAAATGTTTTCCTCTCCAAGCAGTTTCTACTGAAAAGTTTTTAAATAAATCCGCCTGCTAGGAGAATCAAACTCTAACCAACTCCTTTCAATCACAAAGAATCCTATTCATCCAACATCCCTCTCACTATGGTCGGACCCAGTTAATAAAGCATCTTTTCTGGGTCTCGCGTTAGATGACTTCAATTTTAACTTATGGAATTCCTCACTTCTCTTAAAACTTGTATGCCTCTGGTATACTAAAATATGTTCTCCTTACCAATTATACTATAAGTGCCGCCCTAATGTGGTGTATAATTTGAAGCATGTGTCTTTTTTTGCGCTATTATTGACATCACCCATCAAATTTATGTTCTTGCCTTGTTATTATTTATGTAAATTTTGTTTATCGATGACGACATTTTTCTAGTTTGTTCAAAAATTAATAACAATTCATTATTCACCCCATTTAATGCTTCTACTTATATGTACATATTTAGTTACTTAGTATACAATTGTATGGAACACAAAAAATTTTGGCATCATCATTTAAGGTAACTCAATGTTTATTTTGTTCACTGTTGTTGTTTGTTGCTAAATATGTGCTACTGTTATTGCTCGATCGATCAAATTAAGATATATGCAAATTGTTTTAATTGCGTATTTTATTGTATAATAATTAGTTGATTATCGATTTAATCTTAATGAATTCAAGATGTGACGTGTGCGCAAGCGTAGCGAGTACACTGAGAAAAATTTAGTGTTATATTTTTGGTTTTTAAATATGTAGTATTAATCGTTGTTTAAGAAAAGTGTTACAATTTAAAGTTGGAAAAAAAAAAGTATGATGCTGCCACATATTTAAAATATTCAATGTAGGAGGTTAAAGTATCTGAGCGATGTTTCTACCAATGTAAGAGTGTCAAACTTAAACGGTTTGTGAAAGCCGACAGTTAAAAATATTTTTAACAGTGGCTTGCCACCTTTCAAATATTTTTGATTCATAAAATTTTATATACAATACGAATATCTTCTTCTTTACTGGCGTAGACACCGTTTACGTTATAGTCGAGTTAACAATAGTGCGCCGGTCGTTTCTTCTTTTCGAGATACCAAGTTCAACCAATTCTATCTCCACCCGATCTCTCTAACGGAGTGGAGGCCTTTTTCTTCGTCTGCTTCTACTGGCGGATACTGAATCGAAACCTTCGAAGTTGGAGGGTTCTCTTCCATCCGCAAAACATTAGCTAGGCAGGTAGCCGCTGCCTCTTAATTCGCTGAACTATTTCAATGTCGTCGTCCTATATGTCTCGTACAGCTCATCATTGTCAATGCGCAAAGAACTACAAATCTTCCACAAGACTTTCTCTTGAACAATCAGAGCGCCGACTCATCAGATGATGTCATTGTTCAAGCTTCCGCAGTTAAAGTCGTAGAGCTATACCTAATCACGTATCACACAGATAAAAAAAAGGAAATTTCAGCAGAGTCACTACGACATATTCGACTAAAGTCTAATTGCAGCGTCTGTTCAGCGAGCGAGTGAAAGACTCCACTTTTGAATATGGATATCAGTCTATACAAAATTAAAGGGTTTCAAATTGAAAGTATTTTGAAAACACTGTACACTGTGGGAAAAACTTAGGACTTTTTACTTATCACGGAAATTATTCAAAAAACCATCAAAAATAATTTCGAAGCGACAACAAACCTCGTCTTCTATAGGCCGAACGAAGTTCTCACTTTATTCAAACGGTTTGAAACATACATACATGTATGTATGTATAAATATTGAATTTGGAGCATGTGACCACTAGGCTAAGAGGGTCGTTCTAAGGCTCAAAGAAGGCCAGCATTTGAAGGGGTCTAAACAAGAACACGCTGACCACTGCGTCGCTTGGTTGCCTTTTCTCTGCTCACATAACGAGGAGGAATATATGAACGGGCAGAAGTCTCTGGAGAAACGTCGCAGCGAGCTCTTTCACAGATGGGCTGAAGATAGGAAGGAAGATTGGAGTCCTAGTTTTCTATAAGGAGTTCTTTGCTAAGTTTAGCTTTTGGCTACCGGACCACTTTAGTGTTTCTTATGCAGAATTACTAGCTTTTAAGGTACCAATAACCTTAACTTAATAACTCAGTAAGGTACCTCACTAGAAATAACATTAAGCTACTTCATTATCAGACTTCTTTGGGTGCCCGGTTATAGCGGAATCGCTGACAACTGCAAATCCGATGAGCTAGTAGGAGGCGGCTCCTTTGCCTCGTCGCAGTAAAAACGAGTTGTATCTCCGTGGCCATCTTTCGTTCTGGCACTGACTAGTCTTTATCATACTCTGAGATACTTTTGGCTTAGAGTAGTACGTAGGATATCTATTGGAATACTTGCCTTTAGTATAGGTCATCTAGCTGCAATCAGAGGATTTCTTACTGAACCCTATGCAATAGATATTCTTGCGGTAGGTCTAAAACTCCTGTCGTAAGCAAGTTGTTAAAGGAGTATAGAAGAAGATTATATAGAAAAATAAAGTCTTTTCCTCTTCCATTATTCAGAATTTGTTAGACTGCGGTTAAAACATCTCGGCAGTCTTAGTTTCGGTGAATCACAAGAAATATGAAACTATCAGTAGTAGCTTTAAGGAATTTGTGATGGGTTTAAAGCGATTTGTCAATTTGTGATGGTCTTACTTGTATAATCATTGGGCATCCTAAGCTCTTAATCTAACCTAACCTCTTTTCTCTGTTTTTGTGAAGATATGTATCTTGTCAAATAAAAAGTTTTTCATACAAAGATGGAATATCGAGAATATATGTATAAACAAAAAGTATATGGCATAAATACTAAATATCTTAAATCCAAAAATAACTGCAACCCATGCCCACTTAGTTATCTTGGTCACTAAACGCATTCCTCTTGGACTACTTTCCCTCACCTCATTGCAGTGAAAAATTACTTTGCATATGTAATCGCTTTGAACAAATTTTTGGTAAACAATTGTGCACGATTTGCCCCAAGGACACGCTGGGGCGCACTGAAGACGTATGTGAACAAAGCATACAAACTAACAACAACAACAGCATGCTGCAAACAAGATTATCAGCAAGCATACAGAGGCACACAGGAAATTGAAAAGCCGTAGCCAATTTCATTTTCTGGGTTAAGTAAAACCAAAATTCCATTTTTGACTCTTTCAACGCGGGAAGTTCAAGAGCAGAGCGCGGTGTGGAGCATGCGAGGAAAATGCGAAAAACGTGGCTGCCTGGCAATTGGAAATTTGCATTCGGGGCTACTAGGAGAGGAAAAGAGGAGCCAAGTAATATGGAAATATGGAAAACTGGCAGCTAAAATTGTGCCGTCGACCAGACGCTGGGTGCTTGTACTTGTACTTGCCGCTAAATGTGTTGCCAAAAGCGAGAAAAGCAGAATTCCACGCAGCGAATTGATGGAATTCGCTTTGATAAGACAATATGCATGTTTTTAGCGCGCATTTGGAAAATGAAAGAAAAAATCCTAAAACAAATGTTTGGCTTGCAGTCTGACTGTGCTTGTGTAGGGAGGCAGAAATAAATTCATTCACTTATCATCATCTATCATTTTTCCGGGACATGTGAACTTGTGGGAGGAGTAGATGGTAGCGCAATGAATTTGAACTTCTGTACGGGAACTTGTAGTGTGTGAGGTTGTTGAAAAAATACGCGGATTTGAAAAGAGTGGGCAGCCACCCACTTCATTTAGTGAGGAAATAGTTGGCTGAGTTGATTGTGTGTCCAGAAAATGTACTTGATGTTTGAATAATACTGTTTATTTGGGTAAATATGTTCGAATTAAGCTCAGGGAATATGTTTTGAAAAACTCATATTAGCAAAAATTAATGAAAAATATTACAATAAATGACAAAAAAGTAGTAAACATAATATATTATGTATAATATTTTAGCTATTAATCTCAGATATTAAAGAAATATGTACAAGAGGAACTTTTAGAAAAAGAAAAAAACATTAAATATTTTTGTGGTAACAGTAATCACCGAAGGCATTTGACCTCCACTATTGAAGTGATTCCGGTCTTCTCTGGGGATAAAACCTAAAAAAAGGACAGTCTCTACGAGTTGCTGGAATCGTTCTTTTGGATCAGTTAGATTCGCGAGAGTTCGAGATTTAGACTTCTGTTGTTCTCTCACTTCATGAATAATAGAGTAATCCAGTACGTCCCTCGGCCATATCCCATGTCTCTTTTATATTACAACAACAGTTTACAATTAATCGATTTTCATAAATAAAAGGGGTTTGGCTTTGGAATAGAACCTTCAAAAAATACTTATTTTTGTTTATTCATAATGTTTAAAAATTAAACGCTAATACTAATATTTTAGCGAAACGTGAATATTTACAGGTCGGAAAAACTAAATTTATATAATTAAACATTTAAAAAAATAAAAATAATTATTATTATTTATTTTATATTTTCAAACCCAAAACACCAAATTTATAAAATTAAATATTAATAAATAAATTATTTTTTATTGTAAATTAAAGGTTCTTTTTAAAACATATTTATTAATACTATCCATCATTTACATAAACAAATTTTTAATTTAAATTTTAATAAATAATTAATTTAATTTTTAATAAAAACTCAAAATTCGTAATATTACGAAAATTACAAAAAAATATTAATTATAAAAAATAGGAAAAATTATTATTTTTTTAACTTTTTCAGTAACTAAAAAAAAACATAACAAAACCATACTCAATAAAACACTTATACATACATATGTATATACAAAAATTCGTTATAAAATGGATAAATTTTGGTTATTATATCTGTCAGCGATTTCCATTTATTTTTGATGATACATTGGTTTGTATTTTAGACGACAATATATATATTATTATATTTATAATATGAGTTTTGGGTATGAAGTGGTTATATTTTTCGGTTATCATGCACTCATATTGAAACAAAATTTGAGTTTTCGTACTGTACCCATGTACTGTACACTTTATTACGTAATATTATTATACAATATTACTTATACATATGTATATATAATATTATTATATAATATTACTAATATATGTACATAATGTTACTTATTTGCTTAATAATTTTAAAAAGGAAAATATCTATATGCATGAATAGAGGAATTTTTGGGAAAAAGAGGAATTTCAGCGAATTGCCTTAACATCACATGGCAGCGCACTAAGGGGTATTTGACACAAAAAACCGGTCATAAGTGGTTTTACTAAATTTCGCCAAATGGTATTTACGCCGCATGTTTTACTATTTACAATAACTGCTCCAACCTGCGCACCCCTCCCCCGTCCGCTTTTTACCTCTCTCTCGCCACGGATCCAGTCGGAACCCAATCATTGAGTGTAACGCGTGTCTCTGTTCTCGGCGTTCTCGATTATTTACATAATTTCCCTTGGTTGATATGGCTGCGCGTGGAGATTTACTTGGAAATTTTTTATTGAATATGGAAGTAAAAGATATGTACTTATGATTAAGACGTATAACAGTCAATTTATTCTTAAATTTAAGCATTTAAACTGATGTTGTTAGTTGCCTTTGCAAGAATGTAGTATTTTTTACAAAAAAAGTATAACATTATTGTTTTTGATTATTTGTCGGGATTTGTCGCGCCAGAATTCTGGTACGGAAATTTAATTTGGACCTTCTTCTATCCGAAACCGAAGTAAAATTGTCCCCCAACCCACCCCATTTTTATAGGTTTTTTTTTAAAGTGCACGGTGTAATAGGATGTTGTTCAGATTTCTGAACAGTTCTTAACGGCTACAATTGTAAAGAAGATATTTTTGTTAAGAAACAATTGTAATAGTTCAAATATTTATGTTCATAATCGCCAGCGTATACAAATCTAGTCTTAAACGTAGGTATCTATTTACAAATACCCATTTCTATCAACAATGTAATAATTATTCATTTCGGGTATATTGATTAGAGACCTTAGTATTTAATGTATGCAATGTAAAGGATTGTTTGCCCTTGAGACCGCAAATGATCCTAAACGAAAAATAGTTAAAAAACAATTGTGTTTGCCGTTGAGAACACTTATGCTTAAGACATGTGTACCTACTTCGGTAGGTACAGTAGATTAGTGTTAAGATGTGTGTATGCATTCAGCATGTGGTGCATACCTGAATTAGGATAAGGAATGCTATAAATAAAGGAGCTCTGGGCAACCAGAGCTGAGTACTATTTTATAACCGAAACCAACGCGTCTCATTTTTAACAGATGTTATAAGGTTTTGTTTTTTTTTTTTCACAGATTTTGCAGCAATGGTAAAAAATATCACCCGAATGGAATTATATGATATTATAAAGGAGTACAATGGAAAAAAATGGTCGAAAAATTCACCTTTCTGGAAGATAGAATTGCTCAGTTGACGTCATGCCCAACAGAGGATAGAAACGTTTTGTCTCGTTCTTTGAGACATTTCAAGACAGACTTTAAACAAAAATGGTCAGCAGCTCGTAACACTGATGAGAGGTTCGTAAAAAATAACGTAGAATGGCTAAGAACATCATTAGAACTTCCTTCGTGGTCGCACAAGCCTGGTCGTCCAGTCAAAGAGTTTCGTGGATTAAGCGAAAGGAGTAAGCGGCGCAGAACTGTAGATTTACGGGCTCACGTACCTGTCGAGGAGTTGACTTTCGCTGCATGTGTTAGTTAGGGCACTTCCGGAAACATACACACTTCAAAGATGATTAAGGAAATAACTTCAACACCTACGAGAGCCAAGAAGATCAGAACGATAATTTCATCTAAAAAAGACCACGTAGAAAAAAAATATACTATAGAAGAAGCATTATCCTTATTTGTTGAAGGTAATTTCACAAGAAGTCAGTGGAATTTATTACAAGGCGGACGTAAAACTATCTATCCTTGCTACTCTTTGCTGCAAAAGGCAAAAAAAGTGCTTACCCGGAGGAAGATAAAATAACGGTTACAGAGACTAGCTTTAATGTAGAACTTCAAGCTTTGCTGGATCATACGGCTTTGCGCCTCATCCAATATTTAAAAGAAGTCATAGATACATTAACTGACGCCGAGAATTAATATAATAAATTAATAAAATAAAATAAATTAAAAAAAGGTGTCATAAATCAAGAAGCTTTAAAGTTTGGCCTCTCAGTACTCCACGCCCGAATACGGTTTTTTGAGTTGTTGTTGCACTTAGCATATAAAGAACCCATAAAGAATTGGCGAGCCCGTACAGCAGAAGACAAAAAGATTATTAAGGAAACAAAAGAGACAATACAAAAACGTTTTAAAGATGAAATGGGTCTACTGGTTGATGTTCCTAAACATGGTTTTGGAAACAGTAATGACGGGAATACATCTAGGAGATTTTTCGAAAATGCAGAATGCTCTTCTCGCATCACCGGTATCAACATCGAAGTAATAAAAAGATTTAAAGTTATTCTTGAAATAATATCAAGTGGTCATGAGATTGATCCTCAAAAATTCGATGATTATGCCCAAGACACGGCAAAATTGTATGTGGAAATGTACGGTTGGTATCCAATGTCGCCAACTGTCCACAAAATCCTGATACACGGAGCGCAGGTGCTGCAAGAGGCAATTCTTCCAATTGGACAATTATCCGAGGAGGCTGCTGAGGCCCGAAATAAACATATCAGAAAATATCGGGTAGATTTTGCCCGAAAGTTTTCGAGAATCGAGTGTAACAGAGATGTTTTGAATATACTGCTTTTAACATCCGATCCACTTATCAGCTGCAATCGTCCAAAGAATAAGAAGAAACTCGTGCCATTTTCCGAGGAAGCAAAATCAATTTTAACTGCAGTAACACCTAATCTCAATAGGTCAGACGAGAATACTGTCGAGGAAGAGGATTCTGATGTAATCAGCGAACTAGATTATCCTGAAACTGATTAATTTTTTTTAAATTATATTATTTTATTTTCAGTTATTTTTTTATATTCTAATCATGTATTTTTATTAATAAATGCTATATATTGACTCAATATTGCTTTTTATTATATTTTAAAATAATATAGGTCCCTAAATAATTATGACCGGTTTTTTGCATCAAATACCCCTTAGTGCAGCGCTCCATTTCGTCGTAATTTTTAGTAAACAAATGAGGTTGAAATAAGTGTAAAATGTAATTTTTAAAATGAAGATTTTTTAGGTAAAAAACCTGCTAAAAGAGTAAAATGTTGATTTATTTAAAAGATTATAGTGCAATTTAATTAATTTGAAGTGAAAAATTTGAAAAAAGTGTGTTTAATGTGGTGAAATAGCTCCTTGAAATGGTCCAATTTTGCGAATTTTTGAACTTTAAAGCCGAATATCTCCTAAACTAAGCGTTTGCGGACCCTATAACCTTATATGTTTTTTAATCAGGAGGACTTCCTCTTTCCAACGGTACCTTCAAATCGCGGCGCCAAAGAAATCGGAATTGTGCCACAAAAATATGTGCATGTATATGTACATGCGCATAACAATTGAACTAATTAATTCACCTGTTAAACCGGTTCGTTTTGCATCCCTAACACTTCATTCATAACATCAATAAGCAGAGCCGCTAATGCAGCCCTTCCAAACATCAGCTGATACATGTAAATAACTGCTGTGACATGCCAAAATTAATTAGTCAAATTCGCGAATATAATGTGTGCGTGGTCATTTAATTTAAAAATGTATTTAGTAGTTAATAATAGTTTTAATTTAATTAAATGTTACAAAATAGAGTGATATATTATATATGTACATATTTGTGCTTTTAAAGTGATAAAATAGTTTGTGTGCAGCGAAAAGTGTTTAAAAGTTCATTGCAGGCCAAAGGCTAGCGGCCGAGCAGAAGCTGCGTGCGTCGTCATTTTAAAATTAAAGTTAAATGTTAATAAATGTTGTGTTTTACATAAATGTTATGGAATCCGGTGATATGCGCAATATATTTGTGGTTTTCAATTAGCTTTATATATTTTTAATGTTTTTAAAGTGAAATGTGTTTACAAAATTATTTGGCAAGCTTTCGCTGCCGGCAGAGAAGAAGCTGCGTGCGTCGTGATTTTAAAATTAAAATTAAATGTTAATAAGTGCTGTGTTTTAAATAAAAGTTTCGAAACCGTGTGATATATTCAATATATTTGTGTGTTTTAAAGTGATAAAGTTAATAAGCACACGGTGAATTGTGTTTACGAGCAGATTATTTGTGAAAACCGATTGGCGTCGGCAGAGATGAGGCAAGTGCTGCATTTTTTATTAAAACTATTTATTTTACATTGATTTTTGGGGAATTATATTTATTATTTGATTGAATTTTAATTTGAATCAGAAAATAAGGAAATATACATATGTATGTATATATTTATAATGCAAATAATTGGTAAATATAAGTACGTTTTTGTACTAAGGGAGGCAGCCGTCATAGTCGTGGTTATTTATTTTATTTTGGTGTATGTGATGTACATATATATTTCACGTGATGTGTAAACATATATTATACATACATATGTATGCTTCTAAACAAAAAAAAAAAAAAAAAAAATACAGATTTTAGAAACAAAGATTTTTTTGTTCTATTCTTGCCACTAGTTACTTTCTGTTTGTTAGCGAGTATTTTATTAAGCAAATGATGGATGTGAGTGCCCGAAATTTCAAAAAGCACTTGATATAGTTGGACATAAACATTATGTAAATTTGAACACATGTCTCATTTAATTTTCTCCCACCCACACCAGCGAGGTCTTCGTAAATGTGCAACCACAAATATGGTCAACACTCGTAAGTATCGATGTTTTGCCTTTGCAATTAACGACAACACCTACAACTACCTGAGCAAATTTTGCACAAACATCCCCTTATATGTGTGTATATGTACTATGTAAACAGTTAGTGCATTATGCCAGCACACGCTCACTTGACTTAAGTGGTTGGCGTTAGTAAATGCATTGTTGTTGTGAACCATTTGAAATGCTGCGAGTGCACTTGTAAATTTATTGCATCACTGACCCTGAACTTGAGACTGCAACGCTCAATATGTTCTATGCAACAAATAAACTTACATATAGCATATAAAGCAACTATGTTTGTGTATGTGTCTGTTTTTTTTTAATTATTTTTCTATTGTAGCAACAACATTTTACGATTATTTGTTATGTTCATATTTGTGTAATATTCTTCGACTTCCTCTTAAATGACATTAAAAGCAAGAGCAACAGCTACATATCACCATAGATACTATGTACTCGTATATATATATATGTGTAGGCATATACTATATTTTGTGTTTATTGCAATTTTATTTGTTTTTAATATTCTTTTCTAGGTGATTGCAAACATTTGACACTGACATTGGCACTCAAACAGCTGGAAATGAAAATGGCATCAGTGCAAATTGATGCAAAGCTGTTAGTCAACAAATGTACGGACAGACAGACAAACACATAAATATTTACATTTGTTATTAAAATGTCGTTAGTCTTTGTTTATTTTAAATTTTCATAATTGTTTGTTAATATGTGTACATGCATATATGTATGTATGTAGGTATTTATTTTTTAATTTTTTATTGGTTTACTGCTAACAGATATTTTTACAACTAATTTACAAAGTATATACATTTGAATATATTTTTTTTTTTATTTTTTTTATTTTATTTTATTTTTTTTTTTTTGGATTGAGTATTCTTATTCATCGCAGCTGCCTTGACAATTTGTTCATCAATTGTTTGGTGTTTGTTCTTTATTGATTGATTGACCATTTGTATTGCTCGCAGCACAATTCCATGCCCATTTATCCTCATTCGCACAAACAAGCAATTATGAATGTTACGCCCACCAGCGAGCTTCAGTTGCGAACTGCCTTTTGTTTTTATTGACAAAAAGTTTTCTATGAATTTCTAAAGAATTAATTTGTTGGCAAATAATTAACTTGTATAATCGCATTTGTTACGTAGATTAGAATGTATAAAGCGGAATTCGCGCAGAAGTTAAGTGCGCAACTTAAAGTCTTTAATAAGTTATTTTTATCAGTTAATAAATTTAAAATGTACATATTATTCGTGATTCGCTACTTCTTTGCTCTGTGTTCTTAAACTTCTTAACAATGTGTAAGCTTATCATATTCTTTCTTCAATTGGTTTTGGCAGTTATTATTTCGATTCTCAAGAGCTTGTTTGCCTGACTATATAGGAACACAACCTCATAAATCCAATCCTCGAAACAGTTGTTAAATTCAAATGTATGTCCAGGTTCATTGGTTGAAAATTTGCCGCAAAACTTCAAGAAGAATCAATGCAGCAAAAACCAAAAGTTGACAGCCCGTAAATCGGGCCTCGTTAGACGAATAGCTTTGCGTAAACTCATAACACTCAAATATTCCTTGTTTGGCCGGTCGGAAAAAATTCGGAGTGCACCATATCTCGATAATCGAAGAAAACTGTCATAACTACGATTTTCGACCTGCTTTGACGTGGGTTTCGGCTTCCTGGACGTGCTTCTCCGTTAACGCTTTCTCGACCTTGTTTGAATAAATTATACCATTCAAAACCACTTTATCGTGACATTTACTTTCCGCACAAAAATTTAATGGAACTTCTTTGTTAAATAATTTCACTCATCGTAAAAATCGCTGAATGCACTTTATGTACTTCTGAAAGGGAAGCATATAACTAAACACAGATGTCACTGGCAGTCATATAAAATTTAAATTAAAAAATTAAATTTTTTCTTGTTTTTGATTAATTACAAAATAATACATTTGGCATATATTTTGTAATATTTATCTTTATTTTTTTTTGATGGTAACTCGTATCCAAAATAAATGGAATATTCACCGAATATTTCTCGAAAATTTGCTTGAAATTTGTTCATATATCGAAAGTTATTTTGTAATATTTTACTTAGTTATCTTTTGGTCTTAGATAGCAACTCTTTTATTAAATATTTTTCATTCACAAATTTTTCAAATAATTTTCGCATCATTTTCGTTATATTTTGCCTTTTATGAAAAGTTGGCAACACCATCCCAAAATATTTCTATATAAAAGTATTCACGACTACTTTCCAGAAGAAAACTAGTGTTTGGTACAGAATTTGTAATATTTTAAATTTTTATTAGATGGCAACTCTTTTTCAACACCTGTTGTTTACAGCTTTCTTCTATAGTGCTCATAATAAATCGTTTTCCGGAACCACATACTGTAGTATATTTCAGAAGCCGATATAATTATTGCGTTAACAATTCCCATCGACAATAGAAACCAGCATACCTTAATCGTTATATTTAGATTAAGTAAACTACAATTACTCTGTCAAATACTCGGCAATTTGTTAGTACAAACACATCCATGTATATATTCTATATTGGTTTACTTGTTATATACATCCATAAATGTAAATAAAAAATCAGTACATAATTCATAAATATTTTGCAACATCTCGATTACCCAAACGTCGTTAGAATTCTTCTTCCGCAAATTGATTAACTGCGAACTTAAGTAGCTGAACTGCAATGAAGGCAACATGTGCCACGGACAAGATTGCGGCTCACCGCAAATGCAACAACCGCAGCGCAGAATAAAATAACATTAATACATAGTATGTACATATGTATATATGTATATATATACATATATACAAATATATAAAGTAATGCTGTAATTGCCTTAATAAATAATTGTAATAAAAATGAAATGCTATCGATTACCACTATAAATAGCCAATGAAATGTAAAATATGACTACTTATCTAAAGACGGTATTTGTTTTTATTACTATTGTTACTATTCTCTTTGTTTCATAGAGCCCTTTTAATTTTTTAGTTTCTGTCTAACAGAAAGAGTTTTATGATCTCAGCAATTCTGTATGTTTTAACATGAGATAAAATGCGGACAGTTCAAGTACTTGTTCAAAAATATTCAAGTCTCGCATTGTATGTTTGTACTTTGTATTTTATAAACAAGGAATTATTGACATAAATTCAAATATATTTTTGACTCCCAAATGACCAATTTTTTCAAGGTAATTAGAATGTTTTCCGTAGTCTGACAAAAGTCTCCCACACCAGCGACCAAATTCACTATTTTTTATGAAAACTAACAATTTCCGAACTTTCAAGACTTTAACTATAATGACTGACTGTTAGTCTTATTCTTTCTGTATATATGTATGTACATATTTAAGGATTTCCGAAGGAGAAATCATTCTATTTTTTTATACCCTGCACAGGGTATATTAAGTTTGTCACGAAGTTTGTAACACCCAGAAGGAATCGTCGGAGACCCTATAAAGTATTTATATAAATGATCAGTATGTCGAGCTGAGTCGATTTAGCCATGTCCGTCTGTCTGTCCGTCCGTCCGTCTGTCTGTCTGTCTGACTGTATATATACGAACTAGTCCCTCACTTTTTAAGATATCGTTTTGAAATTTTGCAAACGTCATTTCCTCTTCAAGAAGCTGCTCATTTGACGGAACGGCCGATATCGGACCACTACAACATATAGCTGCCATATAAACTGAACGATCGGAATCAAGTTCTTGTATGGAAAACTTTCACATTTGACAAGATATATTCACGAAATTTGGTATATATTATTTTCTAAAGCAACAATGTAATCTCCGGAGAAATTGTTCAGATCAGTTAACTATAGCATATAGCTTCCATACAAACTGAACACATAGTTACTAACAGAAATGCACCTGTGAAGGGTATTTAGCTTCGGTGCAACCGAAGATAACGTTTTTTCTTGTTAAATATTAAAACCGTTTTTTGGGTGTGACAAATATAGACTACTTCCCTGCATGTATTGATGTTAACCTAACAATATTCTTAAAGTCTTTTTGAAATCGTCTGGAAAAAGTTCTTATTCGGGCCCCTTGCACATGTTTTTGACGATCTTACAAATGCTTGAGGCATTCTATCTCATACTGGTCCTTCTGCGAGCTATTTCAATATTTATCATTTTAGTGATTATCGTCGCATATATTGATTTTTATACGATGTTTCCTGCAATGTTAGCTACAAACACTGAGGCAATCTTCCTTCTTATTCTACGGCTTTTTAGAAATTTTTCGCTTGAAAAATCTATTGAAAGGCAGGTGAACTTTGATACATATCTAAGGGTTGTTCACTACAAACTCTAACTTTCTAGAAAATCAGACATAGTTTACTTGATTATATTTATACTTTTGCAACGTGTTGCTACATATTATAATAGTACATACTTTTCAAGCCATATCGTTCAAATTTACCCAATATAAATTATTTCAATCCTTCTTGGGTTGAATGGTCTGTTCTGATAATAACCCCGCTCACTCCCCATATAACTGTTTTGTTAAAAACTGCTTTATGTAGTGCGATAAATCAATGACTAAATGACATTAAATATTAAATCCAGGTTGGCATAAAAGGGTTTTATAGAAGTCGGTGTCAAGATTAGGCGAGATGCGAGGCATCGCTCACTTTTATCTCATCATGTAATCATATCTCTTGCGACCTACTCGATTATACTATGTCATTCAATATTACTATGTCACAAAGCAAAAGTGGGTTAAATCGGATCACAACCACGCCTACTTCTCATATAACACAATTTTAAATTAAAACATTTAATATAAGAGGATAAAAATTGGACGTAGCGCTCTTAAAGTTGAGGCCACTGACTCCGAATTTCAGTAGAAAATTTTAATAATTTTGACTCTTTGTTGGATCGTATATCTTTCTATGATGAAATTGTAAGTCTTACTGAAGAAAAATGCCGAAAGAGTGGGAAAAATTATAGCGTCGTTTACTGTCTCTATCAATCTACTTTTGTAGCATCTCTATTGAAAAACCCGTTATAAAGTTTTTTGTGATTATATTTTCTGCTAAGTATTGAATTAAAAACTTCTAAGGCGCTAAATTCATACTTTTGTGCTCATTTAAATTACAATATTTATACCTATTTATGTATGATGCTACTGAAAAATTTCCGAGACTTTTTAAAGTGGGTGTGAAATTTCGAAAATCAATTATACTTGGTTTTTACAAGTTTTAATTATGTAATGCGTGAGTAATTCAATACAAATAAGTATTGCAAGTTGATTTATACTCAAGTGTAACCGCAATTACAATCAAACATATAAGGTAAATAGCATATGTAAGCTTGAAAAGCTCAGACATACGATTATGTGAAAGATATAGATATAGCAATTGTTGTGTATTTACATATGTATGTACATATACAAATATGTGCATGTTTGTATAGCTTTGCATCGCAATGTTCGTAAGTAACTTTTATTTTATAATATTTCCATGTTTACCTTCAAGGCGAGAAATGCACATTCAACAGACAAATTCAAACAAATTGGCGTGGGTTGACAATTGCTAGTGATAGAAAAACACAATAACAACAAACAATTGCAGAAAAAACTAAATGTGGAACAAAAACATTATTGAGTCTGGGAAACACTTGCAGACCTGTGTATAAATGAATGAATATTGTCGCCATTTAAGGGGACTCGGATATACATATATATAAATATACAGATATACAAATATACATAAATATGTTCATATGTATGTATGTGTGTAAAGCAAATGATTTCATATTGTGACATTTGTACTTACCGTTGAGACAGTGTGACAATCGAACTGTTGAAGCGCACAGCTTGTTGTTGTTGATTATATTACACGGCAACAGCACAAAGATGCACTTTATTGTTATTGCAAATAATAAATTAGTATTTTTTTTTTTTTGAAATTTTCAAATATTAGCTAATTTTATACTTTTTATGCACTTTTTAACTCCAATTCACTAAAGTACTTTACCGTTAACTTACATAGTTCACACTTCTTATAACAAAACTCACGCAAAGTTCATATTTTAACTCTATTATCCACTTCCAAAAAGATTTTCGTATGTTTTGCGCAAGAATTAGTTCACAACTTCACTTTGTGTGCTTGAAAATCACTTCCTCCGTTTGCTGCTAAGCCACAAATCCAACTGATTTGCAGCTTAGACGGCTGATTGCTGATCGCACTGAAAATCCGCGTTGCAGCGCTGCAATCGCACGTGTTTTGCGGTGACAGGTAGTTGTGTGGGTAATGCGCGCAGCCGCCGCGACCGCGTTACAGTGGGCGCTGCACATAAGTGCGCATGACATTGCCGTTACAATAGTCTCCGTTGCAGTTGTGCGTAAATTTTGTTTACTTATGTAGTTTAATATGTTTGAAAAGTGTGAACGCCACAAGTACTTAAGTTTTTTTTAAAGTTGTTCAAACACTTGTGATACACGTACGAAAAGCTGAGTTCGAGGGCAAAAGCCCAGCCGGTTTACATCAGTTCGCCAGTTGTTCTTTCCTTTCGTTCTCTGTCGCTATTTGGAAATTCCAAGTGTAGTAAGGTCTTTCTCCAACGGGTCTTTTCACCGGAGTAGGCGCCTTCCTCATCCTTTGCGTCCTCCGGCGTGTACTGCGGCCAATACGCTCAAAGCTGGGGTGTTTTCATCCATTCGGACGACATGACCCAGCCGTAGCCGTAGCCACTGTCTCTTAATTCGCTGAACTATGTCAATGTCGTCATACATCTCGTTCAGCTCATCGTTCCATCGACTGCGGTATTGGACATTGCACAGAATTTTTCTTTTGAAAAATCGTAAAGCCGTCTCCTCAGATTTTGTCGTCGTCCATGCCTCTGCACCATATAACAAGACAGGGTTGATGAGTCACTTCTAGAATTTGGACTTTGTTCATCGAGAGAGGATTTTACTTCTCAATTGCTCACAAAGTTCGACTTCAAAGTTATAACTGTTAACGGTGAAGTGGGAGCCAAGTCGATAGTGCGACTGCTGCTTCTTTGATAACAGGAAATATTTCGTCTTGCCCTCGTTCACCAGACCCATTTGCTTCGCTTCTTTGTCCAACCTGGAGAAAGCAGAACGGCTCGGAGAGGTCCTTCCTGTTCCTGACAGAGCTTTTGGTATTACTCAACGTCAGCTTACTCAGACGTACTAATTCTGGGGGGTACCAAATTCAGACATAGCGCCATAAAGGCAACTCCGTTTCATGCTGTCAAAAGTAGCTTTAAAATCGACGAAGAGGTGGTTTGTGTCGATTCCTTTTTCCCTTTGGACATAAATTTAACTAGAATCACAAATTTCATTATATTCTTGCTATGTTAATTCATGGGTCAATTTCTGTCATCGAACATCTAACTTAAAGGATTTCCATGTTCCATTTGAAATGGCTATTTTTGATAGAACAAAGATACATTCGAACTTTGCCTCATGCGAAGAGCAGTCTTAATTCTTTATTCTCAATTGCCTTGTTGACGCAAATTTGACTGATGTCGGTACCGAATCCATTTTTTTTCCACATCTACATAAATCTTTTTTATGTTAACCGAATTCTCTGTTTTACTATTTCCTTCCCATAATAAACCCGATAAATATTAAAACCTATGAAACAAGTAAAATCTGGGGCTTAAAAACAAGGGATTTATTTCTAAGAAGCCCCTTGAAAAACCACTATTTTCTCATAACCTTAAAACTACAGAATTTTAATAAGTATCGTATTAACAGTAGAAAAACTCATCAACTTTAGGCTTACTTGTTCCAAAGTAGACCGTTGTCAATAGATTAATCCATAGAGAATATAATCGGCATTTCATTTTGATTTCAGTAATAAAGCATCGTCAGAATTATTAGTTCAGAACAAGCTAAGCTACTGGCGAAATCTCTCTCAGGATCATTGCACTTCTGCGTCATTGTGACAAAGAAAACAGTCTTTAATGTGGAATAATCCTAGGACTGTATGCTCCAACCGAAATATTTATTTTATTCCATATATTGCTAAAGCTTTATTGGCCGTTTGGTTACTAAATGCACAAACTCAAAGAATCGTTATAATGTCGTGGTATGTGAAAATGCTACTTGAAGTAATAAAGAATTGTCGGAAACATTTCACTAAGAACACCCTCTAAAATTTCTGTTTCTGCAAGCGCTTTCTTTGCAGTGACTGTTGGCTTCGTTATGAATATGTGTGTATTAGATTTGGCGCTGCAACTTAATTTCCTGCTCTTTTATGCTCTAAATTTTCTGCAATCACTTGTCATTTGCATTGCTGTTAGAGACTGCATTCTCCAACTCAACATGCTCGTATGCATTACCTGCAACCAGCACTATGTTTGAAGTAAAATCGGAGCGTAAAAGAGCAACAAACACTGCGATCTCAACTACACCACTTTGTGCTTTTGTTACATGAATTTGAGAGTACCTTGTGTGCATGTAAGAACGTGTGATATTTTTCGCCAGCTCAACAGTTTTTTGTTTGAGTTTCTTTTGATTTTCGTGTTTTGTTTGTTAGCTTATATTTCGTTGTTATCAATCGTAAATAATGTTGAAAGCGTAATTTTTTATTAATTATCTTGCAAAACATATACTAGTTTACGCAAAAAACATTAAGATTTTGTTTAAAATTTTAAAATTCCTAATTTATTCTTCAAACTCTACATATATAGTATGTATAGTCCCCCTTGACTCCAATTCACTTGTGTCAAGGTTTTTTCCAATAATTGAAACAGTTGTTAAAATCTACATTACTTTCATTTTTACCCTGATTTGACGTGTTTTTTTGGCTTGGGCCCGATCTTTGCGACGATATTTGTACGTCTTACTTATCGTAAATATTGCCGAATGCACTCTGTGGACTTCAGAAAGACAAGCCTCTACTAAAAATGAATGATTTTTTTGCTCCTATCGATGGATCTCACGTGGATATCTGTGAATATTTTTCCTTTTTGATACTCAAAAACATTCTACTGGTGGTTTCTTCTCTACTTACTCACCTGCGTAGGATTTGTGGGTGGAGCGAAGCCGTTAGACAAGAGATAAAGTCAGCTGTTGCAACGGTGAATCGAAATTAAGAGGAAAGGTAAGAGGTGGAGACTTGTATCTAAGGCTTTATATCAACTCTAGCTTCAGGTTAATAAACCACAGTGTCGTCTTGCAAATAGAGTTGGTTACCATAAATTGATCCAAAGTGCAGCTCCTACAGAGAGGTATGCATTCACTTCGATAGCAGAACGTCTATACTGGCTTTGAGCTCGCTGACTATGCCCTCAAAGCTAGTTAAGGAGTTGATGATTGTTTAGTAAAAGCACAAAACCTTCTTCCTATCACTACTCTTACTCAATTCTGTGCTGAGTGTAAGCAAATCGGTACTCAGTAGTTTGGGTTATTGGATTAGCTAATGAACACATTGTCTTAAGCGCTTTCTCGAAATTTTTGTCGTTGCTAGTATCTAACAAACCACTTACAGACAGGCGAGGGTGAATGAAAGGTAAATCTTGCTCAGTTGCTTCAGTTCTTGGCCCCACTCATACGTTGTGACAGGAAAGCACCCGTTAAGTGTAATTAAATTCCGCGGGTTAATGATATTCCAAAAAAATATGAGCGCCATATGTCAACCAGTTTGTTTAAAGCAGCTGCTTACGTCGGTGTACCTCACCTTTGCGATTTTTACAATGTATAAAAATATCGAACAAAAAATTTGTCTAATAATTTGTATATCTAACCAAATTTCGGAATCGTTGCGAATGTTGGTAAGGACTTGCAGAGATTCAGTTTTATCCAAAATACAAATCTACGAGAGGTACAAGGTGGTCGAGAGGTCGTTGAAGGCATGCCTGGTTCTGGATGAGCTGCGACCTAGGTGAAAATGAAGAGCTTTATAACTGCCTACTTATGAGACATGGGTTTGTGTGTTTCACAGGCAAACACGTCATCAAGGGGAAAAAACGAGTTGAAACCAAAAAAACCACACCAAAGCTGCTTAAAATATTGAGGCGTCTGCGTGGGATCATCCGTTTAAAACGGCCGGAATTGTGGAAGAAAAATTGGCGATTTTACGCGATGATAATGCCCCATCGCTTCGAGCCACGACTGTATACCATCGATCAACCACCGTATTCACCAGCTTTGTTTCCGTATGATTTTTTTGTTGTTGTTTTCTTTTGTTTTTGATAAAATAAAAATCGTAGAACGTTGAACGAGCTGAAGGCCATCCCAATAAGTGCTTATGAAAAGTGTTTCGGAACTTTAAAAGTCTTTGGAATAAGTGTATTGCATCTAGTGGGGATTACTTTGAATAAAACAAATATTGATAAATAACAAAATCAATATTGATAAATAATAAAAAATTTTACGCTTTATTATTTCTTGTGGAGTGATGTGTACAAGTCTTTGCAAGTGGTGTGGGAAATTTTGGAAAAAAATGTCCGTATACTCTGGAATATGGGCTACCAATCCTACCATGTGTTCAAGTTAGAGGCTAAATTTTTTTCTATATATTATACATATAAAATCTTATAATACTAAAATTGATATAAAAACTCCTCTAAAATACTTAAACATTCTTATAAAAAAATTATTATAATTTTTCTCTCACATTTTAGTATCTACTAGGAGTACTGCAGTACAAATATTTGACCTTAAAATTCTAGTTTACATTTTATGGCGCTTATCGAGCTACTGTGGCATTCTATACATTTTTTCACCGAAACACTTACATGAAAAGCAATTAATCAAATAATTAATTTACGCGAGCGAACGGTTGTTGCTGTTCAAAGCTATCTAAAACGCTTTAGCGCCAACTAAATCAAGCATAGCAAATAACTCAAATGCATTTTAGTGCAACATAATGAATATTTAAATTGCGAGAAAATCAATTTACAACATTTCACATTAGAAGGCAATAAAAATATGGAATATATAGTATAAAATAAATATTATAAATATTAAGAGACTCTCATATAACTGTATTTAAAAGTACAAGTATGTACATATGTATGTAAGTATGTCTATGTGAAGTCATATCTATGTATTAATAACATGATTAATGGTATATATTTGTTACCAACAAATAATACTAAAACTTAATTTATTGCTTAGTATAATTCAAAGGCTCGCCGATGTGTTCATATTTACCTGACAGTAGGTGTGAAAATCCAATAAATTAACTACCGTGAAAAAATCACTGACCTTGACATTGAACGGAATACTATAGCTGCATATAAATTTGTAGAAATTTTTCTACATTTATTTTTGGGTGTGAAATGTGCCACCTACTACCGAATTTAATGATTGCAACAAGTTCAATAGTCGTCTGAAAGCAACCGCCAAACCAAAAACCTATTAAAAATTGTTTATACCTTCTTGTTTTCCTTTATTTACAATGCAATTTTTGTTGTATTGAAAAAAATTTATATTTCAATTATAAAAGGCGCGCCCAGACTGAAGGCCAAGTAACTAGAATAAAAACGATCTCCGACATGCGGGTGTTTTATGACTTCAATCTTGTTTTCGTTTTGCACAACAGCAAGCGTTAATGAATGAAACATAAAGTAAACACGAAAAACTTAATTAATTTCCATGAAACACGACATTTTTTGTTGTACGAAAAAAATTTGAACCGCCAACACCACAAAACCGCCAATAAAGAGCTCATGCTGAGCTTGCAATAAAACGCTTTAAATGTCAACAAAAGCTACAGCAACAACTCTATTACACGTCCTCAAGTTCACAATTGCTCTTTATGTGAGAGCGTATGTATGTATATTTGGGATATCAGCGATAAAGATCTGCAGTCTGTTTAATGATCGCAAAAAATTTCTAAAACAAACACACAGCAACACTCAAGTGACATATAATATGAAGTGGTGCCTGCTTGCCAGTGTTGCCCTTGACACAAATTGTGGTCAAATAAAGTATTTCTTATGAATTCAGTCAGTCGTTGGTTTTAGAATTTTATTTGCATATTTTTGGAGTTTCATACGTACCTACATAAATATATATCATATACATATATATACATATGTATATATCCAATCTGACCCCACGCCATTGCAAGTGTCACAGACAGCAAACATTTCAACGTCTCTTATCGCCGCAATCAAAGGAAGCAGCCAAAGTGTCTGAGTTCAGTTCAGTTGGGTTGGAGTGTCTTAGCTAGTTGAGTTGATCTCCAGTGAACCAGCACACAATTTCATATTCTTGCTGCGTGAAATTTATTGTGTTTTTACGACTTCTTTAACACTCACATACGGGTTGGTTGTTGCTTTACAGTAAAGCCTTTGTACATGGAACTTTCAGCATTTTATTGGTGAAGAAGTGTTTAAATAAATATTTTCTATTAAGTATCATATTTGTCTAATGTTTATTTCTGGTAATTAAAAAAAAAAAAAAACAAGAAAAAACGTAAACTTCGGTTGCAGCGAAGCTTCACAAATATAAACGATTAAAAGGACTTTCATCGGTCAGTTCATATGGCATATAAAGCCATTTCGAGGTTCCCTATTTTTTTAAGAAAAAAATACATAAATTTCAAATTTAATGGAGAACGTTTATTATCATTCGAAAGAACATTCGTAGACCACGTCTCAGATAATCCATTCGCTAAGTCCTATTTTCGATGACTCGTTCGAGCACTTCGACTAGTAACTGGCGAATGACACCCGTGATGTTTTGCTTTAAGGCTTGAATCGCGGGATGGTGCGTATAGACTTTAGACTTTACATATTCTCTTAGGAAACAGCCTAACGGTGTGATATCACGCTATCTTGATGTCCAACCGACCAGCCCAAAACGTAACATTACCTGTTCTCCGATGTGTTCCTCAATAAATCCATTGATCGATGCGAAAGGTCGATTATGTGACCAGTGGGTGAAAAATATCAGATCGGTATCTCAAAAAATGTTTTAGACAAACAGACGGACGGACATAGCCAAATCGATTAGACTCGTCACGCTGATTATTTGTATACCTATACAAGTATACTTTATAGGGTCTCTGACGTTTTCTTTTTGGTAAAAATGGCGCTGTTTCTATTTTTTAGTGCTCTGGAGATGTTAGATAGTCACTCAAATTAGATGACTTAAGACCAAGGAATGGCTTATGTCCATTGCCTCCCTGCCAAAGGACGTATCATCATATCTTCAAGGTAACCAATATCAGATTGAAGCACTCAGTTGTGTGTTACTAATTTACAAAGTGAGCTCTTGCCTTCTTTAATTTCAATTAAAAAATTTAAATAATAATAAATCTATTGTGGTTTATGCCAGCCAATCTAATACTGTGTTCAGACCGACACTTAATCACACGATTTCGGCTGTTGAGTGGTTTATCCCACTAATCTTATAAATTTATCAAGATTTCGCTATACAAAAATGACAGTTCCAAATCACTTCATTGAAATGATTTGAAACTGATCCACGCAAAATCTTTCTGTGCGACTCTGGTTTTGCGCCATCTACTTGTCAGCATTGGAAATCTGTTACATTATCACAGCTGATTTAGATACTACAAAGGGAAAAAAATGTAAACAAACTAATTTATCTTAAAGCAAAGAATCTAATTTCACCTGTAAATCGACTTAACAAATGAAAAATGCATCCACTATTTCTGTTATATGAAAAATATTTCAAAAAGACGGCTTTTGTTTCAAAATAATATATGTGACCAGGTCTACGAAAAGGGGGCTTAGGTGTCAAAAAATCAATTTTTTTTTTTTCAATTTTTTTTTTGACAGCTAAGCCCCCTTTTTCGTAGACCAGGTCACATATGACATTTTTTTCTTTTGATAAATATTAAGCGATGTAACTCCATGAATGACAATAACAGCTGTTTTTTGATCTCTCTAGCGGCAGTGAGAACGCTGTTGGGTTATGAAATGATTAAATGTAATCTAATATTTTAAATTTTCGGTCTGAACATGGTATAAATTCGCTCCTCAAATCGCTTTGTTTATGAATTTGCTAAAAGCTGTCTAATTTTTACGACATCACTGTAAGTGACGGCTAACTGCTTCTTTTCCGGTTGCAGCCCAAAATAACATAATATTCAGATATTTAGGATATTTCGTTATTTCACAATGGCTCGAAGAAGTAAGCGAATCTTGAGAATTCTTTGATTTTTCAACTTTTCTTCAGATTTTTCAACTTTTCTATCTTTTTTAATAATATTTGAAAGATAACAACAGCGAATATTTAAGAATATTAATTTTCTGATATTTCCAAGTACATTCTTGTCATGATAAAGTTTCGGTGACTGCTAAGAAGTCATTATAAAATTAGGCTATATTTCATATTTGGAATAAATTCAGGTGCCTCGCCCTAATCGTATTAATTAATTATTATTGGTTGCATAACCTTTTTATATTTGTGCGTTATTAATCGAAATTTACACAAAAATTCTAAATGTCGTAATTATATTAATATTTAAGGCTGCACTGTTCTACTGATCGATCTACTGATTCGATCAGTTGGTCTGGTTGTCATTGCATACTTTTAGGACCTGTAATTTTTACAGTTGAGCCACTGGAAATTGTTTGATCATCAGTGAACACAACCTTGAGCTACACGTTTGACAGTTTGGGAGCTTTGTTATTGACGATCGTAGAGATGAAGTTATATTCTTATATTATTAGCTGGCGAAAAGTTTAAATAATATATAATTAGAATATAAAAATCGAACTACTTTGATAAATCTTTTACGAATTAATGGATATGTCGTGTTGAGTCCGGATATTGTATATAAGTATGCTTAATAATCTTATAAATTTAGAAGTACACAATTCGCGATTTAAATAAAAATTTGAAGCCGATTTTTTAAATTCAGTATTATAAAAGTACAGGAAGAATGCATGAAATCTCTTCAAGGCAAAATTTAAAAAAAAAAGTTAATAGAATCATTCGTTTGACGTTTAAATGGATTATAAATTGATATAGAGCGGAAAATTCATTCAATGCGTCGACTTCCTTTCTTTAAGGGGGGGGGGGGGGGGTTGTTGGTAGATGTTGGTCAAACAGCACGAAAAAAGGCATGTTTTTGTGATTTTTTTTCTAACGACACATTTAAAATATATTTATTTAACGAAAAGTACATTAAAGTATGACATTTGAGGAATGTCTCATCAATTTTTTATAAAGAAATATTGAAAACTATGGCAATGGTAGCAATTGTTCGGACGTGTCTCGCAAAAAAGTTGAATTGCGGTGCCCCTCATAACTCGGTGCTGGATCATCTGAAATCAAAAAACCCAAGTTCATTCGTTAGATAATAGTTTGCCCCAGGTAACGCTGTCGAGTTTTTTTTTTTAATTTAAATTTTTGAATTTTTTCGAAGACTTTGAAGTGAAAAACACAATTTTTTTAGAAAAAATCGGCTAATTTGTCATTGTAAAATCAAAATTATGAACAAAAAAAAAACTCGACAAAAAAAGTTATGAGGGGCACCGACTTTAAAAACGTTAGTATGTGGGGAAAACGCTTTAAAATGCCGAGTAACAATAGCGCGCTCGGGTCGAGTCAGGTATACATATGTACGAAAATCGGGCAGGTATACAAATGCTCATAACTTCGTCAATTTTGCTTTAATTGACTTGAAATTTTAACACAATATTCTTCAGATATTATACATTCAATTTAAAAAATAAAAAAAAAAGTGAAAAAAAATTAAATACCTTAGTTTCCATTATTGACGTGATATTTTCGACTCCGGCTCACTTTTGCCACGATATTCGGCCTATTGATCATCTGCTTCCGGGTCGTAAACAAACGTGTTGATCATCAGTTGATGTTGATGGCTGTCCTTGCTGTGGTTCGTCCTCATCCCGTTCTTGACGTTCGTGACAAACAATTATCACCGAAGGCCTTTTACAACATTTTGAACATTCGGCGCAAGAAATTTGATTGAACTTCTTTGTTGAATATATTCACTCGTCGCAAAAATTGTCGAATTAAAGCGCATTTTTTCAGAAAGGCAAGCATATGCTAAACACTAAAGATTATTTTGATGTGCAATTTGGCACAGGTAACACTAAGAGTCATACCAACCTAAAACAAAAATATTTCGACTAATGGATTTTCACGCGAAATTTGCATTAAAAAGTCTTACTAATTTTTGCCCACAATAGTAAACTTGAGTTTTATATTATATTTTATTGAGATATGCAACTTTAAGCTTTAGCTAATTGTTTGAAATTGTCTCATTAATTTTCGAAATATAAAGTCACTTACAATTCTGGTAGTCACAATTTTTCCAATTCCTTTTTGAACTTTTTTTTGTGTGAATTATATTTCTGAATTTGAATCTTCTAACTTCTAAGCCAAGCTTTAGCTTTCTTGAATATCAATATTTACCAAACATTGCTACATTGAAATCCAGCACGAACTATGCACATTCAAGTGCAGAAAAGAATGAAAAAAGAGAAAGTCATAAGTTTCTAATTCTTTTATTCAAGCGTCACGATATTTCAGTCAAGCGAAACATTTTGGCAGATGCACTTAAATTCTGTACATTGTAGGTACACTTGGCCTACATACATATGTGCATATGTATGTGTGCATGCGGCGTCATAAAAGTTTTACTTTCACAAGAAAGTTCTCAGAAAATCTAGCACCTTTCCTAGGTGCATACAAATGCACATATGTATGTACATACTTAAAGCAATAAATATGTAAGTGGAACAAAAAGTACAAAACGTTCAAAAATTTAATCGCCGTTAATGTAACTGCATATATCTATACTTAAGCATACGTATATAGTGTGGACATACAAAAAGGTTAAATATTTAGATATTGCGGGAGGTGCTAATTGATGAAATCTAGACTTCCCGCTTTGCGGCATTCACTGAGGTTGCAATGACATTTCGCCGACTTTTTTTAAAATGCATTTGTCATGAAGAGTGTAAAGTGTTTTTTTGTTTTTTTTTTTTTCAATGTGAAAAGTGAAATTTTGTTGTGAATTCAATTTGCGCCATAATGCAGAAGCGTGAAAAACTTGCTTAATGCGTGTTGACGAATATGGAGCGGCATTGTTAAATGAAAGCAAAATTTATTCTAATTAACAGGAAAAGCTTACATTTTTAAATAAAGACTGAATCAAAAGAAAGCAAGACCACTACCATCGGTGCATCAAAGTTATATTATATTTCACAGGTGCATCTGACTCTTAATTTTGATTGGTGAGACATATGTATGCTATAGACTACGAGGGCTGCTATATATATTTCTGGCCTAATAATGAAAATAGGAATATTTATCAACGAAAGTTTTTTTTTTTTTGTTTTTTTTTGCTTTGGATTTGGGTCGACCTGGAAGACCCACACGGTGGATTGCTGTTTTGTTTCGGGCTCATACGCATAGATCCATGATTCGTCACCTGTGACGATCTTATAAACGTCTTTTGAAGCACCGCGATCGTATTTTTTCAGCATTTCTTTACACCAATCCACACGAGCCTTTTTTTGAGCGATTGCCAAATTGTGCGGGATCCAACGAGAACAAACCTTTTTTACGGCCAGGAATATCGAATGTATGCTGGTGGGAGAAATGCATAGGCATACCTCTATCTGAAGGTATGTTACATGACGGTCTTGCATTATCAGCTCACTTACGGCATCGATGTTTTCTGGCACAACGGCTGTTTTTGGACGGCCTTCACGGAATTCGTCTTTGAGCGAGCGTCGGCCACGATTGAATTCATTGTAACAGTTTTTCACAGTGCTATAGGATGGTGCTTCACAGCCATACAAAGATTTTAGTTCATCGATGCACTCTTGTCGTGATAATCTACGTCGAAAATTGTGAAAAAGCATCGCACGAAAATGTTCACGAGTTAATTCCATTTTTTGGCCGAGAAGAATTTTTTTAATTCCCTGTAAATAAAACAATTCACGATTAAACAAACAAAACAAAACGTTCTGAGTGATGTTATGCTAAAAAATGTGAAACTTTCCAATGAAAATGTCAGATTGCACCTGGCAACACTTAGTGTTGCCTAGTCCAGAAATATATATAGCAACCTATGTACTTTAGTATATTCAAATATTGGAGACTTGGACAATAATCCGAGTAAAATTTTTGTGAAAATATCATATATATTGTTATGGCGATATCAGAAATAAATGGGTATCTCAAAAACTGAGATCCAGATCCAGTTCGCCTGTACAGATAGACAGACATGACTAAATCGACTATTTATGTATTTTAGAGTGTCCTACTGAGTGTTTCTAACCTCGAAAGAAATTTAGTATACCCTTATTATAAAACAATACTATATAAGGCAGGTTGGAAAATCCGAACTATTTAAAAAATTACATTTTCTACAAGAACCAATTTTATTATGCAAAATATTTGCAGCTGGGAGCATTAGTTCTTATTAATTTTCCAATAAGCATTTTCTAGAAGTTTAGTAAGCGAAAAAGTTGGCAGTGTCCGATCCCGACGATTCGGTGTTTGAGAAACGATCTCGAAGATAAATTCAAGCAATTTTGCATTGTTGTTGTTATTGTGATTGCATAAAACATTTCTACTTCCGAGTTGGCAGTTCCTGGCCGCCTGCCGCCTATAAATCCGAGGGTCCGTTCCAGTTTCTTAGACCCGACTTTTGTGGGAACGGCATTTTTGCCATCGATTTCATTGATTTGAAGGCGGTCCTTCAAAGAATCATAATAACCTAAAGTCAATCCTTCTGTTTTCGTCAGTTGTAGCTCAGAAGCTATGAGACAGATTCTCGACGTCGACTTAAAGCAATAATAATTTATCCAACACATCACGAGGGGTTGGCTGCTTCAAAACATATAAGTAGTTACGAAGCTTACGAGGTGAAAAACGCTTTGAGAATTCTTTAAACTTACAATTTAAGAAGTCTGCTGAACTGCTCTCGCCTTCTTCTTCTTAATTGGCGTAAACACCGCTTACGCAATTATAGCCGGTTAACAACCGCATCATTCGAGGCTGTTGTTGGTTTTTCATTGGGGGTGGTTTTTTACGTGGCGGGTCCCAAACCCAGCGCACAACCCTATGCAGGGATGTTTCGCCTTCTCACTATTGCTCGCCTTCAAACGGATGTTCTTGGGCTACCCAGAGGATACTTGGCCAAAGACCGGAAGTCGTGAGCTGCTTGAGTCATATGTAAAAGAATCATTTCTGCCCACTCCCAAGTGAATGGCGATCAGAGAACTTTCCTCACTTGCGTGAACTTCTACACATGACTCCATCCTCCTCTCTGTCGTCTAAACGCTAGAAATTGTCGAATGCCATTATCAAGTAAGCATCGTTTCGACCAAAACCCGTTTGGAACCGTTTAAATAAAGTTGGATAACGTAAAAAACCGATATATGAATGTCCATGAGTTAAATTGACCGAATTTATATTTCTGAATCGGTAATGAAAAGAAAAGAAGTCGATAAATTTTTTGGAAATGCTGAAAATTACTGTCAACAATTGGGCCGCATGAAGAAATCAAGCGCTCAGAAGTGACCTGCTTTGGCAAAAAGAACCTCCCAACTAAGTTGCAGGCGTGTTTGCTACCTGTTTTTAGATGAAAAAAGGGCCTTAAGAGAAGCTAAATTCCAATCCGCACTCATTCAAGGCATCACTGGATTGTAAATGCGAACACTCATCAGCAGCGAGGGAGCATTTCAGTCAAGTATTTGATGATCACAGCTCAGGTTTATACTGATAGCTATTACTTGGATTATCTGCAAGGTGCGTTCCAGAGTAAACAGGACATAAAAAGAAACAGAAAAAATGATGTTTTCGGCAAAATCAATTTATTTAATTCAAAATAGTCTCCTTCTGCTTCAATACAGCTTTTTGCATGGTCCAAAAGCATGTCGAACGAGTGTGCCGGTATGGCCGCAAGTATGCCGGTGCAAGCCTTTTGAATGGCCTCTACGTCTGTATAACGCTTTCATTTCATGGGCAAATGCATTTTTCTGAAAAGGAAGAAGTCGCACATTGTCATATCAGGTGAATATGGGTTAATGATTAAAATGTGATTTTTGGTCAAATAATCGGTCACAAACGTCGATCGTATGTTGGATTCTGTGTAATTTTTGGTCGTCAGTCATTTTGTGCGGAACAAACCCTGCACAGACCTATCGTAAGCCCAAATATTCTTTCAAAGTGCGATAAATCGATGTTTTGGAGATGTTCAATTCCGTTTCCATAAAATTCAATAATGATTTCGGCTGATTTATGATGAATTCACGTGCAGTTTAGATGGAATTTTTGGAGATTACAGATTTTGATTGGCCGACATGTTGACCGCCATTAATGTCTTCACGACCACTTTGAAAACGTTGAAACCACTCGTGCACTCTGCTAAGGGATAGGCAATCATCGCCATAAACTTGTTTCATCAATTAAAACGTTTCGGTAAAAGTTTTACCAATTTTAAATAATAAAATTTAATGTTGGCTCTTTGTTCAAAGCTCATTTTCGCACCGATAACACAAGCCTACTGACACTTAAAACGCAATAACTTCACTTCCAATCTATGAAATGTCATGAAATTCTCACTGGACAATCGATGAAAATAGCAGATTCTAACGCACCAGTCGACATATAGAAGGCGTCACCAGGGGACGCTGGGTTCAAAAAGTCCTGTTTACTTGGGAACGTACCCTGTAGCAAGAATAATAAAATCAAATATCGTATTTAAGTTTAGATGAGGAGTCCGCTCTACGTGGTCACGCTGTACTCAATTATCACTAAGCTCGGAAAATAGTTTTATCAAAAGCTGCACTTAGCTAAGTAATTTCTATAAATGAGAGACAACAGCTAAATTTTTAGGAAAAGTCACACACTATACATATCTTCAACGAAACCTACTATTTCTCACTCCTTCTCCAAACGGCCAAATTATTTCAACACAATCATCAATTAATACAAATATTTTACTAAGAAGTAACCATCAAAACTCTTCTTCTGGTTATTTTTTCTTGTTAACAATAATTTATAAGAACAAGTATCGTTCAGAGACCCTTCTTTATACGCTTATCAGTGGGAAATAAATCACACTAATTATTGATGAGCTCCCAAAGATTGCTCGCGACATACTCACCACTACACGGCCAAGTACTAAGTATACACGCTGATAAGATCAGTTAACACAAAGTGTAACGAAAAGATAAAAAGACACACACACACACATATAAGTGGTTTGCACGCTTCCAACTGCTCGCTCACGCGCTCTCTTGGCGTTTACCTGCCGGAGCGAACATGTTGCAACGAATCTGTTGCATTGCAGCTTAACTCCAGTCAAGTAGCCGCTAGCTGGAGTCAAAGTGTACCACCGCATGAGATACCAGATACTTTGGCACGATCGAACGCGTGTCTCGCTCGATTGCTTGCTGGATTGCTTAGTGGGCTGCTTGGCTGCTTGGCTGACTTTGTTTGGGGACATTCGCGTGAGCAAAATGCTCAAATTGAATTCAGTTTTCTTTCGAGCGTCGCACAAATGAGTCAGATCGGCGGTTAAATGGTAATTTCTCAAGAAGTGACGCTTGTAAGGCAGGCGGAAATTAAGTGAAGTAAAGAAATTAAAGTAAAATTAATAAAATATGCTTAAGTAAACGCATTTAACAGGAAAGTAATTGCTATGAAAATAATTTTTTTTGCTGCGCGTATGGTTTGCATTGGCAGCATGTGACTGCAAAGTGTGCGAAACTCGCTAAAACGGTTTTTTTTTGGCGAAGGTGAAAAGGAAATCTGGAAAAAGTAATAAACAATAAAAAGTTCGATGAAAGCGAAATGTCAACCGAAGCTGTTAGTATAATTTATGCGTGAAAGCAAAAACCACAAAAGCAACAAAAACAACAAAAAAGCAACAAAAAACAACAAAAAAGCAACAAAAAGCACCAAAGTTGATAAAGAAGCGTGCAAAAGTTGAGCCCCCAGTCAACGCTCACAGTTTTTTCTAACTAAAAGCAAGCTTTGCTGCAATTGTTTAAATTTCTACGTCAAAAACACAAACAAATTCCATTTGCTGCCATTTCGTTTTGCAACATTGCTTCGTAGTTTCGACAAAATCAAAACAACGCGGCGAACTTTATTGCTCGAATTGATTGACCATTTCCTCCGCATAATTTTTTTCCTAAATATTTATTGTTGTTGTGCGCGCAAGTTTTGCAAACAAATTAGCCGCTTGATCGACAGCTGGGCGCTGGTGCTTACAGTGAGATTCTCCGCGTGTGCCAGTGTGTGTGTGTTTGTCTTTAAACGACTCAAATTAATAAAAACAAAGGCTGAAAGCCATTAGTCAGCGCGCGCTTCTAAGAAACACAACAACAGCAACAATATAGAACAAAAATAATTAAACGTAAACGCGACAGACTGTTAGAGCGCACTTGAGAGCGTCAGCGAGACGGTAGTTGAGTGCGCGGGGGGTGAAGCAAGGCCGCGGCGATAAATTCCGATAAAGGTGTGCGGCTTATTGAATTGTTGTTGCGCTGCAATATATGAAAGTATTTTTTTATTATTAGGTGAGAGCAAAAGTGCAGCTTAGAATTATTAAAACTGCATAAATAAGCATTAATAGGCAACAACAACAACTTTACGTCTATGTCTCTACAAGCTTGTTCAACTTTGCTCACGTAAGACGCTGGTGCATAAAAGCAATTCGAACAAATTATTATCAAAACAGCCAGAGAGCATTTGCCGCGACCGTGCATGTCGGCGATAAGATAAAACACCGTTAGCACGTTCTTAAAAGCAAGTAAATCGAGCGTGTAAATTAAGCGCTTGTCAACGAAAGTCAATTACATGCAATTTCTTTGTGTTAGTTGGTGCTAAAAAAATTTAAAAATATTAAAAAAAAAAATTTTTTTAAATTAAAAAAAAAATTAAAATTAAAAAAATAAAAAAAAATCCAAAACCGAGTCATACACTAAAATACAACAAAATTGTGCTAACAGTGCAAATAAAAATAAAAACAACAAGAAAATAAAAACATTTTATGACCCAAAAGTCCCCAACAGCCACGAAACCTCCTGCCTGCCTGCCAGCCAGCACTTATTTGCTATCTTATCAACGCGACTTCGAACAAAAGCAAACTTTCGATAAGCCATTGAGTTATGAGCCAATTGTAGAGTGAATAACGTTACGAATGAAGTAAAGCGCCTGCAAGTTGTATGCCAAGTCGTCGTAAAATACCAATAATTCCGCAATCTGTCCCAGTTGCCCTTGAAGCGCTGCAGCCGTCCAGCAGTAGTCGTGTGAACTAATAAAAACGGCGCAGAGGCAGCGCTGCAGTTCGTCTTACGCAACGGTATTTGCGAAAAATTGCGAAAATATTTAATAAATATGTTTTTTTAATACTTTTTTATGATTGCGTATACGCCCTAGTGCACCGACTTATTTGTGAATTGCCAAAAGAAGAGCAAGTGCTTGAAAAAAGTACGTGTTGCTAAAGCAGACTTGCGCATGCACAAACATACTGACTTACAAATATACATACAGACAAACATACTTACATATGTATATAAATACATAAATCTATCGCTTACCAATTGTGGGAATTATTGCAAAAGCTTACATTCCATGCTACACACTGCTTGCCCAAGCAACTAACAAATCTAGACACACGAGCAGAAAAGTGGATGGCACATTGTTTGCCCATAAACGTGCTATCAGCTGCATACTGCAACGCGCATACGTGTGTGTGTGTGTGAATTGAAAGTACACTCGCGCACGCAATAACTGCGAACGGTTATAAATGTCGGTGCGACTGTGTGTGACTGTGCGAAAAGAATAAGCAGTAAAGTTTGATATAGACAGCATAGCAAGCGTACAAGTGCAGAGGGAGACAAAAAGAGGGGCGAAGGAGAAAATAATTGAAAATTACTTCAAATGGGCTTAAAGTGTTGCGGCGCAAATTCTTCTTAGAAAATGTTGAGCTATCATTGTGGCTAAATAAGGCTTTGAACAACAGCAACAACAACAACACTAAAAAAGAAAAACAACAGCAACGGCTACATAGTCAGAATCTAATAAGAAAATAATAACAACAAAAATAAAAAAACAACAACAACAAAAAACAACAAAAACAAAACAACAATAACAACAACAAACAACAAAAACAACAATCAACAAACAGCAACAACAACAAACAGCAACAACAACAAACAGCAATAACAAAATAAACTGCGAAAAATAATAAAAACAAAAAAGTAATAAGTACAACAAAAACAACAAACAGCAAAGCTACAACAACAACAAAAACTAACAATAAGAGCAGCAAACACCTTACCGACAACAAAAACATTAACAACAACAGCATCACTGAAAACAACAAAAACAACACCAATCACAACAGCGCATCGCCTTAAATCGCAACAATAAAAGAAGCAAATAAATGCAGGCGTTTTAAAAATAACAACAGCAACGCGTAAGTGCAACAGTAAAGCATCGTTAGACGCGCAAAATAAAAATAATAAAAACAAACAACATTGCAAGCAACGCCGCAACAAAGTAGCTGCTACTGTCTATGTATTCCATAAAATATTTCCACACTATCTAACAAATCACAAATCAGTGTATACAAAAACAAAAACAAATACTATATATAATTGAGCCACACAGTGTTTCGTGTACAACAATAGCAATAACAACATAAGATTCTCAACGCGACAACATTTTAAGCGGCCAGCGACAAGCAGTTTGAGTCACAACACCAAAATGGATATAGAATCAGACGACTCGGAACGCTGGGAGGACTTTTTTGGTAAGCGCTCACTTACATACACACAAGTACTATGTATAGAAATACGTAGGAATAGATGAAGATGCACTCGCTAGTGCATGGCTTCGCTTCCTACTTGCGTTTCTGCAATTTCGTTGTTGTTTGTGTTTTTTTTTTTAAGCTTTTGTTTGCCATTTTTGCCAAAGGCGTTTGACGCATTTACCATAAATGATAGCGCTCACGCTGCTGTTTTCCAGCAAATGCGGCAAGTGTTGGTAGGGGGAGGTGTACGTATTCTTCAACATATCTATGCAGACAGATGTACATATCTATGATGATTTACTTACATGTATATGGCTTCTGATGTTTAGAAATAATTAGCATTGGTGAGGTGTGGCTCCCCAGAGACCTCTAGAAAATGCAGCAAAATGCAGGATATATGCCCAATTCTGAAGTAGAATGTTGAAAAGAAAAAGTCTGTAATTTACTTAGACTGTTTAAGGTTTTTAAAAATTTAAGAAAAATCGGTAACTTACTTAGAATGTTTAAATTAAAAAAAAAAAAATAGGAAAAAATCTTTAACTCATTTTGAGTGTTTAAGGCTTTTAAACTTTTTTTACTATTTATTTATGCAAAGTCAGAAAAAATTTTATATGAAATCCTTTTTTCCAAAACCAAACAAAAAAAAAAACCATAAAATAACAAAAAATTCCATACAAGAAGTTCATTTTGATCGTCCAGTTTGTAGGGAAGCTGTAAGGTATAGTGCTTCGATCTTAAATATATCTTCAACGCATATACCGTCTATATAAATACCATATTTTGTGGGGAAATCTCGTCAAATACAAAAAAAAACTGATGGATCAGTTTGAATGGCTATATCATATACCAGCTTGCTCAGGAAAATTTCTTCAGCTATTAAAGTGTTGCCATCGAAAATTATCCATGCCAAATTCTGTGACGATTCCTTGACAAATAAAAAAAATGTTTCATACAAGAACTTAATTTTCTAAAGATCGTATGGTAGCTATACGCTATAGTGCTGCGACATCTTCCGGTTTAGCAAATGAGGACCTTCTTGAGTAAAAAGGAATATGTGCAAAATTTCAGAAATTACTAGTATACAGACAGACCGAGAGACGGGCATGAACAACTGACTTTTTCACGCCAACGTTACCACTTATATCGGTATTCTGCTTGAGACGATTGTCTCATATCTCTAATTGTCACAATCTTAATTTATTGACTCTGTTAGTCAGGAGCCTCTTTTTGGTATTCTGGCAGATACAGTATCCTGCTATACAGTATACCAAAATGAGACTCCTGACTAACAGAGTCACTAAATTACTATTGTAACAATTAGAGAGTCCTTTTCAACAATTTTTTTTTTCTCAAAAATAAAAATAAAATATTTTATTAGAATTTTTTATTGTTACAAACATACATACAAACGAAGAAATTCTGAAATTTTTGGAAAAAATATCACGGTCATTGCGACGTCATTTCCGGTGACTCCTCAGAAAAAAGATCCGCCTGCGTTGGCAGGATAACTCTTTATAGGAAAATATTAAGTGAACAAATATGTACGTGTTTTAGTTAAAACTTCAATTAGAACTTGGACTAACGAAAAAAACGGAACATTGGATTTTTGGCTGACAGTTTTTCAAAAAAATTAAAATTTGGCGACATTTTTTCCAAATAGTTATAATCAAAAAAAAAAATCCTTCGTCCAAGTCTTTAAGAATTGTATATCAAAGAACTGTGTAAAATTTCATGAAGACCGGTTGAGCGGTTCTAGAGAAATCTTGCCAATTGACTTCGAAAAACACAGTTTCGAGAAAAACGTGCTTAAAGACGACGCACTTAGCCCAGCTAGCCTCGAGCGCACAAGTTTTAAAGGCTGTATATCTTAAACTATTACTCGGGTTAACTTGAAAATTTAGGGCAATATTCTATGGATGTTGCAGACGATAAAACAAAAAAAAAAAAATAATTTAAAACCCCAAAACCCATGTAGCCTCTTAAAAAAATCCATCTGCGCGCTGAATAGTTAGCGTGTGACCGGGTTAGGACCTGATATCTCGTCAACGAACATGCTTTCGATCGAATTCTTTATAGCTGACCTTTTTTAGTAATGTCTACATTAAGTCGACCGATCATATGCACTCATCCAACCTTTGCTTCCTCTATAGATATATCCTTATTAATGTTCCCTTTCAAAATATGAAAATTGTATGATTGTTTGCCGTTAGACATGTGTGTATCGAACATAACAGAAACAAGTCACTGAGTTTCAACAAGATTCCAGAGAATGGTGAGTCTCTTTTTGCTGGATGAAAGTCTTATAATGCAATATTGAGTAAGAGATATGCATTTTTGGCAGTGACTTTGTCGAGGAGAATTATTTTGATAGTTTCTACTTACGTTTTACGAGGTGTTCAGGAAAATGTGGCGAAATTTGAAAACTTTGGGACTTTGAAGTTTTCAATTGTCAATTTTTTATGATATTGTTTTACATGCCCTGTAGTCCGCTTAAGTATTCAGCTGTATTCATTACATACTTTGGCTGTAGTATCCGCTAAGTATATAGGTCTTTTAGAGAGCTTGGGGACTTGCGCTTTTTAAAAGCTCACTCTTCGTTGCTTATTCAATTCCTGACTAAAAGTAATACTGCAACGAAGCCCCAACCTCCATATAAACCAGACTTTGTACTTTTTTCATATTTCCAAAAATAAATAAATGTCGTTTTATAAGACAACCGAAAATCGAGTTTGAGATATGTTTCGAAGTTTGGAAGAAGTGCTGGCATATATCATATTATATTTAGAATAAAAGTAAATATAAAAGGAAAGTGATATTCTAAGAAATTTTGTCAACTGTGTACTTGGAACAATGGCACTGTTTTTGGAAATTCTGAGTTACAAAGCAATTTTTCTCAAATATAGTACACACATATATTGTGTGTATAGCTAACTTTTAATGATTTAAAAATGAAACACGCTTCAAAGAAGTCCAAACACTTTAAAAACTCCATTGTATCGAATAGCAATTTATTGCTTGCAACATAAAATATTGCACGGCACTGCAAATCACCGACACCATCACGCTGTGCCGTGCTGCGCCTGCTCAAGCCTGAGTCACATGCAACGTTCTGGCGCATGGCGCATGTGCAACGCGCTATACGGCACCGAGCAGCAGGAATGCTGCGTTTAGCAAACGGCAAATTTATGCCGAAATCCGCTTTTGGCTCGCTTAATAAGGTTCTTTACATTTTTGCAGCGATGCTTTTGTTTTTGAAGATACGCTTTGCTTACTTTACTCGCTTTTGTTGCCGCTTGTTTGTTCTTTTTTTGTGTGTGTTCTTATTATAGCATTGCGGGAACGAAGTTCTGTGCGCACACACATGCATACAAACAGGCGGTTGGGCCTCCATGCGCCGGGAGGCCGGTTGTGGCCAATATTTTGTTGTTTTTGTTGTTGTTGCTTGTTTGTTTTCTTAAGGTTATTGTCATCAGCGATTGTTGCGCCATTGCTTACAGCCAGGCATTGTTGTTCTTGTTGTTGTTACTGTACTGTTTGCGCGAGTGAGTATTCTGCTTTGATTTTAGTTTCGCATGCTTTGCGGTCATTTCCCTTTACGGCACATATACATATGCATGTGTGTGTATTTGCTTATGCTGTCGCTAAGCCATGTGCGCGACCCGCCTCGCGCACTCGCCTCCTCGCCCTATCATGCAACGCTACGCTACACGCCACGCTGAGCCTCGCTGGCATTTCCATTTCAGCCTGACTTCGCCGGGTTTGAAGCTGTGTTGCAACTAACTGTTAATTCGTTGTATGCTTTGCGGCTTTTAAGCCTTTTTTCCATTTAATTCATTTCTTAATGGATTTAGCCAAAGGCTTGTCTGCTTGCTTGCACAGCACACACGGGCATACATAACATATATATGTGTGTGTGTATATGCTAACGAATATTGACAGCGCTTGGAAGCGCAATCAAGCTGAACCTTTTATCTTGTTTTTAGTTTTTGTTGTTTTGTTTTGCTTTTCGTATTGATCATTCTTGCTTTAATACAACGGATTCTTTCTGTAATGAGATTTACAGCGATTAATTTGCTCAGAAGCATGGGTTCCTCATATGCTCCGCCGATTGAGTCATTTTGGCCGCGAGTAAATGTCGATCACTTCATTGGCAAATAAAAAGCCTGGCGATCATTTGCATTGTCATTAATGTTATTGATTACGAAACAATAAATTTCGGTACACAATTATACTTACTTATATGCATACAGACATACACGTTCTTTAGCTACTTGGAATTAAAGCATTTATTTTATTAATTATACTTCTTGCAATACATTTTCTTTGGTTTCAGTTTCCATTTACAACAATATCGTAAATGTGTATGCTATATACTTACATTTATGTACATTTCTGTATATACAGTATATTATGTAGCAAAGTAAATACCAATGGACTCATGAGTTCCAAAATGTAGCATAGCTTGAATCACTGGACTTTGCGGGTAGTAGTTTTAAGAAAAATATTTAAAAATAATATCGTACTCACACATGCATTCAAATGTACATACAAATTTAGTGTTGTCAGAATTTGCTCTGATTTTCGCTTCTTTTCAAGTGCTTTCAAGCGGCTTTGGTCAGAGCTGACGCATATTAATGCGTTTACGTGCCTCAATGCTGCTGCGAGTGCTCATTCCAAAAGAATTAACTAAAAATAGAAAACTTTCTTCTTTGCCGGATATTTTGTAGTTTTTATTAGATTTATTTTTTCAAATTTTTTTCATATTTTAATTTTTTTTATCTCATTTTTTGTTATTGTTTTAAATAGTTTTTTAAATATTTTCAAGCCTTTCTGGAATTTTTTTTGTATAGTTTTAAGATTTTTTCTTATTTTAATTTTTTTATCTCATTTTTTGTTATTGTTTTAAATAGCTTTTTTAATATTTTCAAGCCTTTATGGAACTTTTTTTTATTTTTTCAAATTTTTTTCTTATTTTAATTTTTTTTATCTAATTTTTTGTTATTGCTTTAAATAGTTTTTTAAATATTTTCAAGCCTTTCTGGCACTTTTTTTTGAGTTTAAAGATTTTTTTCTGTGTATCACAATTTTTCGGCGGTTAATTGTAATTTGTTTTTTGGTTTTTATTAAATTTATTTTCTCAATACTTTTTTCTTGTTTTAACGTTATTTTTTCAATTTTTTATTTTCGGTTTTATATATTTCTTTTAAATTTATTTCTAATATTTGTTACACTTATTTTTTTATTCTTTAAGCTTTTCTGGGATTTTTTTTTTATAGTTTTAAAATTTTTTTTTTGTATCAGAATTTTATAACAAAATTGATTAATTTTGGTAAATTTTTTTTTATTACTATTTCTCATAATAATGATTTTATTTTATTTTAGTTTATATTAACAGAAATATAATTTATTTGAAATATATAAAATCATATTTGTCAGTGTTACATTTTTCTTTTTAATTCAATCTTTACAAAAGTAATTTTGACTTCAATAATTAATATTAATTTTTTTTTATTATTATTTGTTTTTTATTATATTATTATTGGTTTTTCTTTAATTTGAATTTTGTTATTTTATTATTATTTTTTTTGGAAAAATTATGTTTTCATTATTTTTTTAAACTTTGTTTTCTGTTTTCTTTAATATATTTTTGATATTTTGTGCTTTAGTGTAATAATTTGTTTGCGAAAAATTTATTTTAATATTTTTAAATTTAATTTTTACATTTTTATTTATTATAATATAAATTTTGCCAGTGTGTACCAAGAATTTTTTTTAATCTTTCGTTTCTGTAAACTTCGTTTTTGTTTTATAATTTTTTTTAGTGTTTTTAATATTAATTTTTTTAATTTTAGTTATATTTTTACTTTAATTTTAATTATAATTTTGATTAACAAAAAATTTTTGTATTAAAAGCTATTTTCAAAAACTTTTTATCGTTTTTTTTTTTTTGTTCACTATTTTTTTATTTTTATTTCTTAAAAATAATCCGGCTATTTTTGTTTTATTTCAGATTTTTTTCTTTAAAATTTTCTCTAATTTATATAGTTTTATATACATATGTACATATAATATAATTTTTGTCCGTGCACCAACATTTTACTCGATTTTTTTTTTGTTTTTTAATATTTATTATTAATATTTATTCTAAATTTATTATCTTTTATATCTTTGATTAAATTATAACAGTATTATTATTTAAGTGTAGACTTTTTTTAATAAAAAATGTTTTTAATTTTTATTTGTAAAAAATTTAAAACTAAATATTATGCAAAAAACTTCTGGAACATAGGTTCAGTTTTTATTATATCTTCTTTTTTATAAATTATTTTATAATAGGTTCGTGTTTTTTTTCTCTTGTTGTCTTTTTTTAATATTGTTTTAAGTGTAACCATCATATATTTTGTAAACAAAAAATATTTTTATAATTTGTTAGTTTTATTTTATTGTTAGTATTCATATATATTTTGTTTCATTATTTGATTTATTCTTTTTATTATATGAAAATGTACTATGTGCTGTTTTTCTTTTCGTTAGGTTTTTGTACTCATTATATTAATCATATGTTTTAGTACACAAAAACTAACTTTTTTAAAAACTTTTAACAATATTTTATTCATTATTATTATTTATAATAGATTTTGTTTTAATTTTTATTATTTCTTATTATTTATTTCTTTTAATTTGTATTACTTTTTCAATAAATATGGTTATTTATTACATTTTTTCATACATATTTTTTACAAAATTTTTGTTTTACTAGACATTATTTTTGTGTTTTTTGTGTTTGCAAATCACAGATGTCAAATCCATTAAAAAATGTAAGCAGTTCGGCGACTGTACCACAAAAAAAAAAAACAATTTTTTTCTTACAATTAAAGGATCACTGAACTTGAAAAAGCAAACCTTCAACTTCGCATTATTGTTGTTTATCTGAAATATTTATTTCATATCAAACAAATGGAAATTAAATGGCATTTATGAAATTTCATGAACTATTTATAAAAGATATCGAATTTCATATTTTTGTAAACAAAATAAATATCTAAAAATTGTAAGTCTTATTAAAAAATCAAACAATATGACCCCTGGACTTGAAAGCGGACATTGACAAGCGCTGATAAGGCAAAGGAAAGTGGAAATGAAAAAACTGTGATACTGTGTAATATTTAATAAGTGCTATATACATATGTATAGAAACAAAGATACATACATACATATATACATTTACTATAAGTGTTTACGCAGTGCTTTCATTTTTTAAATCTTAGATTTTTTTCCGTTCTTTTTTTCTTTAAGTAAAGTAAAGAAATGTTCAACATTTCACTTGTGCTATAGAGCAGAAATGGAGCGTGAAATTGATATCAAGCTGTATATATGTATGTACGTATGCAATGCACTTGTGCGTAATTGTAGTTTTTTTTATGCGTGTGTTGGTGTGCTGGCATTATTAATGGCCGTTAAATGGACACAAATGAAGCGAGCGATAAAACAAGCAAGAGCAAATGAGAAAAAAGTAAGACAAGAATATGGTGGTAGAATAAAAACTAGAGAGAACAGTTGATAAAAAAGCCAACAAAATACACAAATAATGAAAGGCAGTAAGTCAAGCACTTGTGGCAGTTAGATAGAAGTTGCAACACCAGTTCAAATATTGGAAGTAAAAAAAGTGTTTAAGCCAATACAATATAGCTTGATATATACACATATGTACATATGTATATAGTATGTACATAATATATAAGTAGTATACAAAGTCAAGTGTGTGTAGATGTGACATAAATCGACAGTGATCCAATCATAATGTCGCTGCAACTGTCAGCAGCATTTCAAAATGTTCTTTTGACAGCGCATATGTATGTGTGCGTGTTGGTGTATGAACACGAGCGTGTCTGTGAGTGCCACACTGCAGTCAAAAATCAATTAAGTAAGTCAAATAACAAATGTCAATGCAGTTAATGAATACAGCTTTAGTTTTTTTATGCTCGTGGGGACTTGATTTAACACCAAAAAAGATAAAGCATGAATAGTCAGAAATATGGGGGTTTCTTATGACATTTGATATGACTTTTTTCTAAAAAAAAAACACACTAATTGTTCAGGAAATGGTTTTCTATTTAGTTTAAAGTCGATGCAATTAAGTTCTGAATATAACATCATTCAATCCACGACTTCTTTTACTGGAACGAATTAGATGAACCCAATTTTCGCGTATTTTTTAAACTACTACTAAATAAAGTCGTATGCCATGAATAGCATGTTCAATATTGACTTCTAAAGCTTGAAGAGAGTCTGGTTTATTGCAAAAGACCAATGGCTTCAATTGATTGTTGCATTTTTAGAATTTTTAAACTATTAAAATTCTTAGAATTTTGTTTTTTTTTTGGAATTTTGAAATTTTTGAAAAATTTTAATTTGAAATTTTTGAAAAATTTTAATTTTGAAATTTTTGAAAAACTTTAATTTCGAAATTTTTTAAAACTATTTTCCTTAAATTTAATTTTTTTGATATTTTTGTAATTCTGAAATTTTAGAATTTTTTAAAATTGTTTTTATACAACTATTAAAATTTTACGAATTTTGTATTTTTTTGTAATTTTGAAATTTTTGAAAAACTTTTAAATTTTTTAAAACTATTTTTCCTAAATTTTATTTTTTTGATATTTTTGTAATTCTGAAATTTTGAAAAAAATTTTAATTATTTTAAATTTTAGAATTTTTTAAAATTATTATTTTTTTCAAACTATTAAAACTTAAAGAATTTTTATTTTTATTTTCTGAATTTTGAAATTTTTGAAAAACTTTAATTTTGAGATTTTTGAAAAACTTTAATTTTGAAAATTTTTAAACTATTTTCCCTAAATTTTATTTTTTTGATATTTTTGTAATTCTGAAATTTTGAGAAAAACTTTAATTATTTTAAATTTTAGAATTTTTTAAAATTGTTTTTTTTAAAACTATTAAAATTTTACGAATTTTGTTTTTTTTTTTGTAATTTTGAAATTTTTTAAAATTTTGAATTTTTTTTAAACCTTTTCCAAACTATCAATATTTTACGAATTAAAATTTTTAATTATTATAAATTTTGAAATTAACACAAAATGTTTAAAACTACTAAATAAAGTCGTATGCCATGAATAGCATGTTCAATATTGACTTCTAAAGCTTGAAGAGAGTCTGGTTTATTGCAAAAGACCAATGGCCTCAATTGATTGTTGCATTTTTAGAATTTTTAAACTATTAAAATTCTTAGAATTTTGTTTTTTTTTTTGGAATTTTGAAATTTTTGAAAAATTTTAATTTGAAATTTTTGAAAAATTTTAATTTTGAAATTTTTGAAAAACTTTAATTTCGAAATTTTTTAAAACTATTTTCCTTAAATTTAATTTTTTTGATATTTTTGTAATTCTGAAATTTTAGAATTTTTAAAATTGTTTTTATAAAACTATTAAAATTTTACGAATTTTGTATTTTTTTGTAATTTTGAAATTTTTGAAAAACTTTTAAGTTTTTTAAAACTATTTTTCCTAAATTTTATTTTCTTGATATTTTTGTAATTCTGAAATTTTGAAAAAAATTTTAATTATTTTAAATTTTAGAATTTTTTAAAATTATTATTTTTTTTTAAACTATTAAAACTTAAAGAATTTTTATTTTTTTTTTCTGAATTTTGAAATTTTTGAAAAATTTTAATTTTGAAATTTTTGAAAAACTTTAATCTTGAAATTTTTGAAAAACTTTAATTTTGAAAATTTTTAAACTATTTTCCCTAAATTTTATTTTTTTGATATTTTTGTAATTCTTAAATTTTGAGAAAAAATTTTATTATTTTAAATTTTAGAATTTTTTAAAATTGTTTTTTTAAAACTATTAAAATTTTACGAATTTTGTTTTTTTTTTTTTTGCAATTTTGAAATTTTTTAAAATTTTGAATTTTTTTAAAACCTTTTCCAAACTATCAATATTTTACGAATTAAAAATTTTTAATTATTTTAAATTTTGAAATTAAAACAAAATGTTTAAAACTGTTTTTTCTAAACTATTGAAATTTTACGAATTTTTAAAAAAATTCACATTTCGCATTAGAACTAGAAAAATTACATTTTTTTTATTATCCTCCATATTTATATAAAAAATCAAAATTTAACGTTTGCAATTTTTTTTATTTTTATCTTGTTTTTGGCAACTTAAAATAATTGTTGCGGAAGTAATATGCATTATCCCAATATTATTTTAACTCCTCTCTACACTTTGGTTTTTCTTTTGGTGATTTTCTTTTCGTTCTACTTACAAGAACATATTTACTTAAATATCATAGCCAAACGAATAAAATAAGAGCGATATTTAGTGCATTATGTATGTATATGGGTGTATGTGTGCAGCTCGTGCGCGTCTTGTTTGACACCGCCTCATATTTCCGCTGTCAACAAGCCGTTGTTAGAGCTCCACCATCATACTGTTTGTCCACTTGTACTTGCTTGTTCGACTGTTTACTCATAGGTCCAAGGGTCAACGTCACACATACAACTTTTCTAAACAAAAAAAAAACCTCAAAAAACAAGCAGAAAACGCTCGTTCATAGCACTGAATAACGCTGCAAATGCTTTTTAGGTTTATTTGTACATCATATATATTTATTCTAAGTATATATTACATATACATATACATATGTATTTTTATTTGTATATTGCATGTGTGTTCTACTTGCCTCCGCCAATGACCTCAACTTGTGTCACAATGCTGATTGTTCAATTTACACACACATACTGATCTCAGACAAGTATAATTGTTTGCTTGGCTGCCGCCCGCGGCTTGTGGCAAGTTGCATGCATGCATACATTCTACCTCAAGTGTCCGCAGCATCTGTTTTCCCCACTTGATGTTAATCTTTTAATAGTACAACATTCTATTGAGCCACCACAGCGGCCACTTCACCTTCTTTCTTTACAAAATCTTTCGCCTTTCTTCATTCAATTCAAAAGTGATTTTCCTTTACCTTTTTCGCTTTTTTCTTTAAATGAAATTTACATAAATGCCACACTCAATGATTGGCACGTGTGTGTGTGTGCGTGTAAGTGGCGCAACGAATTGCAATTCAGTTAAGTTAGTCACTTACTTAAAGCGGACAAAACGCTGGCAACGCTCCTGATAAGCGCTGGCGACAGTTTTATTTCTTGTATTTAGTGCTATTTGCTCTTATCTAAAAGATACAAATTGCCTGTAGAGCTGTGAATATATATCGCGGCATGTGTATGTGAGTGTATGTATGTATGTATTCATGCATGTGGATTTATATGTGTACGTGTATGCGTATGTGTGCTTACTTTGTTATAACTTCATTGCTGTTGGGTGACTAACAGTACACATATGATTATTGTTGTTGGTAATATGCTTCTCCATTCATTTGTGCTCTTGTTGTTGCTTTTATGCACTCAACTCTGCACTTTTAATTGAATTAAATTTTATGAGTAGTCTTTATGAAAGTTTGCTTTGTGTAGAATTCTTTCGATTTCACAACTCTTGCTGTCAGGCTTCTGTTCGGAGTGAGAGCAGATACAATGAGTTTGCGTTGTTGTATTGAACATGTGAGTTAAATTCTTATAAATTATGGATATATAAACTAATATTCATAAAAACTAAACCGTACTGTTTAAAACCTTGCTAACGTCTTTCTCTTCCTCTGCTTCTCCCATCAAGAATGCGTTGAACACTCTCAGAACTGTAGGGTTTTTATCCATTCGGACGACATGACCTAGTCAGTTTCTTAAATTTTTTTTATTCATATTCCAAAAGTATCCAAAATAAGAACAAATAAACATTTCGTAAAATTATGAAGGCCACTCCCTTGTCGTCGCTATTTTTAACCTCGCAGTGATTTCAAAAATAAATCATTATTGGTTTCCTGTTGAAAACAAATGTGTGTGTAATTTCGAAATTTTATCAAATTTTTATATTTTTAAATTAAAAAAAATGTTAAAAGAATATAAAAGTAGAAACTTCTAAAAAATGTTAAATCTCGAAATTTTTAGATCAATTTAAATTATACATTTTTTTAAATTTTAAAATAATTTAATTTTTAAATTTTTTTTTTAAATTTGGTGCTTTTTCAAATTTTTTTTTTTAATTTCAAAACTATTTTAGATTTTAAAATTTTTAATATTTTCAACTTTTTTAAGTTTGTATATTAGAAATGTTTAGATTTATACGCTGTTGTTGACTTATACCATACGCTTGTAATGGATCTTAAATTATGAAATTTTTTATAATATTTTAATTTTTGAGACATTTTTTTTTAATTTTGTGGCGATTTCATTTAAATTTCGGAGCAATTTCAATTTTCTAGATATTTTTTAATTTTAAATTTTTTTTTAGATTTCGAAATTTTTATAGTTTAATTTTTTTTTTTTTGAAATTTGGAAATTTAATTTAATTAATTTTAAATTATTTTAGATTTGGAAATTGTTAATTTCTTTAATTTAATTTAATTATTATTTTAGATTTGGAAATTGTTAATTTTTTTCTCTCTTGAAAATTTTTAAAAGTTTTAAAATTTTTTAAATTTTGAACATTTTTCGAATTTGTTAATTTCTTAAATCAAGTTTTTAAATTAAATTTTTTGAAGTTTAAATTTATTTTTTATTTTTTCAAGATTTTACATATTTTTAAAATCAAAGTTTGTATTTCCATTTTCTTTCTTGAACACTTTAAAAATGTTTGAAATTTGGAACTTTTTCAAATTTTTATATATTTTAATTTATTCAAATCAAAATTTTTAGTTTTTATTTTTCAATTTTTTAAAATTTTTAAAATTTTTTTCAAATTTTTTAAATGAAATTTTTCAATTTTTAAATATTAAATTCCTTTTTTTTCCAATTTTTAAATTTCTTTTTTTTTAATTTTTAAATTTTTTCGAGTTTTGAAATTTTTGAAAATTTGTATTTCTTTAATTTTCTTTTAATCTGCAAAAATGCTTGGGTTTTTGCTTATGGAGTTCTTAAAATTTGATTTTTTTTATAAATTTCCTAACATTATGTTTCTTCTTAGAAAACACCCTTCTACAACAATACCAAATCTCCAATGCATACATTTTTGAAGAAAAAAATACTGAAATGAGAGAGTCCGTGCTTCGATTTTCATTCCGAGAACGTCATTAGAATGACACTAAATAATCTTTTCGAATTCTTATATGGCGACCAACATATTTAGATCAACTATATTTAAAAGCTGAAGATTCATTATTATATAATCCTTGAAACCAAGGTTCTAATTTAGAAGTGATCCACAAAAAAAGATCTATGTAGTATAGTTTGCAATAACATTATCTTTTAATTTTTCCTTTTAAACTGAACAGCTGGCAAGCTAAAGCACCGATCTTCGTTTATGTTCTTTGAAAACAGCTTTTTTCCAAATATATGATCAAGCATGGTGGATATATGCTTTTGATTTAACCAAACAATTGTGGCTATGCAATGATGGGACGAACTTTAAAAACATTTGTCTGAGTATATCTATCTGAGTATATAGTATGTAGGACATTTATTGGTTAACAAATAAACAAAAAAAAACAGAAATAAAAAATATTGGAATCTAAATGTAATATCCACTATTTTCTTCTAATATTTAGTTATTCTTGTCTTTGTGTGGCTTCAAGTCCTCAACTCTTTCTGACTTATAATTTCATCTGCAGCTCTAAACTTTCTACGCTTGTTCTAAGTTATCCATCAATATTATTTCTAAACCGCCCAAACAAAGTTCCGTCTTACGCTATAAATTTATTTCATTTAATGCTCTAACTTCTAACTTCAAGAGGATTGAAAAATGATTTTATAACATAAGACGACACTTTGTTTTTGCTTCTGGCAATATTTCATGACCCAAACTTTGGTTTATTATTTTTTAATAAGCTCAGTCCAAAACTAAACAAATTCTCAAACTATCAGGAAATTAACAAAAACAATGAAATAGCTGATTTATTGGTAATCAGATTAGCATGAATACTATACTAGATGACAGGAGAACAAGAGAATAAAAATTAAAATAAATGCAAAGTCGCCAACACCTTTGGGCCGCACAACAATTACTCATACCAAACAGACGAGTGAAAAAAGAAACTTAGTGAAGAAAGGAAAACATGTCAACTCATCGTAAATCACAGGCGAACAAAAGAAGTGCGAGATAAAACAACTAATGAAAAATCATAAACAATAAATTTTATTGGTCACTTTTATTTTTTCTTTGTTGTTTTTTTTTTCGAATTGAGAAATCGGAAATGAAATGAAAGTTCTGATAAGTCTGTGGAGAAAAAGCTGAAGTTAAAAAAAAAAAATTGAAAAATCAGAAAATATAAATAAAAATCTTAAAATACAGCGCGTCAAGTTTTGGTGCGTACACGTGTTTGTATGTTTAACGGATTGCAGCATGCTGCAGCAACATGCATACAACGCCAGCCCCCAACGCTGCAGCCAAAGCGGTGAGCGCACAAAAAACTTTCACTAGAAATTGAAACCTTAGCTGCGCTCGCGCGGACGGAAAAGCAGTCACATGGACGTTCAGATGAGCGGCTGGACAGACGTCAGCACGCAATTGCGGCGCTGATAAAAGCACAACAACAACAAAGACAGCAACAGCATGTAATAAGAAAATCGTAAAGGCTGCGCGCGGCGAGCGCGAGCACGAAAGTCAACAAGCTGCAACGGAATGCGGCCGCGGTGTTTACAAGGCGGATGCGCGCAGCGGCGGCAAGCAGTTGACAACGGGCACGCCGCGCACGGTCGCCGCATGCTTGGGTGAGCGGCGTTGAGGAACATCAGTGGAAACAACAGAGTCAGCCAGTTGAGGAGCCTGACACCGTTAGCTACCGTGAGTCATGCATGTGTACACGCAGATTACAACAACTTTACATGTAAAGTCGTGTTTCTTCTTCTTTATTTTTTTTTCGTGTTTTAAAACCGTTGTGGCATTTTGCTTTCAGAAAATTAATAATAATAATAATGAAAAAGAAAACGGCATTACCGTGAACGAAACTAAAAGTTACATGTAATATTAGCTTTGTAATTTGTTGTAAGCGGCAACGTGTGTATGCGTGCATGCGCAAGCGCAAAGTCACCAATTAACCGGATGTGACGTGTTGCCTGCTGTAAAGAAAGTGAAAATTCTTCAAGAAAAATTTTTATTAAAATTAGTATTTTCCCAATATGCGATAATTTTGTTTGAAGTGTGCCAGAAGTTATTTTTAGTAATAGAAATGTATTTGACTTTCCCTCTTCTTCTTCGACTTTACTGACGTCTACACCGCTTACGCTGTTATAGCCGAGCTTAAAACAGCGCGTCAGATATTTTTCATTTTCACTGTTTGGCTCCAATTGACGATTGCAAGCGAAGCCAGGTCCGGTCTTTCCAAAGGTTTGGAGTCCTTTCTCTTCCTCTGCTTCCCCCGGCGGGTACTGCGTCGAATACTTTCAGCCCTAAAGTATTTTCGTCCATTCGAACAACATAATCGAGCCAGCGTGGCCGCGTTTTCTGTTTATAGGGCATTCATAAATACAGTGGCGCCCTTTTCAAGCTCTTTATGCGAGTTCCACACGCAAGTTCCCCTCTCTAATAAAGTCCCCCTATTGAGATCCCCCTTTGTATTCCTGAGATTTCTCCTAACCTCTTTCCTCATCTTTGCTTTCGATCTAATAGAGAAGTATATGTATCTATGGTCAGAGAACGACGGTGTGCTCTCCAGTTTTCTACCAATATATCTCTACTTATGTATAGTGTTATGTTTAAAACGTTTCTGGAAGTGGGTCTTATGTACGTAGGTTCCTCATCACGATTAGCTACCACTAGACTACCTCGTAAAATATGATTGAGTAGGGACTTACCTCGATGATTGATGTCGGTGCTGCCTTAAACTATATGGTGGGCGTTAGCATCAGCGCCCACCACCAACGCCTGCTTCCTTCTGCTGGATGTAGCCGCCAGCCTTTAGAGCTCTGCTGTTGTCGCCTTGGAATCATGTATGAAACATGGAGCAGGATGCAAGGACTAGGGACTCATCCTTGCGGCACTTCACTTCCACAACCGTCAGATCATCTGTGGTAAGACTGAAATCAATATGGGAAAATAGGCTTTTCTTCGCCAATATTGCTGATATTACCTTGTTAATTATGCATATCATGTAGTTTTGTGACTTCACCTCAGCGACTACGTTACGCGATGGAATCCATGGTTCTTGGACTAAAGTCCCGTCGTAGCTGCCCTTCTCTAATTTGAAAAGAAGATCGGCAGAGGCGATCTTCACTTTTAGTACCTTAATCTCTTGGTTTTGGACCATCAGACTACTGACTGGGTTCCCTCTTCACCTCCACCGCCTGTAGGACAAGTGGAGTAGCCATGATCTCTTCTATGCCGTAATCCTTTTCTACCTCACCCATCTCCAGCGTGTTTTTATTGCCGTCCGTGGGGTGATGCATCTTGAGGCGAATGAACACGCTTCCCACGTTCCACGCTATTTTCCTTAACCTTGCGTACAGAATATCCTCTACCGCCTTATTGATCTGGAGGATGTAGCTTTGGCCTCCATCTTCGTTGATCGATTTCACCACGTCTAATACCATTCAGTTGCTGGTTTGCATGACTGGTTTCTTCTTCGGGTCCATCATGCGAAGTATGGTTATGAAAACGTTCTCGCTCCCAGTAGCTTCATTTCCACTATTCTTCACGTGCTTGACGGCTACGTCTTTGAACTTCCACTTCTTCTTGGTTCGCTCTCCGTTGAACGCTGCCTCTTTCCAGCGTTATGCTGCCCAATGCGATTAGCATACGCTAGATCCAGCCACTTCACTTCTTCCTTCTTCAGGCTGGACTTGCCTTCGAGGCAATTGCATATTCCGACCGTCGCCTTGTACCTCGCTTTTGCCTTCAACACCTCCTTGCTTGGCTTCTTCCGGGGTCTTCTCTTGTTGTCAGAGTTGGAACCCTCGGTCGCCTGCACAGGAGAACAAAGAAGTTCTTCTTCCCTTTCCGCGTTTATGCTTACAGCGCTTTCTTGGTAAGCATCTTTATGGACTCTGGCATTCGTGCACTGTAAAGCTGGTTTGGCACCTGCTCCCGTCGCAGTGGAGGTGTGACCGCTAACGACACAGCTCATACGATCGCTGTGCCTGTAGGTGGTAGAGGCCTTGTCTTTCACCGACGTTTGTGACCGATATCTCAGTACGTCTCGTTACTTTGTTGTCCTCTATTTTGAGTTTTTGATTCGGAGGTTCCGACCCCTAGTGTTTCCATTCAGGCACCTTATTAGCAAGGACCGTTGTATTACCCATTCATTTACTTCTGAGGATGCCTATAAAGCAGTCCAACACACATGAGGTTGGTTGGGAAAATGCGTCAGCCTTCGCTTGGCGCCGCCTGCCTGCAATGTAATGACTCTGACAGGAGCCAGCTTCAGACAACAACACATATTCCACCCGCGCGAACGAGACAGCTAAAAGGAATTTTTCCTCTTGTATGGGAAACTTTTGTAAATCTGGCCAAGCCAATGTGTCAGATTTAATCATTAAATCTGCCTTACAACATGAAAATCGAGTTAAAGATTTTGTAAACCCTTCTGGCTTTGAGAAATGCACTCTGGAAGGGTATTATAGCCAAAGTTAAAATTGTTTTTTTTTTCTTTTACTTAATATATTCTTATTTTCGGAGGATGGAGCCATGTGCAGTAGTTCACGGGAGTGAGGAAAGTTCTCTGACCGCCATTTACCTGGGAGTGGCTCAGGCTCATATGGCTCAAGCAGCTCAAGACTTCCGGTCTTAGACCAAGTATCCGCAAGGTAGCCACAACACAACCGTCTGAAGGCAAGCCAAAGTGAGAAGGCGGATCATCCCTTCCCATGGTTGTGAGCTAGGGTTGGGGCTCCCACTTAGAAAAACACCCCGAATGAAAAGGATACAGCAGCCTCGGATATTTCGAAATTGTAGAATAATAATAATAATTCATTTTAGTTACACCTACATATTTGCTTATCTCTCCCTCATGCGCTAATTAGTTGGCTGAAACTGAAAACTATAAAAGTCCACAACTTCTAAGAGAGATTTTCGCATTCGCTTCACACTTGCCGTGACTGTAGCGAAACAACTCGTCCAACCCATTTGCTAATAATATATTTTTTTATGAGCGCCTTGCTGTCAGCTGTCAGTCGGCGTCGCTTATATGCGCATAAATGCATATCACTGTTTATACTGTTTGCCTTTACAGTATTCAAATGTCAAAATTTACCATACACTAAACAATTTGTGCCTATTTTAAGTACACTTTTGCTACGCAACTTAAGATGCTATTAAAGCGGAAATAATGACGTCTGCGAATGCAATGAGTTATAAAAAGAACACACACACGCGCACAAACACAGGGAGTTAGGCTTAGATGGCACATGAATGAGTATAGCAGGAGGACAAGCGCAGAAACGCCCATGCAAAGGCGCTTTGATGAGCACTTCAAAGTGCAAATTAATGCAGATCCAAGTGCAAACACACACACATACATGCAAGGCAGACATGTGAGTGCGCATTTCGTCTGCTGAGTAGTATTATTCTAGCAGCACTTTTTTGCGCCGCTGCAAAGTACTCGATTCTATTTCTACTTCGCGAAGTGCCACACTACGCGCCGGCGGAAGGCATAAATCGCTCCAAAAAAAAAAAGAAAAGGAATGGACCAAAAAGTGCTGGATTTAGTGTGTGGGTACAATGCGCAAGCTTTACCGAGAGACTCGAGAAAAATTACCACCGTCACTGCGCGTAGCATGCATTTATGAAATTTCGCTGCGCTCATTCATACTTCCCCAAGTACTTAGCTGGCGCACTTTATCTCGAAATTTATTTAGTTCAATCTTGTTTTTTGTTTGAGTTCTGCTTCGGTGTGGCTCTACAAATCTGCAACTAAAACTGAAATTCATTCATTCATGCATTCATGCATTCATTCATGCGCGCCGCACACAGCCATTGCCGACGCAGTTTTTTCGAAAATATTCTGTGCGAGGGCAAGCGCTAAGCGGTAAGCGCGCGCTTTTGGCACTGCATCGAAAGTCAACAGCACGACCTTCTGCAGCCACCCACACGATTGTGCGCACTCGCCTAACGCAACGCCGTTTCAGCTTGTCTCGGCTTTTGTGTCGTTGCCAGTGCAGGCGCATTGTCACTGCGCGCCGCTTGCATTTTCAGCGGAGCGCACGCATAGCCTAGCCAAATACAGATTAGTTGCATAAAATGCTGCTGCATGTGTTTGTGTGCTTGTCTAGTGCGCATGCGTGCATAGATAGAATGCTATATCCTCGACTTTGAGTGGCAAGTTGCTGCGGCAAGCAATCAACATGCAACATTTAACAGCCTACACTCGCCACTAGGTAAGTAGGTTGCAGCATGAATGACGAAAAGTGCAAAACACATAAGCAGATGTATGTATATATGTGGCGATACCCACATTTAACAAATCTTTAAATTTATTTAATTAATGCATTTACAGGTTAATAATAAGTTCATTTATATTAGTACAACTAAAGGTTAAGTTATCCTACATTCTACTTTACATTGTTATCCTAAGAGTTACAGTACTTCTTTCTCTTTTACATACATTAATTAAGCTATCATAATAATGCATTACATATTGACAGCAGCATCACCTGATGCTTGTCGATCACCGTTAGCTAACTAAGCATATAAGATATTAAATTCTAAGCTAAGCATAACAGTTGGATTTTGGCTACCACGTCGCCCAGACGTGTATTAATAAACCAGTACTCCACAATTGGTGACCCCGACGTGATTTTAGCGGTCACCTTGCATCAACGGTGGAATTTTTACAGCAAGCGGCCCGTTACCAATAGCGGACCACACCACTGAAGGTGACACGAGGCTAAAGTCACACCACTCAACAATCATCTGGCAGCGTTTTGTACAACCAGTACAACATTTCGTAACTATTTTTTGATATTTTCTATATTTATTAATTAAATATTATCCGAAATGCCTGCCGACGATGATACGCCACGCCTACCGAAGCCTTCCATGTTCCTGGGAAACAATTCCAGCCCTGCGACAATACGTGTTCCAAGCTTCAACCAAGACAGGCCAGCCCTCTGGTTCGCGCAATTAGAATCACAATTCCGCAATCACAACGTCACGAGCGAGGTGGACAAATTCCACCACACGATTCCGTTGATAGACACGCGCATAGCTGCTGACGCTGAAGATATCATTTTAAATCCACCAGTCGACAAACCCTATCAACGTTTAAAGACCACACTAATTGCTTGCTATTCAAAGTCGAGAGAAGCAAAAATCCTACAACTTCTGGACGGTGAGTGCCTCGGCGACAGAACGCCCTCCCAACATCTGCGACACCTTCGAAGTTTAGTTCCGGACATAGATGAGGAAGTATTAAGAGCAAGGTGGCTCTCACATCTCCCCGACCAAATGCGCGCATGTTTGGTTGCACAACGCACGGCCGAGCTACAACCATTAAGCGAAGCCGCGGATCGTTTACATGATGTTCTTCAACCTTTTCAAGGGCATAATATAGCTGCAACATCGCTTACAGCAACGCACGACTCAAATTTTACAGCCGTAGAGCAACAACTTGCTCACATCACGAGAAGTCTTCAGAAGCTTTTAAACACCCATCAAACCACTGGACGAAAACGTTTTCGTTCACAACGCATCAACAGAAGCAGATCGGTTTCTCCTGCCATGTCCACCAGTAACACCTGCTGGTATCACAAAAAGTTTGGCAGCCTGGCTCAAAAATGCACACCGGATTGCCAACAAGCGGGAAACGCAGCAGAGAGACGTTAGCGGCGGAAAGCGCCTCTCTTCCACCATCGTACCGCCTCTTCATCACGGACCGCCACTTACACACACAATTTCTAGTGGACACAGGCTCCGAAGTTTCTGTCTACCCTCACAAACGGTCAACTAACACGAAGATGGCGACCGGCTACCAACTCATCGCAGTTAACGGAACACCCGTTAATACTTATGGTGTCGTAACAATCGCTTTAAACATCGGCCTTCGCAGAGCGCTAACATGGCGTTTCATACTGGCAGATGTGTCTAATCCAATCATTGGCGCTGATTTACTTTCACACTACGGCATACTCGTCGATCTCAAAAACCAACGACTCATCGACGAAACCACACGACTGTGCACCTCAGGTACAACCAAAAGCGTGACTGTGCAGTCGATCAAACTCCAACAGCCGAATCAATCATCAGGATTTTGGCAACTGCTTGCCGAATATCCCAAGATTACACATCCCGATGGTGAACCCAAACAAATTTCACATACGACGCAACATCACATAAAGACAACGCCTGGCGTTCCAGTCAGCAGTCGTGCTCGGCGATTAGCTCCCGAACGACTAAAAATCGCGAAAGCTGAATTTCAAAAGATGATCAACCTGGGTGTTGCAAGACCATCCGATAGCCCTTGGTCATCACCTCTACATCTGGCGCCCAAAAAGAGTGGTGAATGGCGCCCATGTGGCGATTACCGTCGTCTCAACGAACGTACCATACCAGATCGGTACCCAGTTCGATGCTTAGAAGATTTCACCGCAAACTTACACGGTACACATTGCTATTCAACCATCGACCTAATTCGTGCCTTCAATCAAATTCCAGTAGCTGAGGAAGACGTCCAAAAAACGGCTATAATCACACCGTTTGGTCTCTTTGAGTTTCCATTTATGACCTTCGGACTCCGAAACGCAGCTCAGACCTTTCAACGCTTCATCGATGAGGTAACCCGAGATCTACCTTTCGTTTTTGCATACATCGATGATCTGCTGGTCGCATCTGCCAACGAAGCAGAGCACAAACAACATTTGCGTATCGTCTTTCAACGCCTTCAACACTATAGCTTAGTCATCAACCCAACAAAAACATGTCTAGGTCTCAAACATATCGAGTTCCTAGGGTATACAATATCCGCCCATGGAATAAAACCACTTCCGGAACGAGTCAAAGTCATCACCGACTATCCTCGTCCTTCAACAATCACCAAACTACGAAACTTCATTGGTACAATCAACTTTTACCGAAAATTTATTAAGAACGCAGCAAACTTACTCGCACCACTCAACACGCTACTCGAAGGCCCTAAAATCAACGGAAAAACTCCAATAAACTGGACAACATCGCTTGAAAACGCATTTACAAACTGCAAGAAAGCTCTCGCTAACGCAACACTCTTGGCACATCCGGACAGCAACTCCGAGTGGGCCATCTTTTCAGACGCATCTGAATGCGGAATAGGTGCCGCGCTTCAGCAACGTATTGGCGAACATTGGCAACCGCTTGCATTCTTTAGTCGCAAACTTGCACCATCTGTTCAAAAACGATCGACCTACGATCGTGAACTCAACGCAGTCTACGAAGCAGTGAAATATTTTCGTCATATTTTTGAGGGACGACACATCGCAATCTACACTGATCACAAACCTTTAATGCACGCATTCAAACAGAAGCCTGAACGCGCTTCACCATGGCAATTTCGACGACTTGATTATATCGGTCAGTTTACCACCGATATACGGCACATATCCGGTTCCAGCAATATCGTTGCGGACGCTTTATCTCGAGTCGATGCCATTCACACAGCAGTAACATCCGAAGAACTTGCATGCGCTCAAACCAACGACGCAGAACTTCAACAACTACTCAACAGCTCGAATACACCATTAGAGCTACGCAAAATCAACAGCAATACCACGGACATTGCTATATACTGTGACATATCTACAGGTACAGCACGTCCGTTCGTTCCAAAACAACTAAGACGGCGAATTTTCGAGACTCTTCATTCAGTCTCACACCCTGGTCGCCGAGCTACAAGACGTCTTATCACAAAAAGATATGTTTGGCCATCAATCAACAAGGATTGCATCACATGGACCAAAGCATGCATTCAATGTCAAAGGAATAAAATTTCACGTCATACAATTTCACCCATTGCAACATTCCAACCACCTTCCCGTCGATTTGAACATATCCACATAGATTTGGTGACACTCCCGCGTTCAAAAGGACACACCAAATGTCTCACAATAATCGACCGATTCACGCGCTATCCAGCAGCCGCACCACTTATTGACGGCACAGTCGACCGAGTAGCACATGCACTCATGCAAACTTGGATTTCCTACTTTGGAGTCCCACTTCGAATAACAACCGACCTTGGAGGACAATCCGAGTCAGACCTCTTCAGGAAGCTCGCTGATCTCCTCGGTTTCAAACATCAACGAACAACGAGTTATCACCCACAATCAAACGGACTTATCGAACGCTTTCACCGACAACTCAAATCATCCCTTCTTTGCCATAACGATAGTTGGTACGATGCACTCCCTGCAGTTCTCTTAGGACTACGAGCTGCATTCAAGGAAGACGTCCAAGCCACACCAGCAGAAATTGTTTTTGGTGAGTCAGTCCGACTCCCGGGTGAGTTTTTAACACCATCAAATAAATCAATCGAAGCACCTGAACTCGTTAAAACGCTAAGAAAAGCGTTTCAAAATCTAACGCCTACGCCTGCTTCTCGTCATAACCGAGAGAAAATCTTCATTTCAAAGGATCTCGCAAATTCAACGCATGTTTTTATTCGAAACGACAAAGTAAAACAATCATTTTCATCACCATATGACGGACCATTCCCAGTTATGGACAGACATGAAAAATACTACAAAGTGCTATTATATGGAAAACCTGCACACATATCCATCGATCGCCTAAAACCAGCTTATCTTTGTAGTGACGATATCGAGCATCTACAATCCAATTTGTCTGGAAATAACTTAAGCAACACAATTACCAGCGACGTGAATCCTGATCTTTCTACTACAGTACAAAGAAGTCAAAAAAGAGTGCGCTTCAAAATATCTTCATAATTCAAAAAAAATAATTATTGCTATCATTTTCTTTTTTTTCCCGCAGGGGAGATATGTGGCGATACCCACATTTAACAAATCTTTAAATTTATTTAATTAATGCATTTACAGGTTAATAATAAGTTCATTTATATTAGTACAACTAAAGGTTAAGTTATCCTACATTCTACTTTACATTGTTATCCTAAGAGTTACAGTACTTCTTTCTCTTTTACATACATTAATTAAGCTATCATAATAATGCATTACATATTGACAGCAGCATCACCTGATGCTTGTCGATCACCGTTAGCTAACTAAGCATATAAGATATTAAATTCTAAGCTAAGCATAACAGTTGGATTTTGGCTACCACGTCGCCCAGACGTGTATTAATAAACCAGTACTCCACATATATATATATGTATGTATACATGTATATATATATACTGACAATGTATGCTAGATGATAATACATAAATGTTGTATGTATGGCACATTAAGCGCACGCTTCCACGTAGCTCCATAGAGGGCGCTCGTGGTGGCGTTTGCTTTTTTTTGCACTGGAACAACCTAAGTCAGTCAGTTTTCCCAAAGAAATATATATAATATATATATATATATGTATATTAATATATACATAAATTTATATAAATATATATGCCTAACAAAAAACCTATGGAAATCAGCCACTCATTCCACGCCGATTGCATAGTCACACAGCCGATATGCAATTAGACAAATTAACTACATTTATTACGGGAATGCTGGCGGCGCGCGCATTAAGTTTCCATTTGCCATTGCGCTTCGTCGTGTTTCGGTGATTTTCATTACAAATTACTTAAGTTGCAGTAACTTCGAGCATGGTTAATGGTTATCGGTTACATATGGGCACCTTTAATTGGTTGCACTAATTAAGCATGCCTACGCTTTATGACCGCCGTAATTAACGAACTGTGGCTTAGTTTCATATATTTCTATGTATTAAGTGAAATAACATAACTTCGTGCGAAATGTCCAATTTTCGACCACTTCTTGGGCGCGCTTGGGGTCGTATGTCCGCACTAACTCATCGTATATTCGCTTCCAAGGCGTCAATCTTCTCGGACCTATGCGTAGACAAGCTGCTTGACAAAAGCTCACAAAAAATAGTTCGCCGTTGTTAAATCTCACGATCTTGCAGTCCTTGCAACCCGAGATACTGCGCTCACCAAAAGTCTCCTCGAATAAAGTTAGTTATTCGTTCGCTGTATAGCAAGCTGCGCCGTCTTTATGGAACCAGTGGTCGTCCACATCAACATGCTCCAATTCAGGCATGAAAAACTCATTAATCTTAATTCTATAGTGTTCCCCGTTAAATGCATCCAGTCCTCGAAACACTTTTTGGGATGGCCTTAGCCCCTACAGCCAATTGTATATTATCACTTCGATCGACTGAAACGGGTTCCACGGAGAGGCAATTTTAGTTCAAGTAACTAGAAAAAATCACACTGAGCCAAATCTGGTGAATAAGGTGAACGATGGTTTTCATTGCGTTTTTTGGCATTAAAATCATTCACAATCGATGCTCGATGCAATGTTGTATTATCAACTTGTAACAAATTCATAAACCCATGTCTCATCGGCGGTCTTATAGTTTTGCAATGAATGTGGGATCGGAACTCGCACGATCAAGCGTGAGACAGAGACCTGTTTACGGTATTCATTTTGTTAAAAGTTCAGGTTTGTCGGGACGAGTCGAGCAAGAACGCGTTTGCTACCAAAAATATCAACCAAATCATTTGAACGGACTCTCGAGAAGTGTGGAGCTCTCTTTCCATCTCTCTATTAATGTCTCGTTCAATATCATTCACTTTTTTAATATTTTCAACAGTTGGAGATGTCGATGATCGTCCAGAACGAGACATGTCTTCAACGATCTCTCGAACGTCTTTGAAAACTTTCTACCACTCGGACTTTGTACTACTTCCAGCATTCTAAGTGATTCCCCACATGAAATCTGGTTAGGAATACAAAATTTGAGACAAGTTCTGGTCAACAGATTGTGCTCATATTTGGCATATAATTAAAGACACTCTTATACCCCAGACAGACATGTAGTAAGTTGTGTGTTGTCAAGAAAATAACTACATATATTTCAAATACTGTAAATTTAATCTATTTTCATCGCAAAAAAAGATTTGGTTAAAGTCTCTCTCTAAGTTATCATATAAAATGAGGCATTTTCTGCTTTTCCGGAAGAAAAATTGCGAAAAATGTTTGGTTTTCCATTTCATTAATTAATTTTTGAAGTCATTTTGACAGAATATTTCAAAAAGCTTTTATGTGAAAGCTTGTTATACCCGAGACAGACATGTAGTAACAAAACCATAGTAAAGGTATCATGGTATTCTGTTTACTACGTTGGTGACACACATGGCAATGTAGTAAACTCAAGTAAAAGCTTTGTTTCATAAGCATTAAATATTTCTAAAAAATTTGTAAACAATAAATATGTTGTTGTGCGTTATGGATAAAATAAGTTCAATTATTTAAAATGCTCTAAAGTTAATCTTTTTTCATAGAAAATAAGCGATTTGGTTACAGTTTCTCTAAAATCCTAACATAAAATGAGGCATTTGCTGCTTTTCCGGAACAAAAATTGTGAAAAATGTTTTGTTTTCCATTTCATTAATTAATTTTTTAAGTCATTTTGACAGAATACTTCGAAGAGCTTTTGTGTAAAAGCTTTTAGCAAAGTTTGCTACCTGTTTTTTAGCTGTGCTTATACAAATACTACAATGAAACATCATAGTTTGTAACCAGCAAAATACCAAATATATCATATGGCATTTTGCTAGTATTTGATGACACACATAAGGTATTTGTACCATATATGGTATTGTTACTACATGTCTGTCTCGGGTATTAGATGTGTTTATGCAAATACCACAATGAAACATTATAGTATTGATACCAGCAAAATACTACATTGCTCATATGGTATCTTGTTAGTATTTGGTGAAACACATGTGGTATTTGTACCATATAAGGTATTGTTACTATGTACATGTCTGTCACGGGTATTACCAACTCAGTAAAATACACGATTTTGAAATATTATTTACCCGGGAATTCAATTACAATATCCGGGTGCTTTTTTGTTACAATGTATTAACCAACTCTTATAAACCGAGAGGACTTTTAGATTACCTAAAACCAACGTTTTCCGATAAAATTCAAACAGAAAACGAAAGGTCGGTTGCCTAATGACTCCTAGATATACTACTTGCTTCCTTCGTGGTTTAGGCGATGATTTATCGGGTCCGTTTCTGAGCGATTTTAAAAATTTTATCGACAGCTCTCGTTGCTTTAAACCTACCACATAGAAAGGTTGGTAATTCTATAATTTTTTAATAAAAAACTATCAAGATCTATATTTGATAATTATAAAACGCTATTTTGACGTATATTTAGAACATTAAGCCGCTTAACAGGCTATGGAAGGCAAACTTTAAGGTATTTGTAATCGTAGACCAGTCTCTTCTTTTGTTTTAATAAGTACAATATTATTTACATAAATGGCCGTGTTTAAAAAACTCACCGTAGTAAAAGCAAATTTATGAGCCATAAAATTTAACATTGCCAATATTTACATAAACTTGTAATTATTGTCCGACATTAGCGCTCGATATTTAATGTAATTGCTTATTCTGTACTCAAATAAATTAATAGTTATTTACATACAGTTTCTTAGAGCTATTTTTATGTATATCCACTTAAAAAATCAATCTTGAAAATATCATATATCATGTTGGGAAATCGGCGTGAGAGAACACCTGTTAACCGACAGTCGCTGGCAAAACAATGGAAATACCGCCAAGCAATGGTGCCGGCTCCTCCGTCGACATTTCACTATGCAACTGAGTATTGCTTTTGAATGCCAATTCAATTCGCTTTCGATTGAGAATAGAATAGAATGGCATCGTAGCGATGGCCTAGCCCATCAATAAAACAATCATTCGTTAAATAACAGTCGGCGGTCGCGCACAAAGCTTGGCGCACAGACAATAATAATGAGCTTTTTTCCTACGATTGCTAGACGCGCCTTAACTGCAGAGATTTTCACAACTTAAAAGCGGCAGAAAACCATAGAACTCATAACAATAAATTCTGATTTGTACAAGTATTAAGTATTGTGTTTAACAATTTCAAATTTACAATCGGCGCTTTGGCGCGCGGTTGTGCCACAATTTGTGTTACGAGCAGATCGCTTTGTATACACTTAATGTAGATTTGGTTTATCTCCATATAAATTTATTTCATAATAATGAAGCGCAAATTCTCAAGTTTGTTATTTAGATTTTTATTCAAATTGTCGCCGCCCACATTTAGCAGCATTGTGTTTATTTGCTGGGTATTTGTTGCATCAATAAAAGGCACGCGTCTCCATATTTGTGCGGCGTTTCTAACAAAAACAGTTATTACAATAAAATACATATAATTAGTGTGTGTTTTGTTTGTGAAATAATAAATACTGAAATTATATGTAGACACATATTATTTTTTATTCAAAATTTCAGCCTTGAAGCAGCAGAATCTGTGGCGCCATTTAGGGACGGTTGGCGCTACAAATATGGTTAGAACGGCTTTTTGTTAAATGTTGTTGGTGAACTTAGTTTGCATAAGCGCAAATTGACAATAATTTTGTAAATCATTTGAAATATTATACCAAGCTTTCGAGTGGAAAAGCACTGGAATTAAAAGTGAATATATCGTAAGTTTTCTATAATTTCTCAACCGAATAAGAAAGAATTTCATGTTATAAATTATTATGAAAGAGAAAGGGAGTTGGAGAGACTTAGAAAAATAAAACATAAACTTAAAAGAGTGGCAAATCGAACAAACAAGTAAGAATTACGTGGAATAGAGTATAGTGAAAGAGAAAGGGAGAGGACCTAGAGACTAAAGAAACCTAGAGAGATAAATCCCAAAACTAGACGAATGTCTTAAAGGCTTTGACGTCCAAGTTTCTTAGCAGTTTATTCATCACTAATGTCTAGAGAAGCGGAGATAGCACTTCACTTTGCGGAGTACCTCTACAGACTTTCTTGGTCTTTCAGCATTGTTCCATTCTGCGCTTACCCTTCTACAGATCAAAAGGCTGCTGACTGAATATCAAACCCTTGCTTCGATTGGGTACTTGGGTGTATTTTTTTCTCTAAATATTACAGCGCTATGCATGTTTTTGGGTTTTTAAAGTAGTATTAAGATACTTGGTGGTATATATGTTATTCTAGCAAATTTTGTAATACATTACGATAGCCCAAAGCACTATTTTAAGTTTCTGTCAGCCCCCGTACCTAGTGGTAACATAGTCCCACGCTGTCCTTAACAACCGCGGGCTCGAACTCGCCGCATTCCTTATATCGGCAATATAAATCTTTTCTAAATTTAACTAACCTGCCTATCCTCTTTTTTCAATTTTCCGTACGATTTTTTCAAGACTCCTACTTACTTAATTCGTAGCATTTTTTTCTTCTGCATTCCTTGGAGTGCCAAATTGACTTTCGAGTTCTTTGACGACGGTGAAAAGATTGAGTTAAATAGGTGCGCTCCAAGCACTCACGGAAGGCGTCTTTGGTTACATCGTCCTTCTCTTCCGTCGGGGCGTGCGCGATCAGTGATATGTTGAAAAACTTCGCTTTGATGTGGATTCTGGCTAGTCATCATGTCTACATGTAGGGGTCTTCATCAAAAGGGAGATCACTTATCTGAGGCTGTTGTTTCCTCTTCATTAGTAGGCTTTTTACGTGGCACCTTGTCACTTTAGCTCGCTTTCAAAGGGATGTTTTTTGGCTACCCAGAGGATACTTGTTCTAAGACCGGAAATCGTCAGCTGCTTGAGCCATTTCTAAAAGAATTGTTTCCGGCCATCCCAGGTGAATGGCAATCAGAGAGCTTTCTTCACTTGCGTGAACTTCTACACATGGCTCCATCCTCCATTTATACAACGAGCGGTTTTGAGATTCGAGTAAGCATTTCAAGACAATTCCAATTCCTTCATCGTAAGATCAGTAAATATATCGATAATCAAATAGAAATTAGGAAATAGCTTATTTTCCACACAGCGCTTGGCAAATGAGTAGCCTGACCCAATTACTATCGAATCAGCTTGAGTTATTGTTATGTATATAGTATACCTACATATTAATTGACTTCGAAGACATCATTTGCAGTCCCAAATAACATTGAAATATGTAATAGGCTTATTTGCACAACCATTTTCCCACTTAAAGTTATTAACTTTTTAAAGTGCTTCATGTGACTGCGCTTGACTTCATTACCTCATAAATACATATGCCTACAACTCACAGCCGGCTGGATATTGAACTTCCCGAAAGGTTATGCAAAACAATCAAGCCAACCATGGGATGTAGGGAAACACAAAACAAAAGTGCAACAGCAATATCGAAAACAAATTGTACGTAAACAACAGTATATACTAGATATACATATGTACTTGGCTTACATATTGTAAGATACAAAAACAAAGATTTCGACTTACAGTCAACAACCTCTCAGCAGCTGTTCATAATAAGTGTAGATAATTGACGGCTAAAACAACACACACTTACTGCTCCGTAGCGCCGATAGGCAAGTGATCGCGCTCTCCGTTGTCACTGTAGAGGACTGTGGGCTGATGACTTTTCAAAGCGCGCCATGCATGCCATACAAAATAGTCGGAAATAATTACAGTCGAGTATTGGAAAAGTGTTGAAGTACTCACAGGTAACGGCTGCCCTACAACGCTGACCTTGAAGTGCCGGCGATTGACTGAAAATGAGAAAAATGTTGTAAATGTGCTTCCTTTCCAACCAAATTTTCGTCGCTTTAAAGTGAATTATTATTTTTTAAACCATTTTTTGTGGTTATTTGATATATTTCTGTTTCGTTGCGTAATTTGTAGCGATCTTAAATCAGAGCTTTGCTTGAGCCACGCCAACGCACGGCAAGCGCTTAGCACTCGTTCTGGCTGTTAGGTGGGTACGTGCGTGTTATAAGTGGCGTTGCGACAGCAAATGTATAATTTACATGAATGTGGCCCAAATGTCGTCAACCGCAATTGTCACATATACACGCGGATTGCATAAATTTTGTATGTGTGTGCGACTGTGAGTGATTATGTGACGGTGTGGGCACTGCTGACTTTTGAATGTGACAGCTGTCGTCTGCCATGTTTGCTCTTCTGACGACTGCTGCTTAATATCGTTTGGGTTGAGGAGTTAAACATCGCAATTTTAAAGGTATGTAGCCGTAACATTAACAGTCACTTAAGCGTAAGTAGCGAAAACACTTCCTAAGAGCATTATTTGATACTGGTATATCCAAAATTAGGACATCGTGTTCTGACATCGAAATTTTTGGACTGCTTTATCGATGCTAGAAACGCCTTTGTACTCCAGATGTTGTTGATGTTTTTGTTTTTGCTTTGACACCAAATATTGGCGAAATAATTTTTAGGGTAGTTTCTGAAGTGACGGATCTTGGTGAGATCAAAAGCGTTGTCGTTTTCCGACTCTCGTGAGAATGAAATGCATTCTCTTCAAACTAATGACTAGATTCTTTGTTGAAATTCAAATGGTAACAAGTAAAGTCCAGTCTAAAAGTCAACGAAGAGCGTTTTCAAAACTGTGGAGACTGTTTGGTTAAAATAGTTAAAATCGGGAGTTAAAAAGGAATTTGCATTCCTATTATATGTATTTTAATAAAGATTTATCGATATTTGAAAGTCGACATTAAAAATCGATGCTTAAAAAATTCGATATAAATTCGAATCGAAAAATTGGTTGTTAAAAATAAATCGATTGATTTTTTCGATATAAATTAAATCGATTTTTTTAATAATTTATATCTTAGCTAAACTTGTGCCAATAAAATTATATGAATTGTATTACGTAATAAAGATATATTGATTTTTTCGATATACAATATATCGATTATTTTTAGTTATCGATTTCTGATATATCGATTTATTTAAAATAACAATTATTTATATCTTAACTAAATTTGTGCCGAGAAAGCTGTAAGCATTTGCTTTGGCCTCACGAGCTCTAACATTATAAATCGTTGACGTTTAAAGTTGCCAGATTTGCTCAGATAAAACAAAAAAAAAGAGAACGCTCAAGAACAATAACGTTAAATTTAAACATCTTGAGGTATACAAAACACGCGAAACCTGAAATAAAAGTAGTTCTTGTCTGTCATACAAAGAATCAGATAATTACAACATTCAAAAACAAAATTTAAAATAAAAAAAAAAAACAAAAATGAATAAAAATTGCCCAAAATAAAATAAGCAAGAAGTTAAACATTCAGAGCAAAGGCGTTAAAAAATGTACGAGAATCCCACTTGTCTTACTTGACAGCCTCCATATGGAATTGCATACATTTATTTACAAACATACACACAGTTACTGCCTTATAAAATTGTATTTATATACAAATGTTTGTACATATGTTCGTATATATTTATATGAATAGATATATTTATTTTGTTTTTAAGTAAGTCACAAAAAACTCGTTAGAGCAACCCCAGCAAGCCACTCCGAGACAATACAAACAAGCTAAGCAAAGCAACAACAAAAAGCACACACTTTATCGCCACCTCCCTTTGCCGCTCAGTTTCGCGCTACGACTCGTCGGCTTTTGCTCAAGCTTAGCTTAATTTACTTGTGTTGCAGCACTTGTTTTTCTCATCTCAGTACTACCTTTGTTACGGTGTCGTTTGCACGCGTTCTTCAACGACGTAATTTGATATGAAATAAAATTAACGGTTTCGAGTTTTCATTATTTATTTGTGCCGACAAAATTTATATTAAGTTTGCAACTCGTTTGGGCCATTTAAATCGGTCAGAATACTAAAAATTCGTTAAATTTTCGCGTGTGTGAGGGTGTGTGCGTGAATATGTATTTAAAATCATATATGTGAGCTGGAATGGCTGGCTATTATTTCTGGGCCAAATATTACGCAAATTAGCATTTTGTTGCTTACCTGTTAGTGAGTGGCAGCGTCAGGCAGGCTCAGTCGCTTGTATTACAGCCAGCGTTTGCCTTGGACAGTAGTGGCCGACTAATTTGAAATTCTTATTAATTACGAGTTTGCTTTTGTTGTTGTGCGCGATCAATGCGTGCGTGAATTACAAAATTCTTTTCGCATAGTGATTGGCAAGATTTGAAGTGTTTTTTATATATGTGTACTTATGTACATATGTATGTATATGTGTGTGAAAAGTTCTGTAGCTCACTTTAAAATCAAATTAAGTGCATCTCGTTGTTGATTTGGGGCAGATAACGTTATATAATGTTATGAGCATGCAAATATTTGCATAAGAACTGTTGTTGCTGTGGCATGATTGTGAAGATAACACAATCCAACAAGGTAGAAATATTAAAATTTTGTTGTCATGTTATATATAATTGTAAATACTTTAATATACATATATAAACATCAATATATATAAGTTAAAGTACTTTGCTCTACTTTTTTAAGCAATTTATTGAAAAATATTTTTAGTTGCTTATTTGTAGTCATCATTTTCAGAATTCGGAAGTATTAAATTTGTTATTGTTTTTGTTCTGTAATGCAGATACATACGTAAAAAAAATTAAGTGACTCAGTACTTTGCAACCAATTTTGTGTGGTTAGATAACGTTTACATAAAATTGTAAGCTATTTTTATTGCTATTAATATGCTATGAGCCGAGTGTTAATAATATTAATTAAATTTGTGTTTGTAAAGAAATGAAATTTATATTACATATTTATAATTATTTTTATAAAAATAATATTAAAGCGAGCAAAAACGTTAACGAAGCTGTAATAGCCTTCTCAAATGCAAAATATTGCGTATGAACTTGATTTTGATCGTTCAGTTTATCTGACAGATATATGATATAGTCAACCGATCTATAAATTTTTTTAAGATACTATAGCAAATCCTTAAATAATAATCCATGCCAAGCTTCGTGTTGATATCTCGTCATATAAAAAAGTTTGCTATACAGAAGCTTGATTTTGATCGTTCATTTTGTATGGCAGGTATATGATATAGTCATCCGATCTAGACAATTTTTTCAGATATTATAGCAAATCCTTAAATAATAATACATGCCAAGTTTTGTGTTGATAGCTCGTCATATAAAAAGTTTTCAATACAAAAGCTTGATTTTGACCGGTCATTTTGTATGGCAGATATATGATATAGTCATCCGATCTATACAATTTTTGGAGATATTATTGCAAAACCTTAAACAATAATACATGCCAAGTTTCGTGTTGATATCTCCTCACATAAAAAGTTTCCCATACAAAAGCTTGATTTTGATCGTTCAGTTTGTATGGTAGATATATGATATAGTCATCCGATCTGGACAATTTTTTTAGATATTATAGCAAAGCCTTAAACAATAATCCATGCCAAGTTTCGTGTTCATATCTCGTCATATAAAAAGTTTTCCATACAAAAGCTTGATTTTGTTCATTCAGTTTGTATGACAGATATATGATATAGTCATCCGATCTAGACAATTTTTTCAGATGTTATAGAAAAGCCTTAAATAATAATCCATGCCAAGTTTCGTGTTGATATCTCGTCATATAAAAAGTTTTCCATACAAAAGCTTGATTTTGTTCACTCAGTTTGTATGAGAGGTATGCGCTATAGTATTGCAATATAGATTTTTTTTCATATGCTTGTAGCGTTATCATAAATAATAATATGTGCTGCATTTCGTGAAGATATCTTGTCAAATGAAAAAGTTTTCCATACAAGTACTTGATTCCGATCATTCAGTTTGTATGGCAGCTATATGATATATTTGTCCGATATCTGTCTTTGCAACAAATGAGCAGCTACTTGATGAGAAAAGCACGGCTGCAAAGATTCAGGTTGATAACTCAAAAACTTACTGAGTAGTTTGCGTATATACAGGCCGACTTGGCTAAATCGACTTGCCTCATCTCGCTGATCCTATTACATATTGATATTTTTTTTTATATTAAAAATCAATGATTTTGTAGACATGTTTATAGTTGTCTAGCTATAGCAGAATCCTGTTGCTCGATGAGTTTAGTTGCAAATTTCGAGTTATAACTCCTTTGAAATTTAAAAAAATGCGTAAAATGTGTTTATACAGTTAGTCAGTTGTTAACTGAGGTTCAAAATTATCTCTTTAATCCTATGATAATATTTTAATAAATCCTCGCATATTCAGTTTTGATCCCTTGTAATACCAGTTGGAGTTCAGTTACTAGGTCCATGGGGAGTAGTCATCCTTTATGATGCTTGACGTGAACTTTAATAGACCCTATGGCCTCACTATTGATACCTTCTGTACTGTATCATACCATGGGAACCCCAAATGCTTACAGCGTAGGCTTGGTAATGCGGGACAAGTGTGCAAGATATGCTCCATTGTTTTCCTAGTGCCTTGCTCTTGACATTTCCTTCAGTCTTCTCGTTCTGTCAGCCCCATTCTGCAGTATTATTATTGAAATAAAATGTATTTGGCAATGAAGAGTTGAATGAAAAATTTATTACAATTTATTGCGAATTAAATGTTATGAAAAATTTACTTAATTGAGTTACTGTACATTTAAGTTAGAACAATTAAGGTTTTATTTGCTAAAATTGTGATAATTTTTCTGTTCGCGGACTTTTTGGACATTATTCATATGATTGAAGTTATTGGCAATTAAGTACTAATAGAATAATTAATTAATTACTGCATTGAATCTTAAATTGCGAAAACTTTTGTAATTTCATAATTTTAAATAAGAATTTTGACAATTATGTGTCTAATGAAACTAACTGTTTTGGAAATCAATTTTTTAAAAGAGTTTGGGCAGTAATATGTCTAATGAAACTATTAGTTAATTACCACATTCTATAGTAAATTGAGAGCAATTGGGAATTCTGTTACGAAAATAGCTTAATTGCTCAATTAGTAGACTTCAAACATTTCATAGGAACCCTAAGATATTCTCGTATGCATTTATTGACAATTAATTACTAGTTTAGCAATTAATTGATTATTGCTTGGTTCAAAAAAATTATGGCTTAAATTACGGAAAGCATTTTAGTTGCTCAATTAGCGGTACATTTGGTTATAGTTTTAGCTAGAATACACTTAAATCTTTCAAATTATTATTACCTAATTTATAATTACTAAATTATCATAACTTCACTTCTTTATATATTATAATAGCGCACAAACAAAAACGTTAAGTAAACAATTTTTTGTAATTATTAAAACAAGAATCCTTGACACAATTCTCAGTACTTCAAAATACTACCAACTTATTGACTATATAATTACTATTCAACCGCAACTCCTAATTAATGACATATTTTTTAAATGCAGTCACTAGTGCAGCGGTCTTATGGCACCAAATATTTAGATTTAATTACACGCTTGAAGCGTGAAAGGACAAATTATTGCCTCAGCAAACTTGTAAGCATAAAAACTGTTAGGCAAAAACATTTAAATTAAATAAGAAGCCATCAAGTAGTTATTCATTTCAAGCCATTAAAAAGTCATTCCATGCAATTAATGCTTCAATAATCTTCATAACGAACATTAAAATGCTTAAATATCCAAAAAGCAAAATCAAAATGTGCTCATGCATAATTGGTTAGGATTTGAGGCGGTTGCTTAACTTTAAAGCTTGAACAAAAAATCATTAAAATTAGTATGTGATAGATGCACGGGTATTAATATATTTAGCATGCTTAGGTAGTTGGGTACTCGTATTTTTAGGTATGTTGACCGCCTCCGCATAAATTTTCTGAAAAATTTGAAGCCAAGCGCAAACAAGTTATTTTTTCGCAAGGCTCTTTCTACACAGCCAACACCGATGTTAGTTATCGACTAGAGAATTATTAGATTATTATTCTCGGTTTTTAATATTATGATATTAGAGAACCAATTGTGAGAGAGATTAATTATAGACTAGTTTTTCATCCAGTGAATAGCCTGGGTCACTAGATATCTGATGTAATAATTTATGATTCTGCAATGTGTGAGACCATGCTAGCTTTTTATTTGGCGAATATCATAATATTTATTCGTTAGTGAAACATTGATATTTCATAAACTTTACATGATCCACAGAACATTAACTTTTTGTTCATCGTAAATATTGCGTTGGTTAAGAGACAAAGCCGAAAATATACTATCTAGTAGGCAGGTGGCTGCACCTAACCACTTGCTAGATTTGAAGTGAATAATTTGTATAAATTTCCTTGCGCTTCCGCCGTCTTAGCAGCTCTAATTTTACACACTGGACAAATGACGGAGCATTTTCAGCGTTTATTCCATATTTTAAAGATTTCCTTTACTTAGTAACTGGAATACTCTGTGGTAACCCCAATCACAATATTGACATTCCTAATATCAACTATTTTTGGTTAGCCCAGTAAATGTACTCATCAGTGCACAGTAGTTGTGTTAAGTCTTAAATAAGTGGTATATTTTATCTTGAGATTTGTCTCTACTATTCTTTGCTTTCGCTTAATTTCAAGGCGTTCAACGGTTGTTAAATCTCTTTTTTTTTTTAAATGGTAGGAGAACAAAGTAATATTAGCTGGGTCTCTCATTAAGCGATGTATTGCCTTTTTGTATGGTCTCCAGCTTTCTTTGGCAATCTAATTATTTCGGCTACAATGCAAATCTAGCGGTCGCTTTAAGATATACCAAGAACATTGAAATTCAAACTCTCAAAAAGTTTTCTTAGCTTTTCAGAAACCAGCATGTTCTTTGTTGCTTGAGAGTATTCCAGTTTTATGCAATAGAAAAGAAGCATTCAATTGACATTCTAGTATTGATGAAGCTTGATGATTTCCCCAGATCAGCTGGAGTATTTCCTTCTACTCAATGAGCGTCAAAAGCGAGAAGTATTTCTTTTTTTCAGAGACAATATAAATTCTTAAAAGTCATCTTGCTTTAGGCTGTCATGTGTTTCTTAAGGGGTTAGGTGGCTTTCGGCGGTACAATAAAAATGTGTCTTTACGATTTTTTTGCATTAATAATAATATAATTCAAAAATATAATACGAAATATCAAAGGTGCTCATTTGAACAATGTCACCTGAAACTTTGACATAAAAATGTTGAAAATTTAGCCGTTGAGACCTCATCACCTTGGTTGTCTTAAAAAAAAGGTGCTCTCGCCGTGGACAGCATAACTTATTATTGGTTCATTCAAAATTAAAAAAAAAAAAAAAACCAAAAATATTTCGTTAACTTCGAAGTGGTCTTATTCTATCTTGTAAATACCGTTTTAAAGTAAGCTTTATCCTCCTTCGAGATTTGTCTCTCGGATACCAATACTTCGTTGCTTGTTCGTAATTTCTTAGTTATAATTAATAATGTTACTATGCTCTAGCCTTCATATTCACCACACAAAGCTTCACGTAACATTTTTTGTTACTAACAAAAATAAAGAAAACTCTAAAGGTCACAAATTAGATGAAATTTGCTGAAAGATTTAAAGATTATGCCAAAAATCGAGTTTGAGAACTGCTTCGACGCTTTTTGGCATAAGTGCATAAATTTGAGTGTGAACTAATATAAAGGCGACAACTAGTAAACTAGCGAATAAATGTTTTTTGTTTTTTTTTTTTTCAAGAAAAAAAAAATTTCGCAATTTTTTTAACAATTTTTTTAGTAATTATTACTTTAAATTAATAGTAAAAAATTGTAGAAACAAAAATTTCTTAATTTTTTATGAAGTTGCTTCGAAAATGCACATAAAATAAATAAAATAAATAATTCAAAAATTTAACTAAGCTATAGTGTGCAATAAAATATTATGTAGTATTTCAAAATTTATAAACCGCAAAATATTTTGAGCTACTTAAGCAGAAATTATGTGCCATAAACGGTTTTTGGACGCTAATTTATGCAAAGACGCTTTTTGGCTGCCACATTTTCGATTTTATTGCTTTCAATAACCATATGGCACAGTTTTGAGCCGAATTATACAATCGATTATTTGAAAGATTTCTTGTTTTATTTTTATAGCTCCATTTATAGTTTAGTAGCACATTATGCTGCTGCTTTGCTAAGCAGCTTTTCGGCGAAACTTGTTGAGTCGGCGCTAAGCGCTTCCTCTTCATTATGAAGAAATGCCAACTTACCACAACTAATTTAACTATTATGGCGCTTTATGGCCTGAGCTGACGCCAGACAAATTACTGCACATCAAATTGGAGAGTTTTTTTTTTTTTTTTTGGAAAGTGGCAGTAATAGGGCGTTCGGAGGCACAAACGGTAAACAAGCGCCGATAAAATGTGCGCTGAAAAGTAATTTCCAGGTTAAGCGGATTGATTTGTACAATGAAGTATGTGCTTAAATAGAAAAATACAAACACAGATTGATACTTTATATGTATATGTATGTGCATACAGAAAATATACATCTTTATTTGTACCTGTATGTATGGCTGAGTTCACTAGGTTGCTCTGCCACCTGCTCAAACTGGAAGCAGATACAACTTTTTGACCATCGACGAGGTGTGAATTTGAATTTCCGTCAACACTGTGCCTTCACTTGTCGGTCAGTCACTTCGTGTGCCAGTCGCTTTCGTAGTTTCAGTACAGCCGTTTGTCATTATATCAGTATCAGACTCATCATTAAAACACATAAATGTTGAATGCAATAAAAATCAATTGACGCCTGTCATTGGCCCACACACACTCGCCAGTTGATGCGCCGTAACACTCCTTTTTATGTAAAAACTTTTATAGAAACAAACAAACATACATACATATATGAGTTTACATACACAGCTATAAGTCCAAGTCTATGTATGGCTACAGGTGCTCGCCGTGTCGCCTCCTACTCGCGTGGTTCATCATCTTCTAGGCAAGCTTTTACACCTCACTTCCAGCGTTATGGTGTTCCACTGTGTATTGTTGTTGTTGTTTGTATTGTTTATTAACTTAGCTGCGCACAAATTTTATTGCTTTTAGTTTCTTTCTTTCTTGAATTTGTTGTGTTTATTTACTTATTCTGTTGCGTAGATGTTTCGGTTCAAAGGCAATGACATCTCTCGATCTTCTTTCGTGTCTGCCTCGCTCATTTATTCTTATTTATTTCATTTTCATATTTGTTTTGTTTTATATTTTCATTGCCACTAATTTACATACATTCGTAGCCGATTGTGTAATAAAGTAGAAGTTTAGCACAACAACTCGCTTTGTAGTCGCTGAACGCAGGATAGTTGATGATTCTTCTACTCAAGTTGGTTGTGTTTATTTTTGATAAAATTTGAAGTTTATTGAAAATTGTGGCAAAAAAGTTCCCGGAAATTGCAATTATTTTTATCGTCTTCAAAGTAATCTCCACCAGCTGTAATACTCTTTTGCCGACGATTTTTCCAGTCTTCGAAACAGTTTTCATAATAACTTCTTGGTGTGGCCTTCAGCTCCTTTATATACCATAAACGAGAAGCGCGAGGACACCAACCTCAGGCCATCATTGAGCTTATTGCGCTTCCGGGTGGTAACCATATTAAGTATTTCCTGAAACTCAGTGGTTTAGTTAAAAAACCTGACTTTTTTCCACTGCAGCTGCCCAATGACCCTTGAGTTGGAGTATTGGAACCCATGAAAGATTTTGCGTTACAGCCGGCTAGAGGCTGGGCTTTCGCAAAGATAATGTTCCAGCATCTCATCGACTCCGCGAATGCACTACACTCTGCCGCTTCCCTTTTCCAAATTTTCTGAAGGTAAAACCCTGAGGATAGATGATCTGTGATGATGGTTTTATTAAGTTCCAACCTGCCTAGAAGTAGAACCCATTTCGTTTTTGTACCTTCAGCCCTAGCCCAAAGTAGCTATGTGGTATTGTCTGTGTTACTTGTACGCCAAGACTTGAGGTAATCCTCTAGGTTCCATTTCTTCAAACAACCGTTGAAGGAGCTGAGTGGTCTGGCGCAGCTTTGACTTATTGCGTCGCGAACCGCCCTCAATGACATTATCGATGACCTCTACTGATAACCTGATACTGTAAGGCATACGGATAACCCTAATTGTCGCTTGGCTGTCTACTAAAATGTTTACGAACCTTGTTGGTTAGAGCAGAAGCCCACTTGGCATGTTCTATTACGTCCACAATTTTGTACTGAAATACTGAAATATAGTCATTTAGTTTGAAGTTATCATTTCCATATGTTGAATATATAGAAACTGTCTATCACATCATCTCTGGGCTATTCTTCTCTATTGGGGAATGAAAATGTTATATTAAATTGCTTGTGGATCTTCTTTTCGCGAAAGCATTGCCAGCTTAGCCCGAGTTCCGTAGCAAGGTCGACCTTAATAACATGTAGTCTGGTTCTTCTTACTTTTTTTTATTGGCATAGACACCATTTACGCGGTTATAGCTGAGTATATAACAGCCTCCTTTTCGCTGTTTGGCGCCAGTTGGAGATTTCAAGCGTTGCCAGGAGAGGAGGTCTTCCTTTTTCTAGTGTTAATACTGGTTCGAAAGTAGATGAAATTGTCCACGACTTCGAAGTTATGACTGTCAACAATGACGTGAGAGCCAAATCGCGAGTACGACGACTGTTTGTTTGGTGATATGAGAGTATTTCGTCTTGCCATCGTTTATTACCAGACACATTTGCTATACTTCCTTCTCCAGTCTGGAGAAAGCAGAAGCAGTCTGGTTTTAGGGGTCTAAAGTCATGATAAAAAAATAGTATGTATGTCAGGTGGAGGTCTGATGTTTGCCTCCTAGTCGATTTTCGTTCTGTTTGGTAGCTACACTTTGTCGGTTGCCGGCAGAATTCATTCAAACTTTTTTTTATTACCTTTCGTTGGTGACGGTTTCGTTGCCTTAGACGAAATAGTCCCATCCACAGATTTCGATATCGATTCCATCATTTTTCTCTTCGCTTGGTCTTGCCTGCCTTCGTTTTAGTTGATACTCATCAGGTGGCTGAATGCCACAAACACCAGCCCAGGTTTCTAAAATACCAACGTAATAAGTAGGACATTTGTTTCTGAAAAAAAATGATGCAAAATTAAAGTATTGAATTACTATCTCAAAAGTTGGTTTTTGGAAACCAAAAAATATCTAAAAATATTTTATGTTGTATATTTGCTTCCAGAAATGTTCGCTCTGCTGCCTATCTTATGTAAAGCTCTGAAATGATTTTTAGACCTGATCTTATACTCAAATCGTATCCAGGGGTCTTAGCAGTCATTCCAATGTTTAATACTTCGATTTTTACCTTTTTCACTCTCTCTGTACTTGTAGCTTCCAAGAAGCCTACTATACATACAGAACTACTTTTTATACAGAACTACATACATGTGCAATAATTGTGCAGCACTTTTAAGTACATATATGAATTTGTATATATATAAAAAGTCATGTGTGTATGGTGATGTGAATTCGCACATCAATAGCTTCACTCCATCACTGTCCGTTTTCGCTTGCCAAACGCTAAATCATTGAGTGCTCATTTCTGACTGACGATGATAGCATTAACTGGACTCACTTTTCATTTTCGATTGTGCGAGTAATGGCAATACGCAGGATTGGTTCTTATTTTCAGCTGGCTCTTATATGTATATAATTTAGCAGGAAAAATATCTACATACATACTTAAGTATTCACAATCGTATTCGAAATCTATACAGACGGCATTTGCGGTAGCTAAATTAGTAGGGAAGCTGTAATGTAGGGGCAACTTAAGCCGTACAAGTGGGTTGAGTGGGCTTGAGCACCGCCAATCAGCAGCGCAACATAATTGAAATGTTGCTGCCGCCATAACCAGTTTCACTTTTTGGCTTGATTTGCGTGCGGCTTGTAAACTTCAGCGTCAATTGCAGCAAAACTGAGAATACACTGTCATTATTTTTAGCTTCTTCCCCCTTTTTTTTACCAGCAACACGCACATACTTTTACACTTTTTTTGATATATTTCTTGTACTTCTTTTGCTTTGGTAAATTCTTTCGCTTTCGGGTGCATTCACCTTAACTGCAAAAGTCATCGCTGATTGTTGCAACGCCCCGTTGCACTCCCGCGTGTAGCATATGGTTCCTGGCTGCCAATCATCTAACAGTGCTTTTGAGCACAAGCAATTTCCTTTCAAGTTACTTTCCTTGCTTGCTGCTTGCTGCTTGCTGCTGGGGGTATCGGTTCTGCCGTGTGCTGCCACAAGAGCAAATCATCGTTTATTTGCCACATTTTATGCTGTTATGGCATTCGTTTATTTCATTTCTTTTATTTTTGCTCTCTCTCTCGCTATTCTGCAGTTAGTAATAAGCATGAGTCTGTGCTAAATTGCTGTTGCAAAATGATTGGCGAGATTGCTTGTATACTTGCTCGAGGCGATTTTCGTTAACAAATCTGATCGGCGGCGAGTTCATTGTCGTTGGGTTGTGAGGATTCATCTATATATAAGATATATATAGTATATACACACATATATTTTTGTATTTATATATCCAGGAACTTGTAAAAATTTTTCTTGCCTCACTCGCTTATGTTCCTTGTTGCAGCACACGCTGTTCGTTTGCCCTTAAATTGCCCATCGTAGCGTCTAATGCAAGTTGTAGGCGGTTGTAGGTTCTGTGAGCGTATCCAATTTGCAGCAAGTGCAATGCTCTTCATTTTTATACCCTGTACATGGGATTTGAGATGAAGTGTGTGGCACGCAACAAGAAACGTCAAAATATATATACATATATATATTGTGAGGGTGTCGAGCTGTATTGACTTTTCCATGGCCGTCTGCACGTCTCTCAGTCTGTATGATCCTTCAGTTTTGGAGTTATCCAACTGAAAATTTGCAGACTTTTTTTCCCTCCAAGGAGCTGCTCATTTGTCGGAATCGCCGATATCGGATCACTATAGCCTATTACTGCCATACAAACTAAACGTTTGGAATCAAGTGCTTGTATAAAAAACTTTTTCTGTTGACCAGATACTCATCCGCCTGAAATTTGGCATGGATTATTGTCCAAGGCAACGCTACAGTCTTTACAGAATAGGTTCTGATCGAGTCACTATAGCATATAACCTGCAGCTATACAAACTGACCGGTCAAACTCAAGGTTTCTTTTCTATTTGTTAAGGGTATTATGGCCATGGTCCCATGAAGTTAAGGTTTTTTTTTGCCTTTTATTATTTTATATAGTAAAACTGTTGTCTGGGAAAAGTAAAAATAGCAATTTGCAGTTAATACAATAAAAGTTAGGCCAGAATTTGTCGAAAATGGTTTCTAAAATCGTATTATTAGTATTAAAATTAATTTTACCTGAACTAATTTGGTTTACGTTGTGGTTGTAACGAGATAATTTTGGTTGACGTTGTAGTTGCAATGAGAATAATTTGGTTGACGTTCTAGTTGTAACGAAACTATAAAGCGACAATTTCAGTAAATATGGAGTACGTAGTACATACACAGTTATAAAATATGTCATAATTCATATATCGTTATAACTCTGTGACTAAATGAGGTACAAAATTTAATAAGACATCTTCAAAGACATCGAAATAAATATAGATATGTATCGTAGTCACTCTCATAATATTGGGTAATCGAAAAAGTCTTTTTGTATTTCTAATTGAACTTCAACTTATTTTTTTCCATTTATTATCAACTTTAATTAACCAAGATGTAAGTGATCTCAAGTTGTTCTGATGGAAGACGAAATCATTTCTGTTGATCAGTTCGCGCCGTTTTTTTTTCGATTGCTTGCCTCAATCTCATTACAGATTGAAGATTGTTGACAGTAAGAATCATACGTCCTACCAGGCTGGAGCAGCATATAGCGGATAATTCCATCAAACACTTAGCAAAACTTTTCAAGGCGTCAATCTTGGCTTTGCGACCATTCGTTGAGCTTCACCACGCTTGAACCATGATCATTTATGCACATTATTGTCGAATTTGATCCACTTTTCGTCTGCTGTTACCATTCGCTTCAGTAATGTTTCGATTTCAATTCGTTTCGGCAAAGAATTATTTCTCAGACAATTTATGCGGTACCCAAGCATCGAGGTTCTTTTTGTATCCAGCCTTTTTTAAATGGTTCAAAACCGTTTGATAATGAATGTTAAGTTCCTTAGCGATGTCATGGCTTCTTATGTGACGGTCATAATTTCATTGACTTTTTCCACGATAGGTCGACCAGAACGAGGTGGATCTTTCACATCGAAATTTCCGGAACGAAAGCGAGCGAACTATTGTTGTGCTACACGAACTGATACAGCATCGTCCTAAACTTCACAAATTTCATTGCTGGCTTACGTAGCATTCTTCCCTTTTTTTTTACAAAAATTTTAAAATATAGCAAATTTCTTCATTATTTTTACTAATTTTTTAACAGCTGTAACTTTTTTCAACTTCCTCGAATTTAATTTTTTTTGGTTAAACTAAGCTTAAAATCTCACCTTTCCAACACTATATGGCATGATACAATGTGATTGGTAGCACAGGAGTTATAAGACTACAACGACATCTATTGACAAAATACGAAAAGACTTTTTCGACTACCCAATATATGTAAGCATTTCTTTTTTTTAATTTTTATTTTACTTTCTAACTAATTTATTGATAATTTATTACTAATACTCAATTAGCTGAATAAAAATATTTCAATAGCTATTAAGCCCTATTAAATTATAGAATATCTAATTTTTATAGCATTTCTTGAAGAGCTATAGGCTCATTTTCTAAGCCTATCCACTTAGCATTCCTAATAACTTAGCCTCAAGTGTACTTAAAATAAATATACTATATATGCATATTAACGCCTCAGTGCATAACTCAGTTATTTTATTCTTTTAGTTCTTATTCGTTGAATAATTAGAAAAAAAATTAAGTAGAAAAAGTTTGGGTTACATAAATTCACTCTTAAGTAGTTAATAAGCACTTGCTCCAGGTGGGTATTTGGTATAAAAAGTTAATTACTAGTTACTGAGGTAATTAAGGAGAACATCATTCATGTATAATTACGTCAATTAATCAATCTCTTGCCAAACCGATGGTTGAAAAATTGTAATGTCGTTTCATGCCACGCCCATTTGAAGTACCATTTGAAGTAACCTTTGTGAAGGAAAATTTATTTTTCTGTCAACTTTTTAGAGCTTTTTGGGAGACTTGATTACACAGCTCTACAAAAACACACATTTGTTTGTTGCTCTGGTTGTCTTAGCAGATTTTGATGATTTCGAGTGTTAAGAATACGAAATTATTCGTGAAAATATTGTATGCGTTGTTGTTGTTATGATAACTGCATAACTAAATATATATATTATATGTCGACTTGTTAGTAATAAAAAGTTAGCTTTCCGGTCACGATTATGGTTCTGTGCACCTTTCTTATCTTTATTCTCAAGCTGTTTACTGAAAAATTGTGCGGAAGCTGTAAAGCTTTTACTGAAAATCAAACGTGGATATATCAAGAATTGCAGTATACATTTTTTGTTTAACTTTATGAAATTTTCGTTTCCATTTTGAATGTAATTTGCAGGGACCATACAGAAACAACGGTGTCACCAAATACCCAAATATCGGTGCAGTCTATCATGGATGTTATATTCATGTTGCTTTTATTCTCAAATTTGAACAGCGGGTAACTTAGTGTTTTTCGAAGTATTGCTTATCCGAAGCTATATCATTTTCCCGTATTCCTGGCGATTTGTGGATTCCATCTCAAAACATTTACACCCGCTTGGCGGCTAAGAATAAAGTCCATGTTTAATACCTTGTTCTGATGTGGACCGTATTCCAGGGAGGCCTAACGCATTGACCGAAAGGAAAAGTAGTCAGAAGAGGCAACGTCTGGGCTATAAAGATAGAGAGTTAAATCCATCCAGCTGCTGTTTCCCAGATATATTGTAAACGCTCTTGCAACACCAGACGGAGGCTTATTATGATAAAAAATGATTACCTCGTGTCTATTGCTCGCTTCAATTTGTTGTCGGTAACGTTGTTCATTGATTGCTATACTCAGTTTCAGCTTATAATACAACACGCTTTTTTGATCCGATCAAATACATATCTTGTCTTCTTGGATATTCTGCTTTGCCATTGATTTAGCTGATTGTCACGGTTTTACATATGATTTTTTTCTTTGGGGATGTCAAAATGGATCCGTTATTCGCCATCAGCCATAATCTACTACAGTTCCTTATCTTAAAACCGCCCAGGACGTTCTTCATCTCCCAAGGCAAATTGGCCACTTTTAAATAACTTTTGGCGTCCTTGCTCAGATAGACCATGTTTAACACAAATTACAACTACAATACGATGTCTATCGACTGGTGTTTGTTTTTTGTCAAATTACGCGATTATACATTTTCCGGAAAGTAATAGGACTGATTTTCTTCCGCCGCGACTGTACTTCGGAGCGTGCACTGACTGGATTCGGTAGAGGGCGTTCCTAGCTACCGAACAAGCGGCTGGTCAGTTGTCTCCGAGCACCTGGAGAGTCAGGACAAACATTTTCGGCCGGGAAGAGGTCACTGAAGAAGGTGTGCATGTATCTTTGTAGTTAAAGACCTAATATAATTGAGTCAATTAAGGACTTTGCCGCTAAAGTGAAGTATATTTTGTTTGTGGTCTTCAGGAAAACTCTAGGTTGGTAGGAAAAACCTGACCTTAGACTAGCTGAAAGTTGTAGATATCCAAAAAAGCTTATTTCAACTTCTAAATGTGCGTAGAGCATCTGCGTGTTCCGTTGGCTTAATACAATCAGAATAGCGCTTACCGTTACATGTTACAATAACGTGATGTCGAGGTAATTACAGCAGCATGAAGTTTAACTAGATATACAAGTATTTGTATATATTTTATGATCATAATTATAACAATTAAATCATCTGATATTAAAGACTTCAAAAACCAATAGGAGTGGGAAACAACGGTTCACTTTGAATAAGAGCATTTCTAGTCTAGAGAAGAGAGAAGATTAAAAGAAGAGTAGGGAAGAGAACCGTTTGCTATTTAGCTTCACGTTGAGGAAGAAACTTGCTGAAAATTCCATTGAATATGTAAGCCAAAGAATATGCTAATGCCAGTTTCAGGCAACATGGCTGCAACAGTGTTCCTGTCGCCAGACGGCTATTATAAATTCGTATACATAACTGTATATAGTTATGTGTGTATGTCTGCCATTGAAGTAAAGAGGATTGCCCCAAGCTGTTGCTGTGCAGACTCCGATTTGAAGATGCAAAAAAGACGATGAAGCAGCAGCAAAGCAGAATCTCAATTATAACGGTTGTATGCACACTTATGCAGCTCGACACATAAATGCTATTAAAATCAGTAAATATTCGTCTGCGAGTGTGTGTGTGTGTGTGCGTGTTAGCGGATGCGCCAAAGTACAATGAAGACACTAACACTTAAAAACGGATAACCGTTTAATGGTCATTTATGTGAGCACAAACAAATATACATTAAAATCTGCAAGCCAATCAACAGCAACAATAATGACAACAGCAATGTGGCAACAACCGGACTACAGCATGGAAATAAACTGAAATATTTTTTGCAGATTATTTGTTGTGCAAAGCGAATTTGCATACACAGCGCGATTGCATAGCGGCAAAAACAACAACAAGAACGGGCAACACAATGACAGCAACCGGCGTACCACGCAGCCAAACTGTTGGCAGCAACACGTTGATAACCAGCAACGACAACAGGAACAATTCGCAATGCAGCAACAACAACAAAAACACTGTGTGGCACCTGTTGCCACCACTCACAACAACAACAACTAAGCAAGGCAAATGTTTGTGCATAACTGTGTGCGTATGAATGCTGTCTAACGCCGCGCCGGTTTCGCTGAAGTGTTGGCAAAATTTATGCGCAACAAACAACTTGCAACACCGCTGACGCGCCTTCTATGGTCGCATGCAAATCTTTCTAAATTTTGTTTACTATTTACTCCTATTATCTTCACTCGCGTGCATGTGTGTGCTTGAGCTGTTCGCTGCCGCGTCTTGATTGCATTTTGAATGTGTTCAATGGCTGTTTGTGGCCCACGAAGTAAAAAACTCATAATCATAATAATAATAAAGTTAAGAAATATGTGCAAAATAACATTAAAGTGCACATTTGATAAGGCCTCAACTAGCGCGTTGAATGGCGGGCCACCAATCGGTTGATGTGGCAACATTGCAACTTACAGTGGTTCGGCAGTGGTTCGTTGTGGCAAAAATGTATACCATTTAAGCAGACTCGAGAAGTTAGAGAAGATTTTAAACGAGTTTATTTTCGGTAAATCGGCCGAAATTGCTATTCAGGTGTGAATCTTTTCTTCCCGAGCTCGCCCAAAGTAGTTAACTTGTTAGCATGGTCGAGTCAATGGGTACTATTGACCAATGAAAATCATAGAAAAAGTCCATGAGTATGACTAAAATTATCACATGTTTCATTCCAATCTCTAAGCTCTTCCATAGTTACTTTATCGGAACCAGATTCTGTTGAACTCGAGCCGCCAAACCCACACATTTCATGTATTTTCCCTTTATTTTATTGTCTCAACATCTCTCATTCAGTTCCTGAACTTTATCCAATCTCTAAGCTCCTCCATAGTTACTTTATCGGCACCAGAATCTGTCGAGCTCGAGCCTCGTAACCCACAAATTTCATGTGTTTTCCCTCTGTTTTGACGTCTCAACATCTCTTAATCAGTGCAAAACCTTTTTCTTCGAGCTCGCTCAAAGTAGTTAATTCGTAAATATTGTCGTGTAGACCAGAGAAAATCATAGAAAACATATTTCGTGCCAATCTCTAAGATCTCCCCTAGTTACAGTCCAGAACCTTTTCATCGAGCTCGCTCAGGGTAATTAATTCGTTTATATTGTCGAGTCATAAGGCACCAGAGAGCATAGAAAATCATAGAAAAGGTCCATTAATATAACGAAAATCATCACATGTTTCAGCTCAAGCTCTGCGATCTCCATAGTTACTTTAACGAAACCAAATTCTGTCGAACTCGAGCCGCCTAACCCACAAATTTCACGTATTTTTCACTGAACTTTATCCAATCCTTAAGCTCTCCCATACGAACTTCGTCGGAACTAGATTTTGTCGAGTGCGAAATTTATAACCCTAAAATTATATGTAATTCCCTCTGATTTGACGGTAAACGAGTCTTAATGGCACTAGTGATACAATTTTCTAAACTGCAGGCATAAAATATCGGTGAAAGTCTGTTAAAGAATAGAATTCGTCGACCGGGGGCCATGTTCCCCACCCGCTCTGATTTGGTACGGAATGCTAATAGGACTAAAGATTCTTAAATGCCACTATTCTTTGAACTAAACTAAATACTCTTTATCCGAGTCACCAAGTCTGAGAGCCTCCAACCTGGCTTGTCAGAGAAGTTGAGTTGGATATCAAGCCAGAATCTTAGAACATCCAATTTCGATTTCAGTCTCTAATTAATGAAGTTACTCGTTTCTGTATACGTATATATGTATATGCCTGGCCATAGCTCAAAACTCAAGAAACTGCAAGGTTTTTGAGCTTCACAGACCATTTTCTTCAGTCTCTGGCTTCTTGCGGTTCACACCTGAAGTTAAAAAAGGGATTATTTTTTAAGAGTAGGAAGCATCAGAAGCCTGAATCCCATGCCAGTGTTTAACTTTAATCCGAACTAAACCTCCTATTCACTTGTACCAGTCTAAGTGGGATCCTCCGCCACCTAAGCTCTATATAATAGATGTTGCTTAAAGTTAATCGATATTTAATTTCATCATTTAAGTCGAACTGAACTGTTTGTCGTTGAATTGACATTTAGAAACGTGTGCAACATTTACGACACAAAAGACTAGTGCACCTGTCTCTCCTTACACTGTCTGCCAGTGAACATTAGAATGTTTTTCTCCACACACAACAGCCGACGGCATGATCGACGATCACGGGACACTAATGTGCTGATCATGATCACCGTTGATAGTCACTCAAGTACTTTTGTAGCATGTGTGTGTATGTGTATGTACAGTGGTTGGGGCTGTTAATGCGCGCTTGTGACTGCGGCGGATGTGCCTACTACAAATCTCAAGTAGCGACAAGAGTTTGCAGGTCGCAACGAGCAAACATAACCTGTTCGCTGTGCGAGTGCAACAAGTGCGCATTCTAATATTCGTTGGTTACAACAAAGATATGTGGTAAAAAGCTAGAAACAACAATTTTCCTTTACAAATACAGCTCGAGGGTAGTGCTAAGAGCTTACATATGCATATGCCGCGGTACTCTTAATACGTATTAGTGTATGTTTATACTTTTTTACCACACTGTATGCGCTTGTGATTAGTTTTGATGCGTTTAGCGTTGCAGCGCCATGCCGCGCAACGTCAGGCTCCATCGTCAGCTTGCAACATGTTAGTTTTTCTTCATAGCTTTTGTTGTTTTGCTTTTGTATTGTGCAATCATTGCGCTCGCCACGCTCGGACATTTAGCACTTTGCGATTGTGCGCATGCGCATTCTGATATTTTTTTTATAATACTATATATTTTGTACTCTAAGTGGTATATGTAAACGATGCCTTGAAGAAGAAGAATATGGTTTATCGTCACCTAAAATGCAATGGTTATAAAACGGTTATATATTGGTTACATATTGGTTATAAAGTGGTTATATATTGGTTACATATTGGTTATAAAATGGTTATATATTGGTTATTATTTCTGACAACGATGTAAATTTTGTTTTGTGATACGTTTTTTTGTATTTAAAGTGACGTGGCGTAAGTTTATAGTATAGAGCTAATCAGCTGAGAATAAATGCTAGTCGAGCTAGCCATAACCCTCTGTACATCCGCGAACTAGTACTTCAGTTCTTGAGAAATCTAGCTTATAATTTTTACACGCACTTTTCTGCCTGTGAAGTTGCTCATTTGTCGGAACCGCCGACGTCGGCTGACTAGAACATATAGTTGTCATACAAACTGAATGATCGAATTCTTGTCCTTGTATAGAAAACTTTTTTATTTGTCGAGATATCTTTACAAAGTTCGGCGCAGATGAAGATATAAGATAGTGTTATAAGCTCCGCGCACATTGTTCAGATCGGACCACTATAGCATATAGCTGCCATACAAACCGACCAATCCAAATCAAGAAAAAGAGCATAAATATGCTCTAAAAAATGTGAAAAACTTTCAGATTTAGTAAAAAAATGTTGTTGTACATTCCCGGTACACGAAGTAGTAAGACATAGACGATTTCATCTCCTTGATAGGTTATATACTCGTACATACTCCTCTTTTCAGTTCAGACTTTGCTGTCATAGGCCAAATATAAGTACAAATTGTATGGTGACTTATGCTTGTGGCAAAGGTAATTACAATAATTTTTTACATAATTTTATGTATTACCGTTCACTTACTTTGTTGCTTAGTTACAAAAAAAAAAACATGTGTCCAAAAAATTATCCATAGCCTTTATAATTACATTCACCATACTTAAGGAAGTATGCTTTAAGCAATTCGTAGGTTTCACTTCATGGTCCACTCGTTCAACAACTATTTACGGTACGTTGCACTTTACATTACACTTAACAGAATTGAGTGATTTTATGACAATTCATTAAAATTTCATTCTGCTTCGCGCTTGTAATTACGCTGTGACGGAGACAAGCCATTGCCAAAGGATGAACAAGTCCACAGACAAAATTAGAAAGAAGGCACAGAAAGAAATGGTTTCTAGTTGTAAAAATTGGTCGCAAAGCGTTACAAATGACTCTCCGAAAACATACATATCTTCATATGTCTACAATATGTAGCAGTTGTATATTCATATGTACATATACATATAAGTCCGACGATACGATTTTGAATCATCTAAGCTACCCATTATTTTAGTTTCATATGTTAAGTATATACATATACCTATATAGGATATTCTTGGTTGGTTTCCAGTATTTTATAATTTGAATTTGACGAAACATCTAACATTATCTTGAGAATTCTTCAGAGAAAATGTGAAGTTAAAACACGTTATCTCGTTCCTTTTTTATATTATTATTTGACCAATAATGCCGCTTTACAAAACCACAACGTATCTATTTCATATTCCTATTCTTATTACTTATAACTAGTTCGGTATATCAGATTATCCCATTAGTATGTACTTCTGAAAGGTATCAAAGGCAGCTGCTACATCAGAACAAGAAATTTGATTCTGTCCAATAAATGTTACTTGCTTCAAAAGATTTTCAAGCCAAAGTTTGAACTGAAATAAGATTTCGAGGGAAAGAAAGGGATTATAACTAATAATATAAAACTCAATCTCACCACCTGAAACTCACCGATCCAGACGTTCGGTTGCTGAAAAAATAGTCTTTGGACGTTTAAAATCCTGGTCAATTTCGATAACATAGGACCGGTTGTTGTGGGAATTGAATTATAGTAGATCGAAATAAGTGCTCCGCTTGAGAATATGAACAAGATTTTATTGACTATATAATTTCTTTTCAGATTAGATGATGTTAAATTTATAGCTCACGGAGTTATTAACCTTGTCGTGGGTTAATACAATGTTTTAGTAGTAACTGTTACCCCATAAGTTGTTTATAGGTACAAAATGTGTTAAAGACTGTAAATATCCCGTAAAACGTGAGCTTTAACCAAACATTTACGGTTTCAGTCTGTTTTCTACAACGGTTCGATCTACACTATCGAAAAGGAAATCGAATTTATTTTGAGTCAGGGGTTTTCTACTCAATAGCACTCCCCAAATTTAATAGAACAATAACAAAAGATGCAGGTGTAAAAGCTGTACTGTAAAAATGATAAAGGGATGAATGTCTATAACTAGATTACTTTTTGTTCCAGAGCTCTTTCAGTTCCTTTCCAACGGGTCTTGAGTAAACCTGAATTTTTATCGTGCAATACCGCTTCTTCAGGTGTCGAAAAACGTTGACTTCTCTTTTTTTTTTTTTTTGCGTACAGGAGTAAAAAAAGATGTCATTTGGTTCCAAGTCAGAACTACACGAATGATGGCTCATCAAATCGATGATTTGAGTGCTAAAAAATATGGTTGTTTTAGACGATGTGTGAGAGCTCGTCTTCGACGTTTGGTTTTTTTTGATTTCTTGAAAGACAATTTGACAAATAAATGGTCGGGCATCACTTGGAATTTATTGATCTGAGTTGCCCTAGTGGTATGGTTGTGACATGTCCAGATTTACCAAAGAAGTTGCCTTGTTTTGTTCATTTGCTGGGCTCATCTGGAAACATCCAGGCAGTCGACTGCTGTTTACTTTTGGGTTCATAGTAAAACCACGATTCCTCACCTATCAAGGTATTATAGACGTGTTTCGAAGCATGGCTATCGCATTTTGTTAATATTTCTCTAAGTAAATCGACACGAGCCGTTTTTAATGGAAAAGACAAGCTGTGCGGGATCCAACGTAAACCCAATTTTTTTTGAAATCAAATGTTCATGCACTAATTAATGTATGCTACTCTCACTAATGCCCATAGTTGTGTCAATCTCACGGTAGGTCACGGTGGCGATCGTGCAATATCATTTTGGGCACAGCAACAATAGTTTGCGGAACAACCTCTGATTTTGGGTAAACCTTCACAAAATTTGGGTTCTTTGAGTTTTCTACTACATTGATTGAATTCACCATCACCATCAATATAGAGTAGCCTTTGATGGAACTTCCACGTCAAAAATTGAATTAAGTTGACCCGAAGCACTCACACTAATCGATCGAAAATGTTCGAGATTTAATTCGATTTTTTGATCGAGATGAATATTTTGAGTTACTGAAAAGCAACACAAATACTGTTCGCGAGTATGTCAAAACGTTCTGAGAATGTGTAACTTCCAAAATTTCATAAAGTTGTGAGTTGCCACACTGCAATATAACGGTTTTCTGAATACCCCTTAGTTGTGTTTAGACTTTGACCGTTATTGTCATTCCGTAAAAATTATGATTTATTATACAAAGTTACATATATTTAATATAACACTTTTTTTTCCACTTTAACAGTTACTTAATACAAAAGTAAATTTACTTAAGAGCATTTCGAATTTAGCGTAAAACACCCAACTAATGGCGTTACATAATAACTTTCCAAACAAAGCTGCATTAAATTTATGTTTGCATAATATTTGTTTTTTTTTTGTTTTTTTTTTTTTCTTTTGTTGGAGGCAAACTGCACTTTCACACCATCGAGGCAATACTTGCAGGTTTCTTGTAGACACACAAATGCAAATATGCTAATATACATTTTTACAAGTAAATGCATATAATCAGCCATGTACCGCTGTTTATATACGCCCGCTAAGCAATTAGTAACACAAAACAATAACAAAAAACACAAATATTATATGCTCATATGACTTTTGACAGCTCCAACTTCAGCCGCAAATGCAGTGAGAAAGCATTTTAAAGCGAATGTAAACGAATGTGAAACGAAGAGTCAATAAACGAACCAGAAACCAAATGCTAATTACTAACCGACACTAATCAATAAACTGCGCATGCGTAGCAGCAGGTGAGACTGGCCATTACTACATAAATAAGTCCGCACAGTAACTACAATAAAAAATGCAACAATATTGGTGAAATTGGGTGTGCAGCACTGAGAGAAACTAATTTTGGTGAAAAGATAGACAGCTGTTGGAGACGCAGTGCACTGGCCCACGCATGCGTGCGCGCACTTTAATTGGCTGGAGTGCTAATTGTAGCAGCTAAACACAAGAAAACGTGCAACATATAATTTTTTTAGTTTTTTATGCGATTTTTCGTTATCACGAGGTGTTATAAATATTTTTTAGCTTTATATTAGCACTACAGCATATACTTCTCATACAAACTGATCTTTCAAAAACGAATCTTTGTATGGAGAGCTTTTTTATTTGACGAGATATCTTTATGAAATTTGGTGCGAATATTCTAAATGATCAACGGTACGATTTGCGAAGAAACTGTTCAGATCGGAAAACTGTAGCATATAGCTGCCATACAAAGTGCCCCCGTTCAAAATCAGCCCTTGTATGGAGAACTTTTTTGTCTATCGAGATATATTCGTGAAATTTTGCAGATTGTAGTACATGACCAACGGTATGTTTTCCCGGAATAAATTTTTGGAAATGGGTAAAACTATAAATATAGCTGTCATACAAATTGATCCTTAAATAATCAAAGTCCTTGTATGGAGAACTTTTTGGTCTATCGAGATTCTTCAAAAAATTTGGCAGGATTGTAGTACATGGCCGATGGTACGATTTCCGAAGAAATTGTTCAATGGGAAAATACTATAGCATATACCCTTTCAAAAAAACAAACATGTTTTTCGATCATAATAAAAGGCCTTGTAGGGAAAAATTTTTTTGTCTATAGAGATATCCTCAAAAAAATTGGAAGGATTATTGCACATGGCCGATGGTACCATTTCCGAAGAAACTGTTCAGATCGGAAAACTGTAGCATATAGCTGTCATACAAAGTAATCGTTCAAAATCGAATCTTTATATGGAGAACTTGTTTGTCTATCGAGATATATTCATGAAATTTAGCACGATTGCAGTACATGACCAACGGTATGATTTCCGAAGAAATTTTTCGGATCGGAAAACTATAGAATATAGCTGTCATACAAAGTGATCGATCATACTCAAATCCTTGTATGGAGAACTTTTTTGTCTATCGAAATATCTTCACATATCTTCAAATTGTTCAGATCGGAATACTATAGCATATAGCTGTCGTACAAACTGACCTATCAAAATCAAGGCAGACATCGTATTATACTTTTTTATGCTATAATAAAAGGAACTGTGTATGGATTTATAAGTTTTTTCTTTTTCCGTGTTTTTTTTTTTTTGCTTCGAATTGAGACGCTATGTTTTTCGGTGATTCTTACAATTTTTATTATACCCTGAACAGGGTATATTAACTTTGTCACGATGTTTGTAACACCCAGAAGGAAGCGTCGGAGACCCTATAAAGTATATATATAAATGATCAGTATGTTGAGCTGAGTCGATTTAGCCATGTCCGTCTGTCTGTCCGTCTGTCCGTCTGTCCGTCTGTCTGTATATATACGAACTAGTCCCTCAGTTTTTAAGATATCCTTTTGAAATTTTGCAAACGTCATTTTCTCTTCAAGAAGCTGCTCATTTGTCGGAACGGCCGATATCGGACCACTATAACATATAGCTGCCATATAAACTGAACGATCGGAATCAAGTTCTCATATGAAAAACTTTCGCATTTTACAATGTATCATCACCAAATTTGGTATAGATTATTTTCTAGGGCAAAAATGTAATATCCGAGAAAATTGTTCAGATCGGTTAACTATAACATATAGCTGCCATACAAACTGAACGATCGGAATCAAGTTCTTGTATGGACAACTTTCACATTTGACAAGATATATTCACGAAATTTGGTATATATTATTTTCTAAGGCAACAATGTAATCTCTGAAGAATTTGTTCAGATCGGTTAACTATAGCATATAGCTGCCATACAAACTGAACAATCGGAATCAAGATATTGTTGGACAACTTTCACATTTGACAAGATATATTAACGAAATTTGGTATATATTATTTTCTAAGGCAACAATGTAATCTCTGAAGAATTTGTTCAGATTGGTTAACTATAGCATATAGCTGCCATACAAACTGAACAATCGGAATCAAGATATTGTTGGACAACTTTCACATTTGACAAGATATATTCACGAAATTTGGTATATATTATTTTCTAAGGCAACAATGTAATCTCTGAAGAATTTGTTCAGATCGGTTAACTATAACATATAGCTTCCATACAAACTGGACACATAGTTACTAATAGAAATGCACCTGTGAAGGGTATTTAGCTTCGGTGCAACCGAAGTTAATTTTTTTTAAATTTTTTTTTTTATAATTTTTTTTTTTTTTTTTTTTTTTTTAAGTGAACAATTTGCGGTGAATTTTGTACGTATGTATTATTTTTTTTAAATTGATTTTTTTATTTTTTTTTATTGAATTTCAAAAATTTCTTGTAATTTTTTTCCGTTAAGTTTTTAAAATTTTATTTGTCTTTCTCAAAAAGAAAATGGTTACGCAATACCGCGATAATGCTGTAATAGCACAAAATGCAGGTTAGAAACCACAAGCTTCACAAAAAGAGTTAAAAAAAAAACCTTAAATAAGTGCAGTAAATGAGCCGTATGTTGCTGATACGCCAGCGCATGCGTATTGGTGGCGCTGATTTATTTACACACTTATTGCTGTTTTGTTGCTTTGTTTTATCATTTCCAAACTAATTCAATTTATTTATGTATACTTTCAATTTTTTACATTTTACAACCGCATCTACGCGTTTTTCAAAGATAATGTGGCTCAACACGCCGAACTTGTAGTCATTCGTCATGTGTCAGGGTGCGCGTCTGCGCGTTCAACAGCAAAGCTGCATAACACTACACAATTACATACATAGACTTCAACTTGTAAGTGTCTGTAAGCGCCTTTAAGACTGCTTGATTTCCAAATCCAAATCTTTATCTGAGCAACTGCTCCTCTTATTTTGTTGGCTGTTAAGTAAGTTAAGTAATAAAGTATCTAATATCAATAAATCTTGTTTGCTCCCGGATTGTGGCTTCGCGTTACAGTGATCGTAATCAGCGTGTGTTTTAACACTTGCCAAGCCTATTTCATTTCGTGTTGCAGAATGATGTGCCGTGTGTGCCAATCCCCATTACATTAAGGTTCAGTGGTTTCATTTATATTTGTTTTTTGTTTTGTTATGCTTTCGAGTAAATGTAATTTTTTTTTGCATTCTAAAATGTCAAGTCTGTAAAAAACAACTCCTTTCCCTTTTGGTTTTTGGCTAGTTTCTTTAAATATCGACGGGTTCATGTTAATATTTATGTAACCTCAAAGAAATCTTAGTCGGGCAAAGTTTAAACATCAAGCTTATTGCAGGCAAGAATATAGAAACAATTTCAAAACTTAAAATCGACTCAGATCACCATTTTGTCCGATGTTGTTCATGAAGAGTTTGGAACCGATGAAAGGTTTCTATGAAAGTTGGGTCTATGTAACCGAAATGATTTCGCCGCTAAGGACTAGCTCTTCCGTAAATTGTTAGGGTATTATTTAAAGAGTAATGTGAACACGTCCACATTGGAATTTTTCAAGAGCCCATAGAGCGAAGTGATGCCGCTTGGGCAGGTGGAAGGGTTTCAGTTCTTGCACAAGCTGTATTATGAATGCTTTAAATTCAAGATCTCGACGTAACATGCGCCAAGTCGTTCTATACGTTAGGCCTCATTGCGTCAAACTTAGTCTTTTTTGGTATTTGACATATTGTGTAATATGAGAACCCGAAGTTCAGGTATTCGGCATTAATAACAAAACCACCGGTTAAATTAGGATTAGGGAGTCCGCATTGTTAATTGGAATGTGATAAAATAACTAGGTGGATGAAACAAGTACTTAACCGATAATGCTATCAGCGAATACATTTTAATTCACTCATCTTACTGTGTTACCTTACTGTGCGTCATGAATTCATTAAGATGGGAATTATATTTAATATCATTGGGCGTTGGTGACGATTTGCATTCAGAACTAATCTTATGAATCTTACCGCAATTGCCAGACAAATCTGCTGTTTCGTAAAAAAATGGCGCTCCATAGATTCCACATTATAAGTTTCCTTTCATAAAGATATACATATTTGCTCAAAAAATCAGAAAAAAATATTAACTGATCGCATTCACTTTTAACATCTTGAAGTTTTGAAATCTTTTTAGAGTGAAGTCTATCATTCGAGCTAAGTCACTTCAGCGAATGTATTATATCTACTCCTAATAATATCAATGATGATACCCCTTTTTCTATGACTTTACTAATTGGAACATACAGAATTATTGCATTTCACATTTCAAAAATTGCTTCCCTTGCAAGAAGAAGTATTCTTTTCTTCTTCTTCTTCTTAATTGGCGTTGGCACCACTTATGCGATTATAGCCGAGTCAAACACAGCGCGCCAGTCGTTTTTCTTTTCGCTACGTGGCGCCAATTGCATATCCCAAGCGAAGCCCGGTCCTTCTCCACTTGGTCCTTCCAACGGAGTGGAGGTCTTCCTCTTCCTCTGCTTCCCCCGGCGGGTACAGCGTCGACTACTTTCAAAGCTGGAGTGTTTTCATCCATCCGGACAAAATGACCTAGCCAGCGTAGCCGCTGTGTTTTAATTCCCTGAACTATGTCAATGCCGTCGTATATCTCGTACAGCTCATCGTTCCATCGAATACGATATTCGCCGTGGCCAATGCGCAAAGGACCATAAATCTTTCGCAGAACCTTTCTCTCGAAATTTCGTAACGTCGACTCATCGGTTGTTGTCATCGTACAAGACATATAGCAGAACGGGAATTATGAGCGATTTATAGAGTTTGGCTTTTGATCGTCGAGAGAGGACTTTACTTTTCAATTGCCTACTCAGTCCGAAGTAGCACCTGTTGGCAAGAGTAATCCTGCGTTGGATTTCCATGCTGACATTGTTGGTGGTATTAATGCTGGTTCCTAAATCGACGATATTATCTACAACTTCAAAGTTATGACTGTCAACAGTGACGTGAGAGCCAAGTCGCGAGTGCGACGACTGTTTGTTTGATGACAGGAGATATTTCGTCTTGCTCTCGTTCACTGCCAGATCCATTTGTTTTACTTCCTTGTCCAGTCTGGAGAAAGCAGAACTAACGGCACGGGTGTTGAGGCCGATGATATTAATATCAGTTTTACACTGTTATAGAAGATGGTACCTTCTCTATTTAGTTCTGCAGCTCGAACTATTTTCTCCAGAAGCAGGTTGAAAAAGTCACACGATAGGGAATCGCCTTTTCTGAAACCTCGTTTGGTATCGAACGGCTCGGAGAGGTCTTTCCCGATCCTGATGGAGCTTCTGGTGCTGCTCAACGTCAGTTTACACAGCCGTATTAGTATTGCGGGGATACCAAATTCAGAGAGAAGTATTCTTTTACCATAAGAAAATTGGGAAAATGTTGATACTTTGAAGGTTACTTGAGCTATATGTATGTAAGGTCTACTAAAAAGGAGTCCATAATTTTTCCAATGAATTGAAAGTTTTATTTATTTTGAGTAAAGAGTCGAGTAAGAAACAGTCGCTTCTTTTAAGATTGCAAAGTAATTCACAATAAATAGGATATTGTAATAACCACTTGGTCCTAGAGTCGGAATATAAGGTAGATGCATTAGAGCCTCCCAATCAAAAAGCACCCGAAGATTCTAGCAAGTCTTTATCGATATACGTTGTCCTGATTTCAGTTTCCGCTGGTCCCAGCTGACTGCTTTTGTGCGATTGCTTCCTGAAGGTGTTCCAATTGTTGACAGAACAGGTCCAAATTAAGAGTGTGTCTATGTGAGAACCACTTCAGAAATGCATCTATTTTATAGCGATTCACAGACTTCTCACTACTGGTTCGATTCATAAAGTATTTGTGGGTCACCCATACATCGAGGTAATTTTTGTCTCCAGCTTTTTTTTAAATGGTTCCAAAACATTTTTCCTACAATGTTGAGCTCATCGACGATCAAAACAGTGCTTATCGATATTTTCGAAAATTGACTTTCTTCGCATGCAGTCTTAACATCAAAATAACCAGAATGGAATCGACAATACAAACACTGAACGGGACTATTGTAGTATCAAGAAAATAAATATTGTTGACATTTTCAGCCGATGGCTGAATGTTAAGTGGTTACATGGGTTTCCTCGGGTAAAAAACGGCCTTTTCTCAATAAGTTTTTCTCCCATCAAAAAATTAAATATTGTATTAAAATTTTTTATTGTTGCAAACATAAACTATTAATCAAGAAATTTTAAAATTTTTGGAAAAGTTTAAAGCCACACACTCCGAGCCATTTCCGTTGACCTCTGGGAAAAAGATGCCCCCGTGTTGGCGGAATAACGCCTAACAGTGTCATCTAAAGTGAAAAATACGCATTTAAGTTAAAACTTTAAGGGGTTAGTAGGGTAATCTGACATGTTTTATTTGACTTTTATTTTTTCATAGAAATTTTTATCTTACAATTACAAATATCGAAAAAAATCCTTAGTCCAAGGCTCTAAGAATCTTTAGACCTGTAACCTATCTTAAAGACCTGCGTAAAATTTCATGAAGATCGGTTGAACAGCTCTCGAGAAATCTTGGCAACCGTTTTCAAAAATACAGTTTCGAGAAAAACGCGTTTAAAGACGGCGCACTTAGCCTAGCTAGACTCGAGCGCACAAGTTCTCAAGGGTGTATCTCCGAAACTACTACTCGAATCAACTTGAAAATTGTGGACGATATTCTTGAGATGTTGTAGAATTTAATACGACAATAAAAACATTAAATTTTTTGTAACCAGTAAACCCATGTAATCCCTTAAGAGAACATGCGAGTATGTATATACCCGTGCGTTATTCCTTCTCAGATTACCTTTTTTCTTTTGCACAGAAAGCTATTTTTCTTAGTAAATATCAGGGCTTAGTATACCTCATAAGCATCTTTGACATATCTATATACATACATATTTATATATTTAAGTATATTCATATAGATAATTTATACCACATATATGAAAATTGATGAATCCCTGAATTGTTGACCATTTGTATACACAACGCCCACCACTTACTGCCGCTAATCTAAATAAATTTCAAAATCAAGTTTTTGTTGTTGTTTTTTTTTTTTATTATTCGCAAGCGATGCACATTCCTGCGCCCACAGACATGCACATAAAAACGATCGCACTTCAGTTGAAAAATTCCAGCAATTTTTCACATATTTTGCAATGGCAATGAAAAATGTATTATAAATCAACAGTGTGCGATAACATCGAAATTGCATAAAATTGCTCTTGCTATTGCGATTGTGCCGTTGCATTGCACTGCGATTTAGTGTTGCTTTAGATCAGCAGCAAAAGTAGCAACAATTTTATCGCACACCATCAGCGCCACTCAGGCGAATTATCAAATTGCCGATCGGCGGCGGCGGCGGCGGCGACAGCGGCGATCAGCTGTGGCGACTGGGTAACCTGAAACCGAAATTCAAGTGCAACATAACGGTGCAATTGATTACACCAACAAACATAACAAATTGCATAACATAAAGCAGTGGGGCAACATAAATAAAATTGCTGCAACAACGCTGCTTAACCAGCGGCAAAGGAAAGTGGCTACTAAGCAACAACCACCGCACTGCAGCAACAACAATAATGATAGCAACCGCTTCAAATAAGACTGCCATAGCGAATTTTGATTAAGTGCAAATGAAGCAATTAAATTGATCATCATTAAGCGTTGCCACATACCAGCGATATACAACAACAACTGCATGTGCTAACACCAAATACACACACATGTGGCATGCTCACAGTAGTGGTAAAACTGTTGGCTGTCGCTTGAGCGGGTATCTAACGGTAATGACAGTAAAAGCTCGCCATCAGGCTGAAAGGCCGTAACGAAGCAACAATTCTTTTGCCCCTCCCCCTTTGCACCACTTGGCGCCTTATCTTGGCACTTTCTTCGAGGTGTTGTCGGTGTTGTTGCGGTGATTTGATTGAAATGTAAATTCGCGCGATAAGTAGTCGTTAGTGTCCGTGGCTAAGCGAGCGGAAGAGTGGCGAAATCATCGCTGCTGGCTTGTTTAAAGCATATCAGCCCAATATACATATGTACATACATAGAAACATACATGAAAGCTCACGTGTGTAAATATATATACGAGGGTGGTCCAATAGTTATTTTGCCTGCAAAAGAAAATCGAAAATCTTGAGAAAATTACGATTTATTGCTCAACATAGTCTCCCTTTAGCGCGATACGCTTCATCCAGTGATTCTCCAACTTCTGACATGGTGGAAAAGTGGATGGGTCTTCGTCAAATGGTGTCACTCTCTTGTGATTCGTGATCGAATCGGTCCACATGACGATTTATTTCCGAACATAGTCTCCCTTCGCTTCATTTAGTGACTCTGCAACTCTTGTCTTGGATGTCAATGGAGTGGTTCGCTCGCGCTTCGAAGCCGAATCGGCGTAATAATTTCACACATTAGAGTCTTGTGACCGTTTTTCCTTTCCCCAGACAGTCGAAGTGGATCATATCAATCCCAAAAAACGATGCACAACGACTTTCCGGGCGATGACTTAGTCTTTAACTTCTTCAGAATAGGTTCGTCCTACAAAGTCCACTGTTTCGATTGGTCTTATCTGTGTTCCATATTTCGACTTTCTGGCCGATAAGTTAGTTTTTAAGTTCTTCGGAGCAGGTTCTTGCTACGAAGTCTACTGTTTCGACTGTTCCTTGGTTTTTTCTGTGTTCCATATTTCGACTTTCTGGCTGATAAGTTAGTCTTTAAATTCTACGGAGCAGGTTCGTCGAGTGAAGTCTACTATTTGGACTATTCCGTGGTCTTTTCTGTGTTCCATATTTCGTTGACTCTATCGAAATGACGTATGAGCTCTTTCGGATTGTAACCGTACCACATACATTAATTCTACTTGTTAACCCGTGTGAAGACATCATCACGTCGGTAGCTTTTTATATAAGTTCCCACAGTCTCAGCTATCACCCATACGTTCACTTGGCAGTCTGTCAGTACGAGACCTTGAACTTTTGTCCGATATCGGCATAACTGGAGGTGGTTTATAAAAAACCGACGTGCGACTACATTGCCACTCACTAATTACTGTTAGTCGTGACGGAAATAAAAGAGTGACGGTATACAGAGTCCAAGAATTTTTAGATTTAATACATGATTTCTCTTCCAAAAACATAAATCGAACCAGCGACGATTCTACTATTCTTCCACTTTCTTGAAATCCGTGGAATGGACCACTTCACTCTCACACCCTGTTAAAAAAACGAAAGAGTATCTTTCCCATTTGGCTGAAATTTGGAATAATCGTCTATGAGTATGTACGACGCGATTGTAAATTCAAACGTCATCGGCTGGTGAGGTCGACTTGACCTTATCGGACCACCATCGTATGCTCACATATCTGCTTACAATTTACAGTTATTTACACATATACTCAGTAATCTATTACTCACTTAATTAAATGGTACAAAGCATTGAAAATTTCTTTATTTATTTATTTTCTTGTCTATTTTTACAATATCCCTTATCTAATTTTATTTTTCTTCTTCTTCTTGTTCTCTATTTTTAGGTAAGTGTTGACCGAATGCCCCAAATATGCTGTCAAGTGCGCGTCTAAGCAATCGTAAAGCAGGCGTTCGAGTACGTGTGTACATTTAAGTAGCCGCGGGTGCGCATAGTTCACCGGATAAATGAGATTAGCGTGGCGTTTTCACGAGCTTTGAAGTTTTGTGATTTTGGCAATTAATTTTACGATTGCCTTTGATTGCGCGGCGAGCGGGTAAATACTCTTCAAAGCAAACTTTCTTTTCAATTAACATTTTATTGTTGTTGAAGTGTGGCACTGTGACTCCGAAATACCTGCAGGCATGGTGTAAATAATGGTAATCCTAATGAAATAAAAGCGTAAAACTACTGAGAAGTTCAACTCAAATGTTTGTTTATGGCAAAAGTCGAGCGAAATCGATTGCACTAAACTTTCCAAATCACAAAATAAAGCGGAATTACACGCTTTTATATGCCTGATGACTTTAATGGTTAGTTTTTAGATTTTGAGGTTAGTTCAACTTGGGTTGGTGGAATTGGAGGTGAACTTGCGGCACTTGTTGGTGTCCGTAAACTTGCTGCATTTTGTTGGATATTACTTGTGCTCAGCTTTTGAGCTTTAAAGCTGACTTTGATTAGAAAAATTTTCTTCTAAAAAAATATTTTAATTGAATTTAACCGGTGCCTTTTTCCGGGGTTGCACCAGAAAACTGCCTTTTACACTGACTAAGTAGAAATTTCGAAGATTATGGAGAATGTAAGATTAAAATATCCTTCTTTCAAAAAATTAAATTATTGATAAGTAAACTGTTCAGCGACTATCCTTCTCTTACTGACCCAGAGCTAGTTTCGAAGTCTTTTCTAATCACCATCTGCACTACCGAAAAAAGTAAAGGTCGCAGCATATTTTTCCATTGAAAGACCTTCTGATAAAAAAGACAACATTTCGGGATCGGCTTAAAATTAGTAAGACTCCATTTATCTGTATAACTTAGTGAATTACAGCAAAACTTCTGGGAGTGTAAATTATTTCTATAATTAACAAGTTGTTTATTAGACTGGTCTGCTATTTTGAGTTCTCAACAACCTGAGATCTAGAATAAATATAGTATTTCGTTACGAAATATTTTCGGTACTCAAAGATTTTATATATTTCAGAACTGTCACATGAGAGGCTAGGTGATAACCCGAGTCAACTAAAGAATTTACAAATGGAATGTAGTGGGAAAGATCACACATCCTAAAAGAAAAACGTAAGCCTTTCTACTAGTCTTATCAATGACTCTTTTCTATTATATAATTAGGCTCCAATTAGTACATGTAACCACTTTGAGAGTAGTAAACAAGTCAAGTTGTAGTAAATATATCTCTCGAAACAAAAAACCTCTCTACTTTTGCGGTTGCGGTACTTTTTAAGTTAAAGAAAGCGATCTTCTGCTTCTTATCAGAAACCTGGTTTTGACTACATTGAAAAATTCTGCATTTTGGCAGTTAAATTCCCGAAAACCCGTAAAATATATATTTGAATGTATAAATTACGGGGTTTAGCCAAGACTCGCACCACAAACTTAAGTTGTGCTTCTAATGAGCTAGCCAAGACACGCACCACAATTCTGATAACAAAGTTGTCCTCCTAATGAAAGCAGCTCTCTAATTACAATTTTTTGTATTATTCATTTCAGTATTTACTTTATAGCATTCCAGGAAATTATTACAAAATAGCCCCTATAGTTTTCGGGATTTCGAATTAACAGCCCCGAATTTTCGGGATTACCTGTATGTATTAATTAATCTGGGTAGATAAATACTATTTGACATGAGTTTTGTTTGCAGGCTATCATCTGCGCGATCTCCAATTTATCGGGATTTTAATAATGATCTCAAACTTTTGAGATTAACTGTACTTGAATGAATGAGTCGGTCGGTAGAGCATGAGACTCTTAACTGTACTTATTAATATGCTGAGAAAAATAAAGTTTCATAAATATTTCGTTTCCTGTTTTATTTGTCGCAATCCCGAAATTTTCGGTATTAACAATCCCGAACTGTCGGGATTACCTTTACTAGTTAACCTGCATAGAAGAACACAATTTGACAAGTATTTCGTTTGCAGGCAATAATTTGCACAATCCCGAAAAATTCGGGATTTCTTATTTACAATCCCGAACTTACGGGTTTAAATTTACTAGTTAACCTGCATAGAAAAACACAATTTGACAAGTATTTCGTTTGCAGGCTATAATTTGCGCAAAGATCACAACACCGCAATTGTCTAATTTCAACGCCTCAAAGCGTTACTTGACACGCTTTTAACAGATGTTTAAGAGCAACACTCGAAAAAATATACACACAAACGTACTTACTGTTATAGTATAGTATAACAGTCAGCGCTAAACTATGTTGATTTGTGTGAAGTTGTACTCTGCGCGCTGCTGAAGGCACAAGTTTCTAGCCGGAGGCAGTGGCTCTAGACGCCACACCCGCAGTCGGTGTAAAATTTCAAGTATTTGGCGCCGTGAATTTAGTAGATAGAAACGAAAAATAAAGAAATTAAAATAAAAACCAAAAAAAAAATAAAAAAATAAATAAAACAACAAAAACAAAGTGGTAAGCGATTGAATTCAAAGTTAGGCATTTTGCGGTGAGCGCCAATGGAAGAAGGAAAATAAAATAAAAAACAAAAACTAGAATTGAAATAAAAATATTGTAACCGGAAAATGCCAAGTGAAAATAGCTGTAAATTACTTTTATTAACCCGCATTAAATTGATTTTCTAACGCGACTTTGCTGCCTCGAACGTTGGCGTTTTGTGTGCCGTGCACATACACAGATACCGTTGTGTTGTTGTTGTTGCTTAATATTTATTTACTTGCTTTTGTCATTTATAGCCGTTCGCCGTTAATCCAACGCCAACGTGAATTCTCGAACACGCTGTATTAATTTCTAATCTCTAAATGAATATCTCAATGTGGGAAAAAATGGAAAAAAAGTTATCAGCATATGGCAACACCTTCGCGGCGTCGCCTGCACTGCGGCGTTTGGCGTTTGCCTAATCCATAAATACAATTTTCCTATCTGGCTGACTTTGCTTTTAATAAACTCGTTGGTTTATTTCCCGCTACTTCGACATCTCGTTTACTTTGCTGTGGTTTTTGTTGTTTTTTTTCAATTATTTGCTGTCGTTCTATGGCTGAAACTAGGCCGCGGCAAAGTGGGAGTCGCCCGATATGCGCCTCAGATAGTCGCAGCTAATTTTTCATTTTTTTCCATTTCCGTCTTGAGAGACGCGCTCGCGCGCTCAAGAAACCGCTGCCAAGCGCAGGCTGTTGCATGCTACCGACGAAGCTGTGCTTTCATTGCCGCTGCAGTCTATAAGCGATCTAAGTATGAGCACATGTGTGCGCGCCTTATCGCGGCGACACTTCGCTGCATTGACGTTGCTGGTGACAACGGCACACTTTCCTTCGATAAGGCTCGAGTCACACATCGAGTGCCGGCACATACATCTTCCAGCTGCCACTTACCGCCGCCACAAGCGCACACAACCTCACGGCCGCGCATACATTAGCCACACAAAACGACTGTGGCACGCCACAGGGAGTATGGTGCGCCATAAACCATGCATTGAAGCAGCTTTTTGGGCACAGAATGTACTTGGTTCCTCCCACCATGGGCTAGCGCTCGCTTTCTACAATCGCCGCGCGTCGCCTGCCAAAGTATCTTTCGGCTAATCGCTTAATTCTATGCCAGCATAGCCACAACATTTATGTCACCGCCACGCCACCATCGCGCATCGTATCGCTCTTACCGCCTACCACCAGCGGCGTTATTGCCTTTTCATTGCCTCAGCACTGCACTAACATTGAGAAATGGTTACAAACACCAAATGCGAGGCATTTGAAATCTATTCAAGCGTTCTTATCGCGTGTCAGGCCTTTGTGAGCTTTTAATTATTATTATATTCTTATTTGGGTTTAATCCCAGCCTTCGAATTGTGACATCTTCATAGCCGCAGGAATGCCACAACTGTGGCATAAAATGCATAAATAAATCGGAATTTAATTAACAGCTTTTTTGTACAAAAGCCTTAGTCTCATAATATCAGAATAATAAGGCATAGAAATTAAATGATTTTCATATGGTTTTTATGTGTATTTTATGCGTCCATAAATCATGTTGCAAGCACTCCCATATTTGATAGTGATAAATGTAGAAATGGATTTTTTACCGCCCCGAAAAAAGTTCCATAGAATGTGCTAGCTTTTTTAACCAAATAAAGGTTGTTAGTAACACCTTAACACTTTAATCGTGGTAGACTATTTTGTAAAGAAATAACACAGAAACTTCAATTTTATGGTGGATGTTTATTATCGTTCGAAAGCACAATCTTTGGAATTAATTTTTTAAGATTATCTCTTTTAAATGTTAAGTTCAATTTTTGATGACTAATTCGAGCATTTCGACTGGTAGCTGGCGAATCAAATGCGTCATATTTTGCTGCAAGGCCTGAATCGAGACGGAATTGTCCGCATAGACTTTAGACTTTACATATTCCTACAAGAAAAAGTCTAACGGTGTGATAACATACGATCTCGGCGGCCAATCTACCGACCCAAAACGTGAAAATCTCTGCTCACTGAAATGTTCTCTCAATAAATCCATCGGTTGATTTGATGTGTGGGAAGTGGCGCCGTCTTGTTGAAAGCAAATGTCGCCGAAGATCACGAGATTCAATTTCAGGCGTCAAACAGTCGGTAATCGTGCGCGCCATTGATGGTTACGTTCTCACCGGCATCATTTTTGAAGAAATATGCGCCGACATTCTACCGGTCCACAAATCACCTTAAACCTTTGCTTTTTCTGGATGAAATTACAGTTCTTGAATCTGTTCAGATTGCTCTTCGTCCCAAATGTGGAAATTTTACTTGTTTATGTACCCATTGAGCCGAAAGTGGGCCCGATCGCTGAACAAAATTTAGCTTGAAAACAACAGATCTTCTTAGAACTTTTTAAGAGCCCATATCCCTTGGAAAGTCGAACGGTTTCAGTTCTTGGATAAGCTGTATTTTGTATCCTTTTTGTATGCTTTCAATTTAAAAGCTCTACGTAAAATGTGTCATGTCGTTTCATACGTCAGTCCGAGTTGCTGCGAACGGTGCCGAATCGATTCCTCACGGTTTTCGTTTACATATCTCAGCTACGGCTGCTATATTTCCTTAACTGCTGGAAGTGGTTCATTCGGTCGTATATTATCCAATAATTTATGGTGGGTCTCAAGATGGTCGGAGGTGTTCCGAAAATTGCGCTCTTTAGACCGATTATGTTCATCATAACTTGAGCGGAGCGCGCGAAATACATTCATTTCAGAACGTGAATTTTCGTTATAAAGTTGGACAATTTGTAGACGTTTTCAGACGTAAGTCTTTCTATGATGAAATACCAAACAATACTGAACAAAAATAACGGGGAAAGTCAGGTAACTTCTTAGTACACTCAACCATTCTAATAATTTATATAAAGTTGGAATTGAAATTGGAAGTATTGCTGCTAAAATATTTATTTTATTATTCTTGTCTATTCTTTAGAACTTCAAATTTGAGGGTATTTACCCTAATAAACAGTTTAAAATTTTTTTATAAAATTTTTCCCATATTCTTAACATATCTAACCTTATCAGTTTAACAATAAAATAATATATTTATAATTCTCTCTAAATTGGAATAAAAACATTAGTCATATGTCTTGAAATAACAACAAATATAAATGCTTGTTGAATACAGCAAGTTATTTAAAGTATTTATTGACTCATAAATTGAAGATAAACATAATAGGGGTCCAAAGCCAAAGTTCTAATTTTATTATAAAAATTTTGATTGTTCTTGTAATTGACATTAATAAATGGTGCTGGTTAAGATAATATTACGAATCGAATAAGAATTTATAGAGAAGCAAGACCATTCAAACTTTTTGAGGAAACGGTCAACTCACGTCAAGTGGTCCCTGAAAATTTCGCAAAATCTCCGTCTGGTCCCTCACTTAATGAACTACAAATTTTCAAAATCAATGATTTTTTTCAGGGACCATTTGAAAGTAAAGTACTCAAATAATTTGGTAAAAAATTACAATATTTCGATTTCGAACTTGAGCAAAGAATACCCACAGTCTTATATGAAACCACGAAGTTTGCAATACCCGAAGAAAATGTCGGAGACCCTGCCTTACGGGACCGTACCTTATCGGGTCTCCGACGTTTTCTTTCATTTATTAATGGTCAACGAAACGCGTTGAGTCCATTTGCCCGTCGTCTCTTTATCCGTCTAACCATGTGTACGACTGGCTATATACTATATATGTCGAATTAATCTCTTAGGTTTTGAGATATCGATCTCAATTTTTCAGACCTTCTTTTCTGCCCAGGAAGCTGTTCACTTGTCGGAACCGTCGATATCGGACCACTATATTATATAGCTGCCATATAAACTGACCGATCGAAATCAAGTCTTTATAAGGAAAACTTTTTCATTTGACATGATATCATCACGAAATTCGGCAGGGTGGTTAAAATTGCTTCCAGATCGGGCTACTATAGCATATAGCTGCTATACAAACTGAGCAATCAAAATCAAGATACAGTTTGTTTTATACCCTTTTAGGTTGTAAAAAATGCACTTGTGAAGGGTATTAGTGTGACACTTGTAGATATCTAGTTCTACTCACATACTTTTGCCAAGGTCATTGAATTTTTTTCTTTTATTTTTTCTCACAAAATTCTTAATTTTTTATGATTTTTTTAATTCTCATAACAAGCGAATCGCAAACTTAGCCAAAGAATTCAACACACTCGATCAACTTTTAATGAGCTCGATGTAATAAATCGGACGGAGCAGAAACGCACATTCCCCGCCAACGGTAGTAGACAAAAACAAAAACATGAGTGCCACTTAGTGTTGCATGCTGGGCTTTCATTTTATTTCCAAATGTTATTTACTTTGCTAAACTCAATAATTCGAAACTATTTGTTGTTGTTACAACAAGTGTTGTTGCTCTTGATATTGTTGTTGTTGTTTATACCATAGCCATTGGCATGCGAATGTGAACGGCGTGACGCCTTAATGACCTTAATTGATGACTGCAACTGCGCATAGCACAAATAACAAAAAAGAACAAAAAAAAAACTAAAAAATAACAACAACAAACAAATGGCACGCTCAAATGCCGCATTTATGTGCATATGTTGCATGCCAGCCGGCTGAGAAGCTGCCTAGACAGCTGCACAACAACACTTTTCGCATATTTTTTTATTTTTTTTTGTTGTTTGATATATAGTATGTGTGCGTGTGTTGTTTGTGTGATGCGCAGAAAAGCTAAAAATAGCCAAAACGCCGCCGCCAGCCACATAGCGCTTAGCGGAGTTGAGCATGAATCGCTGAAAATTGCATGCATTGCATGCTTGTCACACACACACACAACGCAAACAATGATGTGTGTGTTATTGCACGCGAGGCTGTCACAAATATGCAGTTTAGTGTTGTTCTTAAGGTGCATGCGCCAATCTCGGCTTACAGCGCGGCCCAAATGCGGCAGGATGTAGCGCTGGTGACGCTTGCGAGCGCTAAGTGTAAGCTTGCAGCTATTTCATATTTGGCTGAGCAACACACAAACACACATACAACCCATGCTATAAACAACAACAATAATAATAACAACAACATCACCTAAGCTGTGGTGCAAATGAACGACGCGCGGTGACAGTGGCGGCGGCGACTAATGGCCAGCGTTGTGCTACTGCAACACAAATGCGGTCAGCGACGGCAAGCAGCATGCAACTTGTAGGCATATGTGTGTATATACTAGCACTTCTACACGCGCCAGTGTTAAGAACGCAAGCGCCTGCGCAACAGCCACCGTTGTGTATGTGAGCGAAGGCGCGTCGCAAGCTCATAAATCATGTTTGGCATTCATTGCGACACAGAATCTCGCAAAAATTGGAATAAAGCCGTAAAAACCAACTCACATGTATACACACTCACATCCCTACATAAAGTAAGCTGCTGCATACCACCTAACAGGTTCACAGGCTTGCAACCAAATGCAGTAGCAGACAAACGACAGCAGTCAATAGCCGCCTCTGGTGCATATAAAATTCTGAGAATCATTTTTTTCCAGCCGAATATGCCGACAACCTGTAACCTGCCCCAAGGTGGCCAACAATAAAACGTTGGCCACACCAACTCCACACAGCACAGCATAGACGGTAAGCACCAGCGGCTTAGGCTGGTGTCCATTCACTGCACCACCGGCATGCTCCCACATGTGGCGGCCGCCAAACGACCAGTAGCTACACCAAAAATGCCAAAATCAACATTGCAACCGCGCAGCCGTCGCCGTCGCCATCGCCGTCACCGCCACCGTGCTTGCTTAGCCCAATTAGAAACAGGTTGCTTGACTCTGGTCGATTTGGTGCAACGCATAGTTTTGCTGCGCCTCGCTTTCAATGCAATCGGACACTTTGACTTTCTTACCCCCTTCTCGCCATTGCTATTTTAAGCACTTTTAATGCAAACGCTTTTTCCGACATTTTGCTCGCTCCTCTCCACGCGCGCGCCATTTAACAGCTGGGTGAAACACTTAGAACCATCTTGCCGCAATTTATGGCGTATTAGTCTAAAGTTGGCCACGCTAAATTCATTGATTTGTTGTATGACAACAATTTCCATTTACTCCACTTTTGCCAGTGTTCTTTGTAAGGTTAATGGAAAGAATCAGAGTAGCCGTGCATACAACCTTACATACACACGTGTGAAAGAGTTGAGAAAGTTTTCTCAGTAGGCTAGCGCAGGAGCCTGTGGATATAGAAAGTATTTGTAAGGCCAACGTGGTTAATGGGTGATTGCGATCGCTGTTGCAAGTACTTTCGCACATTTCTCTAATATGCTAGAGAGCGCAGCGGAATTTATTGCGCATATATTTATGGTATTTATAATATGTAAACTGTTCTGAAGGTATTGGAAGAATGTCGCCTCTAGCACCTTGTATGATAGTTATACCTAAATGGTGATTCACAACTTTTTTTTAAGAAAAAACACAGAAACTTCAAGTTTAATGGGGAATATTTATTATCATTCGAAAGCATATTTTTTCGCATTTATTTTTTGAAGATTATCTCTTTGGAATGTGGGCCGCGTCTACGTTTTAGATGGTCCATCCGTTGAGTTCAATTTTCCAAGACTCATCGGGCCTTTCGACTGGTAGCTGGCGAACGACATGGCGATTTTTATCAGGAAAAAAATTGAACAACGAGTTTGGTTTAAAATTTGTGTATTCCAACGAAATCACGACGAATGTTGACAAGAAGGCAAAAATGTTTTAGGAAGTCCACTTTATCAATAAAATAAGTATAATAATGACACAAAGTATTCAGTGTAGATCGTGAATATATCGAAAACTTGCCTCATGCGTTAATGATGGTAGCTCTTATGGATCGATTGAACCTTCTTTACTTCTTTACTGTCGTAGAAAACTGCTTCCGTGGTTAGAGCCGAGTTAAAAACAGCGCGCCAGTCGTTTCTTCTTTTCGCAAGGTGGCGCCAATTGGAGATTCCAAGCGAAGCAAGGTCCTTCTCCACAGGGTCCTTGCAACGGAGTGGAGGTCTTCCCTTCCTCTGCTTTCCCCGGCGGTACTGGCGAATACCACCAGCTGCATACTCTTATAGAAGATTGTGCCTTCTTTAGTTTGTTCTGCAGCTCGAATTATTTTCTCCAGGAGCAGGTTAAATAAGTTACATGAAAGAAATTCGCCTTGTCTGAAATGTCGTTTGGTATCGAACGGCTCGGAGAGGTCCTACCCGATTCTGACGGTGCTTTTGGTGTTGCTCAACGTCAGCTTACACAGTCGTATTAGTTTTTCGGGGATACCAAATTCATACATCGCGGCATAAAGCAGCTCCTTTTCGTGCTGTCAAAGGCAGCTTTGAAATCCAGGAAGAGGTGGTGTGTGTCGAGTTTCTTTTCACGGATCTTTTCATCTGATCAGCTGTTGATTTTCCAGGTCTAAAGCCACACTGATAAGGTCCAATCACTGTTTTTTGTTTTGTAGCTCGGCCGGCAATCCATCGGGCCCAGCCGCTTTGTTGTTCTTCAGACGGGTAATTGCTATTCGAACTTCTTCATACTCGGGCAATAGAACGTCTGCTCTATCGTCATCGATTGGGGAATGGGGTCGCCTTCTCCTGGCAGTATGCTTTCACTGCCATTTAGCAGGCTGGAGAAGTGTTCCCTCCATAGCTTTAGTATGCTTTGGACATCAGTTACTATATCATCTCCTTCGGTTCTACAAGAGTATGCTCCGGTCTTGAAACCTTCTGTTAGCCGCCTCTGTCGGCCAGCTTGTCAAGCTCTTCATATGTACTCACGCATTTCGGTCTATCTCTGTTTCTGTCTGCAAATGCGTCACGCTTCCCTCTTCAACTCTCCCGCACGTGTTGTGGTCGATCGTAACGTTGCGAGGTAGGCAGTCTGTTTTCTCTCTGCTGCGACACGGCACTTCTCTTCGTAAATGCTTTTGCATTTTCCGAAAACCAATGGTTGCGTTTGCAGCTGTGCGTTAGGAGCTTGAAATGCCGTCTCTCAGTTCTCTTATACCGAGTTGTTGACGAGTGCCTTCAGAGAGCAGGAGTGCAAGCCGAGTAGAAAATCGTTTGGCTATCTGTTGGGACTGCAGTTTTCGATGTCGAACCTTCTTTGTGTTTGTTGATGTGCTTTTTTTGCCGTACAAAGGCAGGTGCGAATCATGGCTGCTACAAGAAAGTGACCCTTGTCTATGTTAGGACCTCAATGATGATAGCTCTTATGAATCGACTGCACCATTTTGGTTAATATTTCGGGTATAATGCGTGTCAATGCTAGATACCAAAGGACTTGAATGCGCAATTACGTTCTAGAATGATTGTGTCCGCCTTTTTGGCCAACCACGGAAAGAGAGTTAGTTAAAAATTTAAACATTACCATCGTGTAGGTTCATAGACGCAAACTTGTCACGGATCTTGCTAAATCAAATGATGAGCGTTTGTGATTTTTAGTATAGCTGGAAGCTTATTCAAATAACGCTTTAAGGGAATAGTAACATCTCTTAATCTTAAGTTTTAGTGAACAGCGACTTCATTGCTGACAAACTAATGCTGCGTTATTGACCCTATTGCCTCTTCATGCATTCAGCTGTATTAGGAGGAAGCGTGCAATAGTATCCATGTTAAATGGAAAAAAGTAGGTGAGACCTGAACGCAGGACAAAGTGAGACTTAACTATTTAAGAATATAAAAATCTATATAAATCTATAGTATATCCCTATCACGAATAGAGAAACAGTTTCCAATACCAGAATTCAGTTGGATTATGAAATTCTGTTTACCATTTGAACTCATTACTCTATCATTGAAGGTAAAGACTGGAGCTAAAATAACAACAGTCTCTTGATTCAAGTTAAGTAAGACCCGTATTTCGATTTTGAGTTCATTGACTAAGGGAATTCAAACCGAATTTAAACTCCTTTCAATAGAGTAATTTTTCTTTTTAAGAGTATGATGGGAAACGAAAGTGGTTTTAAGCTAAACCTCGGAAGCTGTCCATAACTCCACTAAAATTTTATTTACATTTGCTAATAACAATTTAAATACGAAGTTGATTGAATACAGCACGTTTTTTATGTAATTGAAATGCCCACCTTATGTCAGCAAATATATTTATTGAGTGAATTTAAATTAAATGTCAAACTCTTCTGCGACAACACAGCTTCCTGCCAAAGAAATATTGGCGAAAAAACTGAAAAAAAGCAAAAAAAAAAGTGAAAAGTTACGAAAACGCGCGTGTTGCATCCACAGCGTGCTGGGAGTTTTCACAGATAATGTTGTTGTTATTTATAATATTTATTGAACGTGTTTAATCAGCGATGTGAAAACACAATAAAAACTGCAACTACAAGTTTACAACAAAGCGCCAGGAAAGCGACAGTTTCGGGCGCATGCAACGCTGCTGCCAAAACATATATACTTATGAGTGTGTATGTGTGTTTCTGTTATTACACGATGCACGCTGATGTAAATTGTTGTTGCTTTGAAGTGTTGTAATTTTGTGTTTATTTCATTTTCGCTTATTTACTTTCTGCTGCGAAAATTACACAATTTACGACTCAATTCCGCTAAGATTACAATTTGAGCAATGCGCGCATGCGCCATTTCCCCAAAAACACAACGAACATGCGCGCGATGTAAAAACACGCATGCGCAGCGACAGCAACACTTTGCCGATGAAAGATTCGACGCCAAAGCCACGAAAGTCAACAAAAAATTAAAGTAAAACTGAAATTGTTAAATGAAAATCGGAAAAAAGAAGAAATGAAAACATCAAATGCCAAATCGTTGTTAATAAAAATGTAAAATGAATTTTAGTGTTGCTTTGACGCCATAAATTATGCTACACTTTCCAGCGCCGACGAGCGCACGAACGCGCGCACAAAACAGTTATTAAAATGCTGGTGCG